>OY997378.1:7102351-7567351 GCA_963921505.1 Phakellia ventilabrum | reverse complement strand
ATGCGAGATGCAGAGAGCACCCCAAATGTGGTGAAGGCCTGCAACAAGCGAGGGCTGTTTGATGAGCTGGAGGATATCCAGAAACGGTATAGGCCCAACCTAACTGTTACAGTAAATGTATTAATTGCTTACATTTATTGTCCAAGTCTCACTAGTCATGTAGTCCTAAGGCCGAACTGTAGAGTGTAAATAATCGTGTTGTTTGTATACCTCTGCATGTGGGCGTGTTCTGTGAAATGATGATTCAGCTACTATACTTAACTATACGACTTACAAGTGAAGCATTTCACCATATGTGACCGGATTTGCAAAAACCCGGCAATTTTTGCCAATTTTCAAGCTGTCATATCTCGACAACGGTTAGAGCCACACAGATGCTTCTTGGTACAGTACAAGTACCAACCTTCAACTAAAGGAATCCCATACTAGAGGTCTGCAGCTCTCTCTGTTTCTGTGATACACGCCTTAGTAGGACCGTCATTTTTCGAGAGTCGCCGTTTGTTTGAAAGTTCCACGAACTCGCCCCCATATCTTCCTTGCGGTGTGGTTAAATGGCTTCATTTCTGGGCTATTGCTGCAGCAACGCCTCCTGTATAAACAATCCATGTTTCATTTAGATAGCGTACAGCGTTCACGAGATACGTGTCTTTGAAGTATGCGCGTTCAAAAATGCGCGAAGTGCCGGGTTTTCCCAAACCCAGTCACATATAATATTATTGTCTGTGATTTAACAAACAACCAAGATGCATGCACACACATATGACCTCCCCGATAAAAGCAGTGGAAAGCTCAAATGCACGTGCTATTTCTGCTGAACACCTAGATGTACATGTACAATAGAAGTCTGTAATTTCCCTCGGGGGTTACTCCCCCCTTCCGTACCTACATACGTACTTTGAATGGTGGCTGATGTGGTTAACGAAACATTTATTTACTTTCATCTTATAGCCCTCAGCCCCCTTGACGTGGGGGGAGGGGGCACTTGTACATGTAGCTCTATGCCTCCCTTCTTGTCTTGTCTGTGCTCAGACTTTCGGTCTGTGAGAAAGCCCTGGCAGAGTACCTGGAGACCAAGAGGCTGGCCTTCCCTCGCTTCTACTTTGTCTCCTCCGCTGACCTGCTGAACATCCTCTCCAAGGGCAACCAGCCGACTGAGGTACGAGCCAATGACTGTCTTTAAGGCAGTAGCTACTAGCTGGGGGATCCAGTGGTACCATAGTGTTTAATGGTAGCAGGAAGGTTCTTCAATATCCAAACTCAGGTAGACCAGACAGCCAACTGGCTGGCTTTTGTCCCTTATTTCTAACGCAGTGGGACTCGATCATCAGTTGGCTACCAGCTCTGCCAGCAATTAACTGCAACACAAGTTCGTACATGGTACATTCTAGGCTGAGCAAATTAGTATGGTTGCACACGCTGCTGGCAGTGACCATAACCAACCGACTGACCTATGTACTATGTGTGTGCCATCAGAGCCCTGTTAGGGACCGACCCACCGCATTAGAAATAAGGGATGAAAGCTAGGCCAGCCTGTTTAATTGTAGTGTTTAATGTCTTAGTATCTGATATGTTACAGCTGAACAGAAGTCGCAATGGGGTCTGAAACTTTGTTTGAAGGGAATTTAGTGTAACTTTAGCTAAACTAAGTATTGCTACTTCTTACTATCGAAGGACACTGCTAAGAAGTGTAGTAACTCCGCCCCTTACCCCTTCCCTGCAGGTGGCCAAGCATCTAGCCAAGTTATTTGACAGCATGGCAAAGTTGAAGTTCCGCGAAGAGGCCAGTGAGCCCTCCAAGGAGGCCCTGGGCATGTACAGCAAGGATGGGGAGTACGTGGACTTCGACCGGGCCTGCATGTGTGTGGGCCAGGTAGAGAGCTGGCTCAGTGGGTAAGAAAGACAGACTGTTATCTTCTATAGCTAGAGGAATTAGTGAGCTTTTATGCTAGTCCTTAACATTTCGATTCAAGAATCTTCATAATTAGATCTATATCCGTTTGAACATCAGTGAAACGTTCTCACATTGAACTGTTTTGGGAATTTTTACCAGCCGGGCGCGCGCTTCGGCTGGTCCTAAGATTGCTTCCATGTTTGCCGTTTGTGTGTGTGTGTGTGTGTGTGTGTGTTCGTCCGCAAATATCACGTGCGCTAAGTTACATCATTCCGTTACTATGCCACTATAGCCACGAGCGCAGTGGAAGCTACTGAAAGTTTGCAGGCTCAATAGGCCAAGGTACGTCAAGCTAGGTTAGTTTTGTGTTGCCTAGACGGTGAAAGAGTGTTAGGTAGCGATGATAGTTCTGTCTTGGCAATTTCTGATTGCTAACTGGAAGCGCACTACGAAATTGCTGTGTCAGCACTTTCGCTGGCAGCACTGCATGATGAGATCGAGACTGTCTGATCCATTCTACAGCTGCATGAAGCTAAGACTAATCTGTCGCTGAACACAACCTTCAATTGAATGATTTGTGTAAAAAAAACACCCGGCTGGTTTTCAGATATGAAATATCAGCCTTGTTTTAAAAGACTGACTTCTAGAAATTGACTGACGTAGCCATGCCTATACATATTTATACCGTAGCATTCATTCACAGGTGAGCAGGGTGTCATACAGAGGTAGGGGGTGCACTGGCATCCACCCCCCCCCCCCCCCCAGAATTTTGAAGTTGACATTTTTTTTTGATACTCAGTAGTTCAATTAGTAGCTAATTTCCAGCCATTTTGGAGCCCCAGAAGCAACCTCAGAGCATGGAAATTTCTAAAATTTCCTGGGGGAGCATCACCCCACACCCCCCTAGAGGGTGTGGCTCTATGCACATGCTTTTTTCCACCCCCACCGAAAAATTCTGTATGAAACCCTGATGAGTGTATATTGTAGCGTTAGCCTCTCCCCTCCTCTCCCTCCAGGTTGCTGGAGACGATGCAGTCAACCATCAGGCACGAGATGACTGAAGCCGTGGTCAGCTATGAGGAGAAGCCCAGGGACCAGTGGCTCTTCGACCCTCCCGCACAGGTGGGCGGGGCATGGCACGCTGTATGAGCAAATGGAGCTTAAGGTGGTGGGCCAGCAATGTTACGCATGTGCACTCACATGACCACACCCACTGCAAGCTCATTGCAAAGCCATATAGTATCTGCTGTTTTCTGCTTGTCTGCCTCAAAACTTAGGTAAGAGCCTTAGCAGACATGCTGTAGGCCACTCCAGTGGCTACTCGAGATAGTCAGATGCCAACTAATGAATAGTACATTTGATCAAAGTTCCTTCCTTGCTACTGTACATAAGTGGGAGCTTTGATCTCGTTGTAACCGCCTATTGGTGGAAGTTTGCAGTGTATTACATAAACGTTATGTAGCCCCCTACAGACTGTGGTTAACTGTATCTCAAGAAGCAATGTTAGGGTGTAGCTTGCATGCAATAGAATTGAGACACACAGGAAATGTGTTAAATTCCACCGCTGCTGTCTTGCTTTGTTTGCTGCTGCAGGTTTTGTACATACACAGCACCCAGCATTCAGTATTTAAATGCCAAATTTGTTCATGGCAGGGCCTATAAGTTACAAGATGCTTTAGCATTAGTTATGAGATCACTTGCCCACCACCTTAAATTAGGTTATTGAAGCTTACAGACACGTATTTGGTAGAGTGGAACAATGTTGCCAAAGGGTGACGTGGTAATTATGATGCTGACTTGCTATGCACTACATACGTAGGTGGCGCTGGCTGGGACCCAGATCTGGTGGACCACCGAGGTGAACCTGTCCTTCGCCAGGCTGGAGGAAGGCTATGAGAATGCCCTCAAGGACTACTACAAGAAGCAGGTATGCAGTGTGTCGTATATGCTGTACGTACATGACAGTGTTGATCTGTATGAGTTCCAGACCATGCGCTGTCATGTTGTCCTGGGTAGAAGACAAACATTGTTCCGTCACATATTTTGATCGTGTCACTGCGTTCAAAGCTCTATATCTCTGAACTTTTGTTCAGGGCGGGGCTCATGTGCTCTGCTGCGTAGAAGCCTCGGTATCATCACAGCAATCAGAGTGCTGTACTCTGAACTTTTATTAAGGGTAGAGCTTATACGTGCTGTGTAGAAGCCTCATATATTGAGGCTTCTACTCAGCACGTATGAGCCCCAGCAATTCAGAGATATAGTGCTTTGAACACAATAGACGCGATCGAAATATGTGACGGAATAATGTTCGTCAGGGCTACCACACGTAATCATTTTTAAAAATCGTATATTAAATCAAGTGGATTCATATTCACAACTGCCCCAGGTCTCTCAGCTCAACACCCTGATCACCCACCTCCTGGGCGAACTGACCCCCGGCGACCGGCAGAAGATCATGACCATCTGCACCATCGATGTCCACGCCAGGGACGTGGTCTCCAAGCTCATCCAGCAGAAGGTGGACAATGCCCAGGCCTTCGTCTGGCTCAGCCAACTCAGACACAGGTGGGGAGGGTAGATACATAATTCAGTGCATTCTCATCTGTAATACTGTAAGGTGGCGATGGAGTTGTGGAAAGATCCCTTAAATGTGTTTATGAGCAATTATCAGTTGTATAAAGAGAAACAAGATTATTTTCCCATGAAATATTGAGGCCTTGAAGCCTCCGAACTGTGACAGACCGGCGAAAAACCAGAGAGAAAGAGGATTGCCTGCGTGTAGTCTTGTTCAAACAGTGGAAGGACCGTTCTGATCAAGTCAGTGTGCATTGCCATCAATAATCACAGTTCCAGGCTCGAACCACAAAATCAAAAACTGCTACTGACCATCACCAGACCCAGGCCCTGTTCAGGTTGAAAACATTTCTACAAGTTCAAGATTTCCTTGACGACCCAGAGACTGTTCATGTATTGACTACTTGCAAGTATCTCAAACGTGAAACTGAAGCTGTAGTAGGGACTGCCCCCTTTCCTTTTCACTGTGACCGATTCTGCAGACCTCTTTGTGGGGATCCAGCTCTTCCTCACAGCCGTTGATTATGGATCCTTAGACTTAACATTTCCTTCTTCAAACCTGTGCAGGTGGGACGAGGAGAAGAGGCACTGTTTTGCCAACATCTGTGATGCTGAGTTCAAGTACTCCTACGAGTACCTGGGTAACACCCCTCGCCTGGTGATCACTCCCCTCACTGACAGGTAGGACTCATAGCAGAGTCAGGCTAGAGCCCAGAGCATGGTGGTGTGTGCACATTCTTGATATGCTGTACTAGCCTCGTTCCCAGGCCCCACTGCCGTGTTTTTCTGAAGTGCAAAAAAACGCTGAGCAGTAGAGCCTGGGAACAAGTACTGCTTTAGTGTAAAGCTTGTCTGCTGCTGAATAGAAATGTATTATGGACACTACATACACACACATGCAAACACATACACACATACACACACACACACACACACACATGCACACACATACACACACATGCATACATACATACACACACACATACACACACACCCACACACACTCACTGTCTTCTATTTTATCACCGAGTTTGGATTCCTGTAGTCAATAATGGGTATTGCTCTGTAGCTACATGTACATGTGCGGGTTCCAGTATGCAAAGCTCTGCTAAAGATAAACAATGACATAAGTATCAACAAAGCACATGCTCTCTAGTTTCAAGCAACTGTAATATGGCACAAAAATGAAGTAAATCAGCGTGTAGTCTCGTGACCAGACCGTGGCTCCTCCCCTCGCCAAACGGTCTGGCGCACCAAGTCAAAATGTTGGGGCTTATTCCCGGAATGCGGTAAGGTCCAATGAGATTGCAGGATTTGTAATTATTACGTTCTGGAATGCCATTACGGAACGATAAAATGGCGACGTTTGAATTGTTTGTCGAGATTTGGAAGCGGTTTAAGCGAACTGGCTGCTAACAGTGTTCTTTGTGTCGCTTAGAAGTTTAAATAACTCCAGTCTTGGTGATACAAGGGCTAGTTGAAGATCAATACAAAGTATTTCCTCGGATTAAGCAAGTTGCCGTATTTTGTACTCAGTTTTGTAACTTTGTTGCTAAGAGTTGCCTTCTGCATGTACGATTATACAAGAAAACGCTTATTTACGTCATTGTAGAGACCTCAGTAAGCCTTTATAGAGCATTTCACACCTCGAAGAGTCAATTAACAAGCTGATTGCTCCGCCCATAAACCCCAGAAATTCGACTTCGTGCGCCAGACCATTCTGCAAGGGGGTGAGCATAGGTCTGGGCACGAGACTAGTAGTCATTGGTATACACGCTCTTATTTATCTGTCTAGCCAGAAAGCAGAAACCAAACGGCAAGAACCAGACCATCTGATGCCGGGACAAATTGGACCTCATATCCTTACTTTAGCCTACCGCCTGCAAGCATAACCACTAAAGTTAACAACGAACGGTACTATGTAAGAAGTAAACAAGCGCCTTAATAAAGCGTGTAAACTGGAGATCTCAAATTTACCACGTGCTGGACTCTACCCTGTGAGAGTGGCCCCGCCCTTTCTGTAGACCGTCACAGGTCGAGAGGTTAAAGGGGCCGAAATCTGTGGCTGCTTGATGATCAGTCTGTGGTACTCTCCTGATGACCAGCTTCAAAACATTTTTAGTATCAAATATATGTCTGTTTATGCAGTATAAAGAAGGGGTTGTTGTATTCTTGGAATATCGACGATCTAGGCCTAAAACTAAATGTAAAAAACTGTTTTTGACTCATACAGCAATTGACAGGTACCCTGCCACAACCCTAAGCCCTTTTTATTTACTCCCCACAAACCTCACATGCACACACACACACACACACACATGCACACACATACACACACATGCATACACACATGCACACACACACACACACACACACACACACACACACACACTTGCACACGCACACACACACACACGCACACAAACACACACACACACACACACACACACACACACAGGTGCTACATCACTCTCACACAGTCGCTCCACCTAACCATGAGTGGAGCCCCGGCCGGACCGGCCGGCACCGGCAAGACAGAGACCACCAAGGACCTGGGTAGGGCCCTGGGGATCATGGTGTACGTCTTCAACTGCTCAGAGCAGATGGACTACAAGGTACACCACTCACAGTGCGTGGTTATGTCTTCTGTATGCACTCCTACTGTTTTGATCAAGGCTACTGTGATCAGGTGATGAACTGGGCTCTTAGCAATAATATTTTGACCTTTTCAGTTTGATCAATAGGTTGTTTTTCAGTTGTACAACCATTTTACAGAGGCTAGATACACAAAATTGCCGAGTGGGAAGCGAGGCAGCTAATCGTGTTGCACGGAGACTCTACATTTGTATGTATGTATGTGAGTGACGCTACAGGAATGCAATTATTGCAAGTATATTTCCTGCTTGTGCGGCATTGCTTGCGTGTGCAGTGCCAGTGAAAGGTGAGCATGCACTACGACAGACTTGCCTGCGGAGAGGCAGTGGCAATTAGGGAGGTTACGTGTGCAGTAACACAGAAGTATTGGTAGTGAGGAGAGGAAGGGAACGTCGGCCGGAGGTTCATCGACAGCAGGTAAGGCTGATTTAGCAGCAGCAGGAAAGTGATAACTGTCGTTCTCAAAGCCTCAGACTGACTGAACGGTCAGCTGACCAGCATAATGCAACTTAATTCCTGCGAGACCCTTTACACGGAATACTGTGTATGCACTAGTCACATGAGAATTATTTGCTCTTCCGTGTGAATCATTCAGTTTTTATTAAGTGAGAAACTGAGGATCTCAACCATGTATATCTAGCTGTCACGTATGTACATACATGCATACATACATACATACATACATACATACATACATACATACGTACGTACGTAAATAGCATTTCACCCCTGTTGCTCTAACCCCTCCCAGTCCTGTGGTGACATCTACAAGGGTCTGGCTCAGACGGGAGCCTGGGGCTGCTTCGATGAGTTCAACAGGATCTCAGTGGAGGTGCTGTCTGTGGTGGCTGTGCAGGTGAGGGCCAGAGCAAGCCAGATTGAGCTCTTGCTTGCTTGGGAGGGTAGGAGTAGCAGGCTGTATGCGAGCGTGCCAACACACACTCAAGTCCCAGCTATAGCCTTGTTCCCAGACTTTCGTGCACATTTCACTTGCTACTGGAGACATTTTCTCTCATGATTTAACTGTGTATGGGTAGGGACTGATCAAAAGACATCTGCCTTTTGCATTATTTCAGCACTCAGTTTATGCTCCAAAAACAATGGTGGATTAATTTACTACCTTCCTTCATTGCCTGAGGAGTGTAACTAACCTCATCCACACAAATATTCACCCTTTAGCTCTATGTGTTAGAAATATACAGGGCCCCATTGCTAGCTAATATAAAATCACAAGTATCGAATCTACAGTGTAGTTCCTCATCATGGTTACGGTGGTGCTGCTGTAAATTGAGGTTGAAAAGTGTAACTCAGCTATGAAGAAATCTTTAACTTGTTTGTTGGTTTGCTGTTCTCTGCTGCCCCCGTGTTTGCAGGTAAAGAGCATCCAGGATGCCATCCGAGACAAGAAGAAGCGCTTCCTCTTTGCGGGAGTGGAGATCAAGCTCGTGCCGACTGTCGGGCTCTTCATCACCATGAACCCTGGCTATGCCGGCAGGACAGAGCTGCCCGAGAACCTCAAGGCACTCTTCAGGTGAGGGAGTGGGTGGGTTAGATGTGTACAGGAGACTATTAGGTGGTTATTTAGCCATCTGTAGCCCTCTCTCTGGTTCTAGTTGGGATAATGCTCTTGGGCTATGCTACCAAAGTGTGCATGTGAAGCTTTTGCTATTTTGCATATACATGTATTTTAGCTTGACTTGGACCAAGAGGCTCAGTAGTAAACTTGATCTTTACACAACTACATTAGCAACTACTATTATTAATAATTACATACTGACTCTCTGCCCCTAGCTGATTAAATTATGATTACCTATGAAGCTGCCGTGGTAGTAGTAGTAGTTCTTGTCAGCGTAAGCCTTACATGGGATCATTTTTGAATATCGAATTTCAACTGCAGGCTGCACACAGCGAAACTGATGTGGTTATTAAGTAAATTTTTCTCACAGCTATGCGTACTTCTTATTTGGATATTTTTGTGCAACTAATTTCAGCGGTGTCTGTCTCATTCCGCAGGCCTTGTGCCATGGTGGTGCCTGACTTTGAGCTCATTGCTGAGATCATGCTGGTGGCAGAGGGCTTCATTGAGGCCCGTGTGCTGGCCAGGAAGTTCCTGACCCTCTACACTCTGTGCAAGGAGCTGCTCTCTAAGCAGGACCACTACGACTGGGGGCTGAGAGCCATCAAGTCTGTCCTGGTGGTTGCTGGGACACTCAAGAGAGGAGACAAGGGGAGGCCGGAGGACCAGGTGTGTGTGTGTGTGTGTGTGTGTGTGTGTGTGTGTGTGTGTGTGTGTGTGTGTGTGTGTGTGTGTGTGTGTGTGTGTGTGTGTGTGTGTGTGTGTTTCTGTGAGTGTATTAATTTCTGTGTGTATTTGTTGTATATATGTGTGTGTGTCTGTCTACTTGTCTGCTCGCCTACATGAACATGTACCCGGACTAAAACAAAATCTGATTATTATCTGGGTTATATTAGGAAGGGGTTTACTGAGATGTTATGTAGCAGACACAATGAACTTCTCAGTAGAGGTTCAAATGTTCAGTATTCATTATTCATTGTGTCTGCTACGGTATGAGCTCAGTAAACCCCTTCCTAGTCATTCACCGATGTAGCAATGAGCCTACACAGTTTTATATTGGTTATGCATTGTTTGATTGATACAAGAAGTAATTCTCCTCATAATTATACGCACTTAAGGATCGAAAACATACAATGGTGGGGGGTTGAGGATTAAAGGAAGACCAAAATCCATTTATGTAAAACATATGTATAGTTCGAGGCAAGACTAGGTTTACAAAGTTGTACTTGACATACCAGGTGCTAATGCGAGCTCTGAGGGACTTCAATACTCCCAAGATAGTGACGGATGATGTCCCGATCTTCATGGGTCTCATCGGCGACCTCTTCCCGGCCCTGAATGTCCCACGGAAGAGAGACATGGACTTTGAAGCCATGGTCAAGAAGTCTGTTGTCGTAAGTACTAGTACTCTATTTATTATGCTACTAAAAATCTTGGAAATTGATGACTCATTAGCAATTTACAAGTTAAGAGTGCATATTTATGCTGTTACCTCTAATATCACAAGTTTCCAAGATGCATGTGTTGCATGGCAACCATGGCACAATGAGTGAATGTGCGTGCTCAATGTACAGACACACAGACATCAAGGACTCAAACAGGATTTTAGTTGGTGGTGGAAAAGATATTGCATGTAGAATCATACCCCGGAGGGGAAGTCTCTTTTTGAAATTTAGATACTCTGAGGTTACATCTGGTGGGGAGGGGGGAGGGGGGAGATTCCAGGGCACCCCCTCCTCCTCTGCCTCTGTATGCGCTGCAACCCTGTAGATGATATGGGTCTCTTATGCCGGAGTTTCTTATGTCAGTATCATCCCTGTGATCTCTCATCAGGAGCTGGGCCTTCAGCCCGAGGACAACTTTGTCCTGAAGGTTGTTCAGCTGGAGGAGCTGCTGCACGTCAGGCACTCCATCTTTGTCATCGGAAATGCTGGTACTGGGAAGACAAAGATCCTGCGCTCGCTGAACAAGACCTACCAGATCATGAAGAGGAAGCCCGTCTGGCAGGACCTCAACCCCAAGGCCGTCACCAACGATGAGCTCTTTGGCTACATCAACCCCGCCACGAGAGAGTGGAAGGACGGTGGGTCACAAGTGGTGTTAGTCTGTAGGTGTTGTTGCTGTTGTTGTTGTTGTTGGTTTGTTGGTGGTGGTGGTTGTTGATGTTGTTGTTGTTGTTGTTATGGTGGTGGTTGTTGTGCTGCTACATCATTAATTCATTGTTGTGCTGCTTTGTTATTGCCATATCCTATGGAGCCCTGGTGATTGCCGTGATAATGGGGTTTCAGCATTCTTGTCTACTAGGCCATACCAATACCTATATATGCTTCCGATAAGGCAGCATTCTGCTGATATTAAAGCTGTACTTATACTTAAGCCAATAAAATTATGATTACAGTATGAGACGAAGATCGATGCACCTACTAGAATCCTTTTGTTACAGATCTTAGGCTTGCTTTGGAATCATCGTCGTTACTAATGGCTAAATTAAATATGTGCTTTTATTAGCAAGTTCTAGCAACCCAAGGAGTAACTCTTAGCTTCTGGCTAAATTTTGACTTCTGAGGCCATGTACTACAAGTCATGTGAGTGTTGGCTAAATGTGTACTTTGGTACTGCTATCACTCATATCGCTGATAAAGGATTGATTTCAGTATGACCTTGCTGTCAAGTAAGTTCTAATTAAACATGGGTGGTTGCTGGGGATGGTCCTTAGAGATAATTACAGGGGTCTACTACAGCCAACAGATAACAAGTCCCTATCCAGTGCATGTGTATACACTATCAATTTTATTTCAAGACTTTAGTCCTCTAGATAAGCTACTGATTCTTTCCATTAAGCCTTTAGAGATAATTGTAGGAGGTCTACTATAATTCAGAGAAAATTGCAGGTGTCAACTGCAATTTAGAAATAATTACAGGGGTCTGCTACAACCCAATTAGCCACTGTTTGCCTCCTGACCTCCCCGTCCTCCTCCCCCTGTACAGGCCTTTTCTCCTCCATCATGCGTGACCTGGCCAACATGTCTACCGACTTCCCCAAGTGGATCGTGCTGGATGGGGACATCGACCCCATGTGGATCGAGTCCCTCAACACTGTCATGGATGACAACAAGGTGGGGAAGAACAAAGTGGATTTTTTGTTCCCCCGTAACTCATTGACACTACTTGCAGTTTACGTAATTCCCTATCTGAATATATTAAGCTGTTATCATCCCTCTCACTGGCCCGTACTCACTAGTTAGTGCATGCCATGCATGTATCACACATGGGGAAGCAAGTGAAATCCGTGAATGACCATGCATGTTCACCAATGTACTATGAGCTACACAGTAGGAGACGTTTGCTTGCTATGCATAAGTGGCAACATGAGCAGTGTCTGTACATGTAGATATAATGCTGGACTGTGGGGGGGGGGGGGAGTTTGGCATACCATCAATAAGCTTTTAAGTAAGGGATAGTAGAGGTGGTTGTTATGTACCTCTGTTGGCCAGAAGTTCGGAATCTCCAGTGCATGCTGCTTTATTTTCAGTGAGAATTGTTCCGCCTCACTTCCAACCTGCCCCTATACTTTGCTCACTATCACTGCTGTTACATCACTGCACACATGTTATGTACATTTAGTCTTCAATGACTTTAGCCAATTGCGATAATTTTGTAGTGCTACCCAGCCATCTGCTGTGTCTCCCTCCATCAGGTCCTGACACTGGCCAGCAATGAGCGTGTGCCTCTCACCCCCTCCATGAGGCTGATGTTTGAGATCGGGCATCTCAAGGCTGCCACCCCAGCCACCGTCTCCCGTGCCGGCATCCTCTTTGCCAACCCCTCTGACCTGGGATGGAACCCGTAAGTGGCTACATCAGGGGTTACCATAGTAATAATATAGAGCGACAACACTACAGTAATTGTTTCAGCTGAAACAACTTTTGTAGAGCACATTATGTCCAATTGAATAATACAGAGTTGGCATGCCAGTTCGGGTCAAAAACATTTGTACATTGAAGTTCATGA
The DNA here is from genome assembly GCA_963921505.1 of Phakellia ventilabrum. Classification (NCBI taxonomy): domain Eukaryota; kingdom Metazoa; phylum Porifera; class Demospongiae; order Axinellida; family Axinellidae; genus Phakellia; species Phakellia ventilabrum. The sequence continues at coordinate 7,554,644 of OY997378.1, read as the reverse complement.
ATTCCATCGACAAACTAGAGATTACACCTATATCTTCATATTGAGTATCGGCTAGTAGTGTTCTGTCAAGTAAATGGAGTCTGTAAGGAGGACTGCCTTTCATTTCACATTATGAATATGCTTTCTTACTGTTCAACATTTTATGGGTAGCATTTTCCACTAGGCGCAGGTATGCAGTTTTATAGAATTACATAAATTGTTGTGCGTATACTCACATCAGATTCTTCCCTAACCCTTTCTTCCTCACAGCTATGTCCAGAGCTGGATCGATACTCGTGAGGTCCAGTCTGAGAAAGCCAACCTGACGATCCTGTTTGACCGCTACATCCCCACCTGCTTGGAGACTCTTAGGGCTCGTTTCAAGAAGGTGAGTCAGGGGCAGTAAATTTTGTATCGTCCCCAGGCTCTCATGCATGTTGCACTTGCTGCTGGATAGCCTGATACATTTTCTCACGTTATTTAACTTACTTAATTGCACGTGGGCAGGGACTGCTCGAAAGATTGTTGCACTTCTCTACCATTTGCTGGTGATATTGTATCAGTGCTTGGTCTGTGGTATAAAGGGGCTCTGAAGGGTACTTACAAGTATAGATTTGCTCCCATTCTTCATTGCCTGAGAACTGCAGCTGTCCTCACCCATGCAAAAAATTCCATCCTTCTACCACCCTTCTACCCTATGCATCACGTACGTGAGAAATGTACCTGGGCCAGAACTAGCTATAGTGAAATGTGCATGTGGGCCTGGGAACGAGGCTAATTGCCACCCATAAACTCCTTATGTACACTGATTAACAATTTGAGTGATACATTCTGTGCTTCCCTCATGTGTTGCAATTTAAGCTGCAGTGGCATACTTATAATTTTACACATTGCCTTTAACTTAGGTGACCCCTGTCACTGACATCAGCATGATCCAGACTCTGTGCTACCTGCTGGAAGCCCTGCTCACTCCCGAGAACACCCCACCAGACACGGCCAAGGAGGTGTATGAGTACTACTTTGTCTTTGGCGCCGTCTGGGCCTTCGGAGGGTCCATGTTCCAGGACCAGGTGAATGAAACATGAGTGCTTTACGTCATTGACATTCAAAGTGGACCTTGTGCGCGTCCGCTGCACAGAAATTGTGACCAAAGTCCTTCAAGCCATTATACGTCTGCATATACTTACATGTGTGGACGGATAGTTGTTCTATAACATCTTGAGAGTATTTACGTACAGTTGGAATTGGCTAGGTTCTACAGGCAATGCAGTTTTAATAATACATTGTCAGGGTTTCACACAGAGGGGGGGGGTGTGGCTGGGATCCCCCCCCCCAGAATTTTGAAGTTGATATTTTTTTATGATGATACTCAGTAGTTTTATTCGTAGTGAATTTTCAGCATTTTTGGGTCTCTACAAGCAACCTCAGGGCATGTAAATTTCCAGGGGAAGCATGCCCCCATACCCTTCTAGGGGGTGGGGGGGGCGTGGTTCCACACGCATAAATATTTCAACCTCCATTGAAAATCCTGTATGAAACTCTGATTGTATATAAATTTTTCCTGCTACTCCTCTGCTTTGGGGCTCCAGTAGCTCAGTGCATCTGATACGGTCCTGGGTTTTGTACCTATAGTTGGGCCCTGGTTTTCTTTTTCTGTCTTCATAATTCTTCATCTTAATAGCATGTACATACAGTACCGCTCACGAGCAACTTGTCAGTCCACATGTATCCGCTCGCAAGTGACTTGAAAGCCACACATGTGTGTGTATGTACACGCGAGTTGCACGTGTGCGTGCACATGCATGCGATACGAGATCAAATACTCGCAAGCGGTACTGTACAGTTTATATAAAGAGTTGTATCGGTATGGACGTATGTGTGTAGTGCAAATGTTTATACATGTATCTCTGCATGCATGCATGCACATGTATGTACACACACACACTCAGCTGGTGGACTACCGGGTGGAGTTCTCCAAGTGGTGGGTGACTGAGTTCAAGACTGTCAAGTTCCCCACATACGTGAGATTAGTAACTGTATTCTCTCAATTCATGCCTTAACTCTTTGAGTGCGACAGGCGTATTTATACGCCCATTCATTACTTCCGCGTAGCGCGAACGGCGTATATATACGCCTACAGCTATAGCGCGTACAAACAGCGATGGGTGGGACCCTTCCAATCTAGTGACTATCATAATAAAGGGGAGGACCCTATAAGCTTTAGCAATGATACCTGCAATGATCGCGCAGCTGCTCCGCCTCCAGATCGCGAGTATTTCCAGGCGCTTACCATTGAAGATTTTCCAGTGAATACGTTTAGCTTTACTTTAGAATTTAAGTTATTTTCAGTAGTCTAGCAGTCGCAGGATGGCAGAATACTATACTGTGAGTGATGTTCTGGCATACATGGATATTCCTATGCCTGAAGATGATGATAGTGATGATGACTTCGAGGGCTACATTGACGAGGAAGAGATAGGCAATGATGGGCGTGACGGAAATGATGGTGGAGACTATGATGGTGATCTAAGTGGTGAGAGTGATGAAGGCAGCAGTGATGACGGCATCCCACAGTATAGGCTGAACTCTGGCTGCACACAGGACATGACGAACAAAACCCCAATTGACTTCTTTCAGCTGTTCGTCACAGATGACATGCTTGAAGCAATTGTCGAGCAGACCAACTTGTTCGCCCAGCAGTACATCGACAGCCATGAGCTGTCACGCCGCTCACGGGTATAGCAGTGGGCGAAGTCTCCTCATGATGTGGTGGAGCTGAAGAAATTCCTGGCATTGATTATCATCATGGGGCTGATCAGCTACCCATCCATTGAGGACTACTGGGTCACATCGTGGCCGTTTGCGACTCCCACCTTCAGCTCAATCTTGAAGCGTGATCGCTTCTCCCTACTGATGCGTTTTCTACACCTCAATGACAGCTCAAAGTACATTCCGAAGGGAGAGCCTGGATATGATACCCTCTATAAGCTCCGACCGTTTGCTGATCCCCTCATCGCCAACTTCCGGGCTGCATACACGCTTGGGCGTGAAGTGTCTGTGGATGAGGCTATGATTGGCTTCAAAGGGCGGCTTTGGTTCGTGCAATATATGCCGAACAAGCCGACCAAGTGGGGGATGAAAGCCTTTGTCCTTGCAGACAGCGCCACAGGATATACGTACAACTGGCGACTCTACACAGGTACGAAAAAGAAAAAAATCATTAGTAAACAACCAATTCAAGTATGCAACCCATGTACCTAGCCTCATACCCAGACTCCATTCTGCAGCTTTTTTTTTTGCACTGTGAAAAAAATGCAACGTAGGCAAGTGACAAAGGCTGGGGGTAAACCTGGGACTGAGGCTATCATATACATACTTACTCCATCAATGTCTATAAATGCTGCATACCAGTAACACAGTACATGTTATGTATGTCTGTTATACCACAATAAGTACTGCAATAGCCTGGACAAATCACTGGTAATACTAACCAGATAGAGATGGGTGCGTAGCCTCATTCCCAGACCCCTGCTTTATTTGGTTACATAAAGGTAAAGCGGTGCAACTGAATAAAGCAGGGGGCAGGTAACAAGGCTAATGGTTGCATACTTGACCCATTTTGTAGCCATAGGCTTCATAACAATAAATTGGCTACACCCCTCATCTACGTGGCATAATAGTATGAATATCCTTGACGATACATACAGGAAAGGACACCTCACTTGATGCGAGCAGTGGAGTCACACATGCTGTCATCCTGAAGCTTGTTGAAGAGCTGGAACAGAGGGGACACCACGTCTATATGGACAACTACTACTCCAGCCCGACACTCTTCTCATCCCTCCGGCAGCTTGGATTTGGCGCTTGTGGGACTGTTCGTTCCGACAGGAGGGGGATGCCCAAGATTGTGACTGCTGCCAAACTCAAGAAGGGTGAATCGGCTAGCACTGAGGTCGAGAAGGGCATGCTCGCACTGAAGTGGATGGACAAGCGGCAAGTCAACATGCTCAGTACCATCCACGACGACTCTCGGGTGACCAAACGTAGACGCACACGGAGTCTTCCTGGTGGACTGGAGGAAATAGAGAAGCCCACAATGGTCGAGCAGTACAATACTCACATGGGGGGGGGGGGGTGGACAAGGCCGACCAGCTGATGTCCTACTACAGTTTCAGCCATCGCACTCTCAAGTGGTGGAGACGTGCGTTTTTTCACCTCCTTGACAATGCCATTGTCAATGCGTACGTACTGTACGTGCGCTCTGAACAGAGTGCCCGCAAGCTTGACCACAAGCACTTTCGTATTGAGCTTGCGAAGCAGCTGCTTGGAGGTGATGCACCCACCATCCAGCCTCGAAGCCGTGTCAATGCTCTCCCTCCACCGGCTCGACTAACAGAGCGGCACTTCCCCGAGAAGGTTGCCCAATGTACCAGTGGGCGGCCTTCACAACCTGTGTGTGTGGTCTGCAGCAACAAGAGGGGCAGGGGTAAGAAGACGACCACCTATCAATGTAAGCAATGTAAGCTACCCATGTGTGTTGTTCCTTGTTTTGAATTATATCATACTAAAGTAGATCCTGTATGTCACTTAGAGCAAGTTTAGGTATTATCTCCTCACTAATTTTTGTAATAAACATGAATATGTACACCCACCCACTCCCACATGTTCACCCACACTAATTCATCGTATCCCCCCCCCCCCCCACCCTTCTACTTATGCTTTACCTTACTTCCATTTTATTTTACCTTCTACCCTTATTTTTATACCTTTGTACTCGCTATTCTGCTGTATTCCACTCTCTATAACCGTGTACTAGGCTGTTGTCATAATCAACTAAACAGCACCTAAACAAGAGAACAAATTTTACAGGTACTTTGTACTAGCTGTAAACACGGGTATGTATGCATTGCTTTTACACTCGCAACTGAGCCAAGGCTTTCAGGACTAACAACTGAGGTAGGTAGGGATGATAGCGCTAGGCTTAGGCATAAATCCAATACATACTAACACCAGCTAGAGGGCGGACACACAGCAACACGCAAACTTACTCAGGTTAGCTTCAATTCCGCCTATCCCAACTGCCATTGCACGCCGGTAGGGACTTTATTCTGCCATCAGCACATAAATAAACAATAGCTGGACAGTCTTTAGCCTCCAGGGTTGCCGTCCATGAAGTAAAACAGCCAACAGCCCTAGAAAACTTCGAACACGCGTAACCGCAAAGGTCGATTGCGATCAAGCGTCGCGTGACGTGGAAGTTATGAATATTAATAATCGCGGCCAAAAAGAGTTAATGACAATGAATAAATGCTTTTTTGTGGAGTAACTAGCCTCATTCCCAGACTAGTTCCCTACCCTCATTCCCAAGCTAGTTCCTAGTCTCATTCCCAGGTTAGTTTCCTAGGCTTATTCCCAGACTAGTTCCCTACACTCATTCCCAGGCTAGTTCCCTAGTCTCATTCCCAAGCTAGTATGCTATATAGCCTCATTCCCAGGCTATACATCCCAGATCACACGTTGAAAAGGGTGTAGTGTGGATCGATCAGACTTCATCGCTACTGGGAACATGGTGTTTGTATGCAAAGTTGTATACCCCACAATATTCTCTTCTCCCCCCGCCCATAGGGTACTGTGTTTGACTACTTCCTGGATGCAGAGGCCCACAAGTGGATGCCCTGGACTGAGAAAGTGCCCAAGTTTGAGCTCGACCCGGAAATGCCACTGCAGGTGTGAAACAGTCTTAATTGTGGAGCTAGAACCTGCACGACTCTTACAGTTTGCCTTATAAATGTATTATTGCCGAGCAGGAAACAAGCGAACTAATTGTGTAGCGTGGAGACCCCGCATCTAGTATATCTGTAAGTTTTGTGAGTAATGCTACAGGAATGCAAATGCAGTTTCTGTGGACATGGCACTTCAACGAGCACACTTTTGCACTTTAAATACTTTTGATGGCTGCAGAACACATACGAGAGCACAACGACATCTGCATGGCTAAGCACGGCGACGGTATTGTTGGAGATTAGCAAGACTTTATGATGTGTGTACCATTCAGCCGATCTAGTCCAAAAGCTAAAAGCATGCTACGAACTCAGCTGGATTTCAGATTTCGAATTCCAGATTTCTTCCTCAGAATTTGGCTTTCTGATTTCTTCCCTTACAGCTCAGCACATACAACGGCATAGAAGTAGTGATAGTAGGCAAAGAAGGGAGGACCATTAGTGAGTAAAGCTGATTCAGCAGTCCATGCAAAAGTGTCACACAGTAACAGAACATATACAACTCACAGTGTGTTTATGAACATTGGACAGTCATGCATTTCACTTCCCACGAGGCCACCTGTGTGATACACATATGCACTAGTTAGGCTATGATAGTTCAGTCATAATTTGTAACTGATATGAACAATTTTCCCATGCTGTCTTAATTCCTACTAGAGCCATCTATAATAATATGGTGGTTTTTAAAACTGTAACCACTAGACTTTTTATGCAGCTAGTTCAAGGCCTATCCTAGTCCTACAGTAGCATCATACCCAGGCTTTCCTCGTCCAGATTTTATCTTGCAGCAGTGGAGATAAAATCTGGGCGAGGAAAGCCTGTGTACGAGGCTATCCTATTGTACAAGTACATATTTACACATGGCAGCTAGTATAGTCACAGGCTATGGATTTGTTGAAGTCTGCTATAATTGTTTCCTTCTATCCAGGCTGTGTTGGTGCACACGGCAGAGACAGTACGGCTACGCTACTTCCTGGACCTGCTGATGGCCAACAGGCGGCCAGTGATGCTGGTGGGCGGGGCCGGCTGTGGGAAGACGGTACTGGTAAACGACAAGCTGTCGAGCCTGCGTGAAGAGTACCTGGTGACCACCATCCCCTTCAACCACTACACCACCTCCCTCATGCTGCAGGGGGTCATGGAGAAGCCGCTGGAGAAGAAGGCCGGTAAGTGAACCTTAAAGACTTGTTCATATGTAGGCAAATTTTAATGTAGCACATGTAAGTCCCATGTAGAAATCGAATTTATATTTTGATTACATCACTGCGTTCAAAGCACTATATCTCTGAACTATACACACATAGACGCATCAGATATTGATGCATTTGCACAACACGTATGAGTCCCACCCTTAACTAAAGTTCAGAAATACTGTAACAGCGCTCCGAACGCATTGATGCGATTGAAATACGTAATGGAAAAATATTTGATTTTTACACAGGGCTGCCCCACGTGCTGTTGTTTCTCACCCCCAAGCTTCAGCCTAAACAAAAACTAACAATAGACTCGACCCAGAATATGATGAAACAGAGGGAAGAGATGGTAGCCTTGTTCTCAGCTCCACACTTACCTTCCACTTTGCTAATTGTGGGCCAGATGCTTGTGATAAGATCTGAAGGCTAGTAGGGTGACAAGCTACAGCCCCATTGTCTGGAGGATGAAGCAATGGGAGGTCTGTGAGGGAGGGGACTCGTACTCCAAGCCTCTTCTCACAGCTTTTTTCCATGGCTGTAATTAAAAGAAGCTGCAATGTGAAGCCAGAGCATGAGACTAGGGGACATACATACAGACCTCTTTAAAAGTGGGCATGCTGACAACTCTGCTGTTTTGCGCATTTGTTATACCTATATGAAACCTCAATTATATACTACCACCATACTGATGGCAATTCCTGCTAGTGGGATAAGCTATAATATAGGCCCATTTGCACTCTCACTCTCTGACACCTATCTTATTTCTCTCAGGTCGCAACTATGGTCCACCTGGCACAAAGCGTCTGATCTACTTCATCGACGACATGAACATGCCCGAGGTGGATACCTACGGCACAGTGCAGCCCCACACCCTCATCAGACAGCACATGGACTACCAGCACTGGTAGGTCACATACCAGGTGGTTAAAGCAATGTGGATGAACATGCTGTTTGTGGTTGACCTGTGCACTCCATATTTGGGGCTATGGGTTATATAGCCTCTCATAAGGAAGTCAGCAGGCAGGGTCATTTTGGGATTGTTTTCATAGGAACTATCCAGTTGCCAAATGGGTAATTGCACTAACCAAACCGAGAATTTTGTTGTTATTGTAATTTTCTGCTACTGATTATCAGCAACGAAAGGGTATACTAAGAGACCATTTTCCATGTGATGTCATCATAATAATCTTTACTAAGTTTGAAACATACCTAAGAGTCATTATTTTCATAATGGAGGGGGGGGCAACTTCTGCCCCCCAATGCATTGGAAAATGGTTCATTTTGCTGATGCCTACGTATGTCCAAGATAGATGATGCCACTGCATCATTTCTGTAGTGCATTTATGATATTTAGATGAGTTATAGGAGAAGTTAACCAGTTAGCATGCACTGATGACATCAGCAGAAAGTGGTCTATCCCTCCCAGGTATGACCGTCACAAGCTGACGCTGAAGGAGATTCGCAACGTGCAGTATGTGGCCTGCATGAACCCCACGGCTGGGAGCTTCACCATCAACCCTCGTCTGCAGCGCCACTTCAGTGTGTTTGCCGTCAGCTTCCCCGGGACGGAGGCCCTTAAGACCATCTACCAGAGCATCCTCTCCCAGCACGTGGTCCAGGGGGGCTTCGTGGGACAGGTGCAGAAGAGCTCTGAGAAGGTGGTGAGCGCTGCCCTACAGCTGCATCAGAAGGTAGGGGAGAGCAATGAACAGGGTTTTAAATTTCACAAAGGGGAGGGGTAAAACAGGACTTAGAGAAGGACGACTGTATTGTATGCAACAGCGTGCCATCTAGGGGGGATCTGGGGGCACCCCCCCAGAAAACGTTTAAGATTGTACATCCTCTGAGAATGATTCTGACGCAATTGCTGTTTAGATGTACTATTGAGTAATGCGCACAGATGTTATCTGAATGCCTATTTAAAACTGAGACTTTGAATCTCTGGAGCAAGAAGTTTTCAAAGGGGGGCGTAGCCCTATGGAAGAGTTAGAAAGCATGTGGCATTTTGTAACCGAATGGTTTATGTTGATTATCTCTATCCCCCCCTCCCAGATTGCAACCACCTTCCTGCCTACAGCAATCAAGTTCCACTACATTTTCAATCTCAGGGACCTCTCTAACATCTTCCAGGTGTGTGTGTAAAAGGGATGCTGATGTCATGTATACATCAGAGTGACACACGCATGTTCTCATGAAGTACAGCATTTCCAGTTTGTTTTCCTTTGATATAGTCATTGGGAATGTTTGATGATCTCCTCCCCCCCCCCCCTCCTCCCTTTTACATCTTGACTTGGGGGTTTGGGATGTTTAATTCACTTTGATAATCTCTCTGCCCCCCATGCCTCCATCTCCCAAGGCAAGAAGTAAAGTGTGTGTGTGTGTGTGTGTGTGTGTGTGAGGGGCGGGAGATGGTCGGAGTAAATATCAATTAAACATCCCAGGAAAACAAGTTGGGAAAGAGGGAGAGGTACCCTGGTATTCTCCTGGGGGAGCACTGGAGACTTAACAAACACAGAATTGTCACTGTAGTTGCGCCCATTTTAATGCATTTTAACCTCGGAACCTATAGTGTCCAGCCACAATGCATACACACACACACACACACACACACTAACACACACAGGGCATTCTGTTCTCCACCCCTGACTGTGTGAAGACACCCCTGGAGTTTGTGCGACTGTGGCTGCACGAGGCCGGCAGGGTATACGGGGATAAACTGATTGAGGACAAGGACTTGGAGCTCCTGCAGAAAATGAGACTCACCGTTGCTAAGAGTGCCTTCGATGTGAGGGACTGCTGCATTCAGTATTTGATTATCGGACTCCGTGAAACTAGCCAGTGTTTGCAAAGTCATAATACCACTTTTGAAGGAGAGGTTGATGTAGTGTAACAGCAGTTACAGTAGCCCTCGAACCCAGACCTTCCTCGCCCAGATTTTATCTTGCTGCTGTGGAGAAAAATTGGAGAGTAAGCCCAATTTTTCTCCACGGCTGCAAGATATAATCTGGATTAGGAAGGCCTGGATTCAAGGCTACAGTTATAGTATTATGATCTGCTAGGCCCACATGTATATGTTTTTCGTACTGTTGGCCTGGGATATGTTTTCTCTCTTAGGGTAGAAGGATTGTAGCAGGATAAAATTGAGGACAGGTGCAGTTCTCAGGCAGCCAAAGGAGAAAGCACCTCTTTTAGCTACATTTCTAGGTTCATTTATGTCATAAACTGAGTGCTAAAAGCAGTGTCTCTAAGAAAGTGTTGCTACATTTATATTGATACGCTGTCTACTCACTCACAATTACGTCACATACCAGCCTCTGAGTAGCAAAGTGAAATGTACATCAGAGTAAACTGCTCATTCTAATGCTTACCCTCTTGGCTTAAAGGCAGGTAGGTATACCACATCTGATGTGAACAGAGGCTATGGGGCTTTACTTATGCATTCAGCTACTCACCGTGTTGATGTAGTCATTTCATACAGCCGAGTAACCTCTCTCTCTTACCCCCCCTCCCCCCTCCCTTCGCTCCTTCCCAGGACCTGGATGAGGAGGCCCTGAAGGCAGAGCCGCTGATCTACTGCCATTTTGCCAGTGGCATTGGGGAGCCCAAGTACCTCCCAGTGGCCTCCTGGCAGTCGCTGAGCAAGATCCTGGAGGAGGCTATGGAGTCGTACAATGAGATCAATGCTGTCATGAACCTGGTGTTGTTTGAGGATGCCATGAACCACGTGTGAGTGACTCTCTTAGACTACCCACTTGATGTGCACAAAAGTACGGTATTAATACGCATACGTGATATTCCGTGCAGAGGGCCTCGCAGGAATCGAGTTGCATTACACTGCCCAGCTGACCGTTCAGCCAATCCAAGACTTTGGGAATGGCAGTCGTCACTTTCCTTCTGCCTAATCAGCCTTACCCACTGCTGAGGAACCTCCCACTGATGTTTCCTGCTCTCCTCGCTACCACTATTTCTGTGTTGCTGCGCACGTAGCCTCCCTAATCGCCTCTGCTGCGACTCCATCGTAATGCATTTTTTGGTTCCGTGCACTGTATGTGTATGTAATGCCACACCTACAGGAAATATGTTTACAATAATTGCATTCCTGTAGCGTTATTTACCTATACATACAAACACGGGAGTCTCCATGCGACACAATTAGTTGCCTTGCTTCCCGCTCAGCAATTAGCATTCAACGGACAGAAGCAGAAAGTCATTTAGGCCTTTGTGAGGTAGTTGTGAGAATCAATTTTACTGCCTGGAAATGGGTGATACACAAGAAGTAGGAAGCCCAAACTGTTGGAGGTTTCACCATGATCCTTTTACATAGCACACGATACTAAGGCCTAGTATTGACTTAAATGTATACCTTCACCTCATGCACCACCCATTAGACAAGATCGGTCGCATTTGCTCTGAGCGCGGCGAGTATATTTACACGCTTTATAATTACTTCCACGTATTGTGAAGAGTGTATATATGCACTCTACATAGCTTACCGGATACTTGCATGTCTAACGAGCTTCCGAGGAAGCCCCTTCTAATCCCAGTACCTCGCGGCTGCTCTACTAACACAAAGCAGCACCCAACAAACACTTGAACGAGTTCTGTTTGGATTAGTTGCTGTGGAAGGAATTATAATTTTAGTGATGGCACGGATGCATTTGGATGAAGACTGATAATGACTCTGATGGATACTTTGAGGATGATGAACTCCTGAGAGACACTGATGGTGGTGATGGTGGTAATAGTAGTGAAGATCGAAGTAGTGGTGGACATACGAGTTTGGATTGTGGAAATATCAGAGACAGTGACAGTGATAGTAGTGAAGGGGGACATCAGTAGAGAGTTGAAGGTAGTAGAGGTCGTTGCGTGGTAGAAGTTGAGGTAGGGGTGGAGATTAGGAGATTACAGTGATGACGGACATATGAGTGTGGATGGTGAAAATGGCAGAGAGTGACAGCGATGATAGAAGCAGATATCAGAAGAGAGTGGAAGGTAGTAGAGGTGGCAGAGGTCGATGTCACAATACTAGCCAGAGTCGTGGCCGTGGACGTGGACGTGGTAATGAGACAGGAGAGCAGGTCGAGGAGCTATGGGCAGTAGGTGAGGTAATACAGGGACTGGTGTCATCCCTACTATTCCATCCTGCTCCGGCTGTACTCAGGATATGACGGACAAGTCGCCAGTTGACTTGTTCCAACTCCTCTTCCCTGATGATCTACTGCAGGTGGTTGTTGATCTCACAAACCTCTTTGCCCAGCAGTACATTGATGCCACAGAGCTGTCTTGCTTCTCGAGAGAGCGGGAGTGGGAGAAGAGACCACACAACCTTGCTGAGCTAAAGAAGTTCCTTTTCATCATCGTTGTGATGGAATTTATTGTGCTCCCACTGAATTGAAGATGCGTGGTCAACAAAATGGCCTTTTGCTACGACCACCTTCTCCAGCATTCTGAAAAGGGATCGTTTCTCTCATTTCCTCCACTTCAATGACAGCAGTACGGCTATGACCCACTCTACAAGTTGAGGCCAGTTATGGATCCACTGCTTGACAATTTCAAGGCTGCATACAATCTTAGTCGTGAGATTGCCATCGACGAATCCATGATAGACTTTAAAGGCAGGCTTCACTTTATTCAATATATGCCCGACAAACTGACGAAGTGGGGGATGAAGGTGTTTGTTTGTACAGATAGCAGAAGTGGCTATGCACACACCTGGACAGGTCTTCTTCCACCTGATTGACACCACCATCATCAATGCGGAAATATTGTGCACCGAATCCACTCAATCCTCACGCAAACTGACCCACATCAACTTTCAGATTGAGCTAGCTAAAGGGTTCCTTCGGCAGGCAGGTTTGGAGATTGAGGCGCTTTCTTGTGATGAATCTGTTGGCCGATGTGAAGTTTCTGGAGAAGGTGCCTTTTACTGGTCGAGCTGGACAACTGGAATGTGTAGTGTGCAGCAACAAGACTTCAATTCTGCTGAAGTTTTGATTCTTGTACGTTTCACGATTTTCAGCCAAGCCCAATATCTTTCCATGGGCATATTGTCATGACCTCATGTCGGGAGTGGCACTGCGTGTGGAGAGATAGTGAAAATTGAAGATTAAGGAACGTGCAACAATCGAAGATCCTCCACCCAGTCTGACCAACCCTTGGCTGATAGTTAAGATTTGCACACAGTCTGCAGGAGGATATCATGTTGCACATCTCATCTCTTCCCTTCCCAGGTGTCGCATCAACCGGATCCTGGAATCCCCCCGCGGCAATGCCCTGCTGGTGGGGGTAGGGGGCAGTGGCAAGCAGAGTCTGACCCGCCTGGCCGCCTCTGTCTCCGGGCTGGAGGTATTTCAGATCCAGCTGCGCAAGGGCTATGGAGTGGGAGATCTCAAGGTATGTCTGTTGACTAAGATTGGTGAGTGCGTGTAGCCAGCTGATTCAATCTCTGGGAATTGATAATGGCCACATAGTCTCAGAAACGTGTGGCCCAACCAACGAAAGAAGGAGGAGCCTGGGAGCAGTACAGTGTTCCCATGCAATGAAGAGACCAAACTCTGGTAAACAAAAAAAACTATGAAGTTTTAACTCTTTACCGACCAATGATGCCTTTTGGCGTCATGACGTATACACTCCCGTACGACCAATGACGCCTTTTGGCGTCATCAAAAATGATCGCGGCTTCAACAGCGCTAGCTCACGCACCGCTTGCTTCAGGGAAATTCCCTTTGGTAATTATATTCATCATAAACTTCCGCCTCTACATGCATAATTCAATATAGGTTGCGTATTGATAATACAGAGATAACAGGCGATGAATATCGCACATGCAGCTGCAATCAAAGCTCTCAATTAGATGCAGCTGCGCTTGAAGGAGGGGCTCCAGGATGGCTTCACGTACGTTCAGTGCTAGCCAGGTTTGCCAGATTGTGACAGGGGATGATGGAGATCTTGACTATGTATTCCCTGGTAGTGATGATGAACTGGATACATCTCTGGAAGACTCAGATTTGGAAGACATGGATCACCTGGAGAGTGAAATAGACGATAGGAGTGAAGCAGAAACAGATTTGGCAACAGTAAGATCCAATAGCTCCACCAGTGAAGGTAGTGATGCAGAGAGTCAAGGCAGTGGTGTAGAGAGGGAAGGCAGTGGTGCAGGGGGTCGAGGCGGCAGTGCTGTAGGCCGAGGTGGTGCAAGGGGTCGAGGCGGCAGTGCTGTAGGCCGAGGTGGTGCAAGGGGGCGAGGTCGTGGTACAGGGGATCGGGGTGGCAGTGCTGGACGTCGAGGCAGTAGCGCTAGGAGTCGAGGTAGAGGTGTCAGGGGTCATGACCATGGCAGTGATCAGGATGGACTTGTAGGGGAAAACAGTTGGTCAGACACAGGTAGCAGCGTGAACGTGGAACCCTTCACTATGGACGTGGGACCTACCATCCCACTGGGAGAAGACCCGTCTGATATATTCATGACATTCTTCACTCCCCAGCTCTCCTCCTACATGGGAGACGAATGCAGAGGAGATGAAAGCATACCTGGGCTTTGCTATCCTAATGGGGATAAATAGGCTACCAGACCTGTATGATTACTGGTCCACTGATGAGGTGTTCCACTATTACCCCATTGCCTCACGCATTCCTAAGAAGCGTTTTCTGGAGATGGCTCGATTCCTCCACTTCGCTAACAATGATGACATTGTCCCCCGAGGGGAACCAGGGCATGACCGTTTGGCAAAAGTGCGGCCAGTAATTGAGATGGTTCGTGAGTCGTTCCTGGCCAACTACAACCCACACTGTGAAAACAGTGTTGATGAGGCTATGATTAGGTTTAAAGGCAGATCCACTCTAAAGCAGTATATGCCAAAAAAGCCGACGAAGAGAGGCCTCAAAGTGTGGGTGAGAGCCGATAGCCACAATGGCTACATTTGCGATCTCGACGTCTATACCGGCAAGGATGACTCTAGGGAGACTGCACTGGGGTCGAAGGTAGTGAAGAAGTTGTCACGAGAGCTAGTAGGTGGAAACTACCACCTGTATTTTGAAAATTTCTTTTCATCTGTACTCCTCTTTGAAGACCTGCTGGAAGACGGTAGATATGCATGCGGTACACTTCGCAAGGACCGGTGCTGAGTCCTTGATGCCATCAAAAAGATCAAACTGGGTATGTTGAACCTATAAACAAAAAGGTGAGTGTGTAAATACTGTATTGCACACTCACTCAGGCTTTAGGCTGATTTGTATGTACGGCCTTCTGCTAGGGAGGGAAAAGTTAGCAAGTGTATACGCAAAAAAATTAGCAGCGTCAGGGGACATGTGCCCCAGAAACCAAACTCACTTACACTTTCATAAGTAGTACGAAAACTTTGAAGAGGGCTAAGTGGAAGAATTTCCCATACCCCCCTCCATGAAACTCTGGTTTATGCAAATACAACATTTCATGTAATTTTATTAATCTGCTATAGGTGAGCTCCAGAAGTGGGGAATGTCATTATCGTCAAGGAGGCAACCTGGTAGCAACAACATGGAAAAACAGAAAGTTGGTTTATGTCATGTTGACCAACTCATTCCCTACTGAAACCACACTAGTGAAATGCCGTACCAAGGATGGGAGTGTGGATGATGTTGTTTGCCCCGAAAGTATTGCTAAGTACAACCGCTTCATGGGAGGAGTGGACATGGGCGACCAGATGCGTGGGTACTACCACGTTAGACTGAAGTGCCGAAAGTTCTATAAGTAAGTTCTGTAGTTACACTAATTAGTTACTTCCTGATGAACATATGTATGTTTGTCAAGAAGTAAAGAAATGCGAATCTGATTGGCCATTCATTGCACTTTCGTATAATAAGATTCGTCACCATGACTACACCCATTTGTCAATATATATTACGTACCTGTGTAGGTGCTGCTGTCTTGTATGTTGTCATTCACCATGATTCATATCTGTCTGTAGGTATATCTTCTGGTTTTTGCTTGACTGTTGTACCGTCAATGCCTTCATTCTGCGAAAGAACTTTGTCCCCAGTGCTACTGATGGTATACGGCAGGGTTTCAAGATCTTCCGTGTTCGCTTGGCTCAGAGTCTCATTGGCACATACAACTCCCGCCAACGGTACGCCCTTCCAGCACCAATCCGTGATGTGGCCCTCCTGAAGTCTACTCCACCTGCAAAGCGGAGAAGAACAGAGCAGTCAAGCAGTGCACCCTGTAATTTCAGTGAGCACTTTCCCATCAGAGGCACCAAGGGTCGGTGTGTGTACGGCTGGAATGTGAAGCACAGGCGCCATGAGTCCACAGTGCAGTGCAGAAAATGTGGGACCGCCCTCTGCGTGGACTCGAGAGACCCCCCCCCCCCACGCCCGGCCCTTCGTATTTTGAGCGTTATCACACTGAATGCGTATGAACGCTCATGTTAGCGTTCTGTACATTAAGTCCCTTATAACTTTATACTGTCAGCTTATTTGTATGCTTTATATTTCCCATTTTCCTGTTTTGTCCCATTTGTCCTGTTTTGAACTCTTATAACCCTTACAACTAATTGTAACTAGCCGCTTACCTATATTGTCTGTGACTGCTGAGTGTCTGCTGCCTTTGTGTCTTCCTGGTACTTTCAAAGACCACTTGAGTTAGATCAAACGATAGATCCACATCTTCTGTCAGCAGCAACATCAACTTTGTAATACAAAACTCGCTTCTTTCTAGAGCTACAAAGCGATATCACTACCGGAGTAAAAACCACGCGATCGCGCGGAAATGTTGTGGTCAGGAGCGGACGTCACGCGTATTGCGCAATGGTCGGTAAAGAGTTAATGTTATAATCTACAAATCGAATGGCCAATAAACGGAAGGCCTTCTTGGTGTTGCAATGCACCAATATATTAAATTCTTTCAGAATGTATAATAGTGGTACTGCACACTATTACCACTATTACTGCCAAATAATATGAAGTTGTTTTGACTACTTAGTGGTTACCTGAATTTTAGATATTTGAGTACAGGGCAGAAGGTAGCCCGTAAAATGGGTGATTTGTTGCTTGTTCTTGGAACTTGACATTCCATAATCATATTCCATAGCAAGAACAAATTACCCACTTTGAGGCCTAACTCCAACTGGAAGGTAGGAGTTAGGCCTCAAAGTGAGTACTTTGCTCCTTGTTCTTTGAACTTGGGTATCTGTAAAAGCTGGACTCTGGACTCTGGACTGGACCATGGACTGGACTATGGACTGGACTAGGTCTAGATTTTGATTAGTTCTGCTGCCAATAGCTACTTACAGTTCTGAAACGTTAGTACCAGTGGGGTGGTTCAGGGAAATTGACTGCATCCCACCGTTTTTCTAGGTAAGAATGCTAGCGGTTGGTCCGCTATTGTTACTAGCGTACCTATAAGCAAGTAGGCATAACGTATATCAACACTGCAAGATTCCAGATAAGAATCTATAATAGAAAAGCACTGAAAAGTGATAAAGGCTGGAATCAGCCTTCATGTACCCGCTTACCAGTATCGAATGGCTTTCAATACTGTTTCTGCGTCTCTAGCGTTTTCAGCCACCAAAGGACACTGGAAAACATGGCACAGTAAGATTTGGCAACTTAATGAACTTACAGAAACTCTTAGCGAGCACTACAGGTGATCCTAGACCAGCCACTGCAGCTTTAATTTACGTACGCGTATACCAAAATATTCAGAATTCTATCACGTGCGGAATGAAATTGTGGATGATGTCATAGCCTCCAGCTTCGCGGCCTCCTCGATGCCACAACGGTAGGATGCAGTTAATTTCCTTTGAGGTACTAACATCTCAGAACATGTAAGCAGCTATTGGCGGCAGAACTAAAACAAAATCTAGACCTAGTCCAGTCCATGGTCCAGTCCATAGTCCAGTCCAGAGTCCAGAGTCCAGCTTTTACAGATACCCTTTGAACTTGACATTCCATAATCATATTCCATTGCAAGAACAACACTTTGAGGCCTACCACCTGCATGTACTTTACATTCTGGTAACCACTAAGTAGTCAAAACAACCACATATTTTTTGCAGTGATATATATACATACCATCATTACCACACTTACTGCTGTTACTACTAGTACAACAGTTACCATACTTACCACTATTACTGCTGTTACTAATGGTACAACAGTTACCATACTTACCACTATTACTGCTGTTACTAATGGTACAACAGTTATCATACTTACCACTATTACTGCTGTTACTAATGGTATAACAGTTATCATACTTACCACTATTACTGCTGTTACTACTAGTACAACAGTTACCATACTTACCACTATTACTGCTGTTACTACTAGTACAACATTTACCATACTTACCACTATTACTGCTGTTACTAATGGTACAACAGTTACCATACTTACCACTATTACTGCTGTTACTAATGGTACAACAGTTACCATACTTACCACTATTACTGCTGTTACTACTAGTACAACAGTTACCATACTTACCACTATTACTGCTGTTACTAATGGTACAACAGTTACCATACTTACCACTATTACTGCTGTTACTAATGGTACAGCAGTTACCATACTTACCACTATTACGGCTGTTACTAATGGTACAACAGTTATCATACTTACCACTATTACGGCTGTTACTAATGGTACAGCAGTTACCATACTTACCACTATTACGGCTGTTACTAATGGTACAACAGTTACCATACTTACCACTATTACTGCTGTTACTAATGGTACAACAGTTACCATACTTACCACTATTACTGCTGTTACTAATGGTACAACAGTTACCATACTTACCACTATTACTGCTGTTACTAATGGTACAACAGTTATCATACTTACCACTATTACTGCTGTTACTAATGGTACAACAGTTACCATACTTACCACTATTACCGCCCTTACTGCTGTTACTAATGGTACAACAGTTATCATACTTAACATTATTGCCACTATTACCATCATTACCACCCGTACATGCATTGCAACACCATTTTGTAAAAGATTCGCCCTGGAGGTAGTTGTTAGTCGCCATTCTTAATGTCTGGACATACTGGCCCCTTGGAAGCTTTGGTGCAACTGTGAACCAGCAGCACTAGTACTATGAGGGCTAATCTACAGTGCTCCTCACCAATACCTATCTATAAGGAGTTTATTTGGCCAAACTATGAGGTCTTAATTGAGCTCCATTTCTACTATTACTAAATTTGTAGAGGCAACTGTTTCAAGCAATGTTTTTGTCCTGAGTTAAGAAATCAAACTTGGCCAGCTATACTCATACTTGTAATTGAAGTTTTATAGTCTTAAGGTAAGCCCTTGCCGAACACGGGCTATGACCACTTTTGTTCCATTTTTTCCCTTCAAAACCTGCATAGAGTATGTTGTATGGCTTCTCTATTGGCTATTTGTGGGAATTTTGCTATAAAACATATTTGGTTACAATAAAGCACTTAAAACTCCAAAACTCGACAATTAAACAGTTTACTCTCTTCCTCTGGAGCACTGTACATATCTATACTGTCAACTGGCCTGAGAGTACAGTCGTATAGTGATGTGTGTATCTAGTAAGTAGAGTTATCTGATAACTCCTCATCCTCTTCATTTTCCACGGGGTCAGAGAGCAGCCTCTCATACAGCTCAGGGTTGGCCAGCCTGTCGGGTAGCATTTCTTCAGAATCATGCACTGTCCTTCGAATGCAGAGTTTCTGTATAATGGTCTGTAATATCCTCTTTTGAGTGAGCCAGTGTATGATGACCCCAATGATGAGGATTGGAGGAAGTGTAGCTATTAATCCACGGAGTACAAATGAAAACTTTGAGTACCTAGGAGCATAGGTGGCTGCAATGATTAGAATGCACTGTGAAGGCAAAATGAGAAAGGATATAGCTGCAGTAGTGTTGTGAATAGCCAGTTTATAAGGCTTGAAAATCTGGTGACTGGTGATAATTGCTATAAAGACAACAGCAGTCAGAGGCCATATATACATATTCATTGTGAAAGCAAACAAGGTGTAGAGCAATGGCCCTATTCCAAGGTACACCGCTGCAAAGTGCCTGCAATCGTAAGTGCCGTTAGTACCATCCTTGAACCAGCCCTGGAAAGCATCCATGAATATGTGAAGAGCAGGAGTCCTCATCCGAAAGCACGTGAGGCACTTCTGGAAACATCGGAATGGGTACAGTATTAGCAGCAGAAGAGGAAGTACCACAACTGTGAGGAGAACAAGCAAAGCCAGGATGGCATATGGGAGGTGCTCCTTGCCAAAATATTCCACCGTAGCATCAAAGTACAGATAACGTGTTGGTAGCCTCTTGCCGTGGACATCAAACAGCTGTATTGGGACAAGCATATCGAAAGACACACTCAGAAACTTGATAACTGATAGAAAGAGAAAAGTGGCAAAAACATCAATCAATGAGTTCTTGACATCCCCTTGACTTCTGAAGCGTGCACAACATATGTGGAAGGGCCTCCATAGCCACTGAACAAGTCGGTAGTTGCGCATGTGCAGCTCGATAATGAAGTAAGTCATTATAATTAGCACCAAGGGATAAAATGCTATAGCGTAATCCAGTGCTAGTGTCTGCAGAGTAGTGAGCTGTAGACAGATTGGTGGGAGGAGGGTACGAAAGAAGTCTAGATTCCATATTCCATACAGACTGAGCCAGGTACGGTTCAGAGTATCCATTGCCGCTCTGCCCTTTATACTAGCCAGAAGAAGTCGTGCTATAAGTGGTGCAGCATTAATTTGACCTACACCCACCAGATTGATCAAAGGAGGCGAAGTAACATTAATTCTGAAGAGAAATATAATCAGGAGAAATAGTGTGAGTGGTCCAAATGCAACAAGGATGTACTTTGCCCAGTTGTAGCTTGTGACCGAACATTTGGTGCACTGTAAGTCATAGGAATAAACTGGTGAGACGTATCCTTCTTCACACTGTCCACAGAGTTGCCCTTGTCTATTGAAAAACCCACACATTTCATTCGTGAACTCTGAGGAATCAAGTGGAAGTTTGTGATAGTTGCTGAGGTAGGGATTCACTTCGGTGATATTAAAGAAGGTATACAAGCACGCACCAGCAAACGTCTTTCCTGTGTTGTTGTCATACGTCATGCAGTAGCCATCCAGCACCAGGATGTAGCCTATCTCTGGGTCACAGTGAACCCGTCCATCGAGGTCACTGCCACATTCACAGACTTCACCATTGTGAAAGTACCAAGGAGGGCAGCTTGTGGAGTTGGAAGTGATGTTGTCATAGGAGGGAGTGCTCCAGGACAGATCCATGGGATGTAGTGCACTAACTATCTTAACTACTAAGAGAAGAAGGGAACAGTAGCAATTAGCCATAGCTTGTATTCACTTACACTGCAAAAACTACGTAGATAACTGTTTGGACCACTTAGTAGTTCTACCTGAACTTTAGATGTCTGAGAATGAATGTAGGAGTTAAGCTTAAAAGTGACTGATATACTATGGAATGTGACTATGGAATGTCATTAATTACTCAGACATCTGAAATTTAGGTAACCACTAAGTGGTCAAAATAACTACACATTTTTGTAGTGATACTATTTTCCAGACATTGAAGACACAGGGATTGTACATATATAAGATTGTTCTTATTAATATCTGACCCCTGACCTCCTTCGTTTTAAAATCAAAGCTGCATAGTGTATGTTATATGGCTTCTTTATTGGCTATTTGTGGGAATTGTGATGTAAAAGTACATATTTGGGTCAATAAAGGACATAAAACTCCAAAACTCGACAAATAAAAAGTTTACTTTCTTTCTCTGGGGCACTGTACATATCTATCCTGTCAAGTGGCCTGAGAGTACAGCTGTATAGTGATGTGTGTATCTAGTAACTAAGGTCGTCTGATAACTCCTCTTCATTTTCCACGGGGTCAGAGAGCAGCCTCTCATACAGCTCAGGGTTGGCCAGCCTATCGGGTAGCGTTTCTTCAAAGTCTTGCACTGTCCTTCGAATGCAGAGCTTCTGTACAATGGTCTGTAATATCCTCTTTCGAATGAGCCTGTGCATGACAACCCCAATGATGAAGAGTTGAGGAAAGATAACTATCAGTGCACCGAGAGCAACAGTCACTTTCATGCAGCTAGAGGCAGAGGTTTGTGCAAAAACTCCTGCCAGGATTAGGATGCACTGTAAAGCCCAAGCAAGGGGGGCTAAAGATGCAATGAAGTTGTGAATTGCCATTTTATATGACTAATTAGAACCGAATCAATGAACAATACAGCGAATTGGTGAGCGATATGGTGAATCGGTGGGTGATATGGCGAATTGATGACCGATTCAGGTGAATCGGTGAGTGATACGGCGAGTCACTGACTGATTCAGGCGAATCGGTGAACGATTCAACGAATTGGTGAACGATTCAACGAATTGGTAAGCAATTCAACGAATCAGTGACCGATTTAGGCAAATTGGTGAGCGATTCAACAAATCGGTAACTAATTCAGTCTCTATCTGCAACATATCTTCAAGGATTAGCCATGGCTGCTACGGGAGAATGAAGAGACAAGCTGTGCTACTTGAAACTAACATGTGCATTGCTCCATCCTGCCGTCCTTTAATAGTTCTCTACTTATACAGAGGCTACACAAACTCTACTAACCTGAGAGGGCCTCCCGTGGTAAAAGTTTGTGATAGGCTTGTCCTGATCTCTGACTCGTTCAAAGACGTCATCCATGTAACAGCCAGAGACGCCATTTTGAGCATGTGCTTGGGAGTTACATAGGCCTCAAAGTGGGTAATTTGGCCCTTACTATGGAATGAGACTATGGAGTGTCAAGTACCATTGTGATAAACAAATTACCCACTTTGAGGCCTAACTCCCAGCCTCATTCCCAGCCTCGTTCCCAACCTCGTTCCCAGGCTCTCCCAACTGAACGGAATGGGAGAGCCTGGTATATTTTGTGACATAATTACATGAAAACATGAAATGCGATATCACATGAATGGACACAATAGACAACAGCTTCGCTTGTGTCTGAGTTTGCTAGCAGTGCTGGATATCAGGCAAGGCTAAAGTGAGACAAGAAGCCCGAAAATAGGTGAAGCCTACTACCAAGGATACTGTCACGGAGAGCCCATAAGTTTGTGACACAGAAAAGGTCAAGAATAATGTTAGTTGTCTTGTGATGTTATTATTATTTTTTTTGCTGATGTCCTGTCACAGTGACTAGAATAGCCCTAACAGTAGTAGTATTCACTTTGGACTTCGTGTCTCTTGTCTTACATCCAGCATTGCCAGCAAACTCAGACAAAAGTGCAGCTGCTGTCTATTATGTCCATTCACATGATACCGTGTCCGTGTTTGCATGTGTTATCGCATGTTTACTGAACATACGTAGCCAACATCAGTCCAGTATCGATGTTTGCAATAATTTGTCGAGAATTTATTACTTTTCAAAATTTAAGTCAGTATTTACTAAACATTAACCAAGTCTACATGAATTTCGCTGTCTAGATTAATTGATATGTACTAAACATCTAAGTTTTGGAAGGTGTACACCAAAACAATGGTATTGAGACAAATAATGCCCCATACTTAAACCCATGACACAACTATAACACACACACTACAAACCCATGGCTTGTAACATAATTGTTGCTGCTACACAGTTTGGAGGATTGCCTTATTTGGCAATAAGCTCGAGCTACTCTTCATGGGTGAATACACAGCAATGCTAACCTGCAGCTTTGCTTAGCAACCAGGTAAGAGTTGAAGGAGGCCCACTGGTGTGCCGCGTTATTGCATATTGTAAATCTAGTCACATTTTGATATAAAAGTACATATTTAGATATAGTAAAGCACTTAATCCCCCTAAACATCACTAATAAAAAACATTTGCTCTCTTCCTCTGGAGCACTGTACATGTCTATCACTGTCAACTGGCCTGAGAGTACAGCTACATACTGGTGTGTGTATCTAGTACATGTAAGTAGGGTTGTCTGGTAACTCCTCTTCATTTTCCATGGGGTCAGAGAGCAGCGTCTCATACAGCTCAGGGTTGGCCAGCCTGTCGGGTAGCGTTTCTTCGAAGTCTTGCACTGTCCTTCGAATGTGGAGTTTCTGTACAATGGTCTGTAATATACCCTTTTGAATGAGCCAGCGTATGACGACCCCAATGATGCAGATTTGAGGAAGGATAGCTATCACTGCACAGAGTGCAACTGAAACTTTCAAATAGCTAGGGGCATAGCTAGTTGCAAGGACTCCTGCCTCGAGTAGAATGCACTGTGAGGCCAAAGCAAGGAAAGATAAAGATGCAATAGTGTTGTGAATAGCCAGTTTATAAGGCTTGCAAATCTGGTGACTGGTACTAATTGCTATAAGGACAACAGCAGTCAGAGGCCATATATACATATTCATTGTGAAAACAAATAAGGTGTATAGCAACGGCCCTATTCCAAGGTACACTGCTGCAAAGTGCCTGCAATCGTAAGTGCCGTTAGTACCATCCTTGAACCAACCCTGGAAAGCATCCATGAATATGTGAAGAGCAGGAGTCCTCATCCGAAAGCACGTGAGGCACTTCTGGAAACATCGGAATGGGTACAGTATTAGCGGCAGAAAAGGAAGTACCACAGCTGTGAGGAGAACAAGCAAAGCCAGGATGGCGTATGGGAGGTGCTCCTTACCAAAATACTCCACTGTAGCATGAAAGTACAGATAACGTGTCGGTAGCCTCTGCCCGTGGACATCAAACAGCTGTATTGGGACAAGAATATCGAAAGGCACACTCAGAAACTTGACAACTGATAGAAAGAGAAAAGTGGCAAAAACGTTAATTAATGAGTTTCTGACATCCCTTTGACTTCTGAAGCGTGCACAACACGTGTGGAAGGGCCTCCATAGCCACTGAACAAGTCGGTAGTTACGCATGTGCAACTCAATAACGAAATAAGTCATTATAATTATAGCTAAGGGATAAAATGCTATAACGTAGTCCAGTGCTAGTGTCTGCAGAGTAGTGAGCTGTAGACAGATTGGTGGGAGGAGGGTACGAAAGAAGTCTAGATTCCATATTCCATACAGACTGAGCCAGGTACGGTTCAGAGTATCCATTGCTGCTCTGCCCTCTATACTAGCCAGAAGAACTCGTGCTATAAGTGGTGCAGCATTAATTTGACTTACACCCACAAAATTGATCAAAGGAGGCGAAGTAACATTAATTCTGAAGAGAAATATAATCAGGAGAAATAGCGTGAGTGGTCCAAACGCAGCAAGGATGTACTTTTCCCAGTTGTAGCTTGTGACCGAACATTTGGTGCACTGTAAGTCATAGGAATAAACTGGTGAGACGTATCCTTCTTCACACTGTCCACAGAGTTGCCCTCGTCTGTTGAAAAGCCCACACATTTCATTCGTGAACTCTGAGGAATCAAGTGGAAGTTTGTGATAGTTGCTAAGGTAGGGGTTCACTTTGGTGATATTGAAGAAGTTTTACAAGCACGCACCAGCAAGTGTCTTCCCTGTGTTATTGTCATATGTCATGCAGTAGCCATCCAGCACCAGGATGTAGCCCATCTCTGGGTCACAGTGAACCCGTCCATCGAAGTCATTGCCACATTCACAGCCTTCACCATTGTGAAAGTACCAAGGAGGGCAGCTTGTGGAGTTGGCAGTGATGTTGTCGTAGGAGGGAGTGCTCCAGGACAGATCCATAGGATGTAGTACACTAACTATTCTGACTGCTAAGAGAAGTAGGAAACAGTAGTGAGTAGCCATAGCTTTTGTTCACTCTCTCTTTTTGCTATTTTCTAGGTATTGTAACTGTCTACATGTAGTCATGTACTCTTCCTAAAGTTTCATGTATTTTCTCCAGCTCTTTTACCCAGAATATTATGTAGAACTGCACTCAGGGTACAACCCCTCCCCCCCTACACACTACAAACCCATGGTACTACTATAACACACACTACAAACCCATGGTACAACTATAACACACACTACAAACCCATGGTACAACTATAGCACACACTACAAACCCATGGTACAACTATAGCACACACTACAAACCCATGGTACAACTATAACACACACTACAAACCCATGGTACGACTGTAACACAGCTACAACACATACTACAAACCCATGGTACACAACTATAATACACTCTACACTACAGTAATATGAGTGCTGTTTGTCTAAAAATGTTTGTTTTGGGATGAGCCTTCCAAACAGCGATGTATAGTAAACAAGTCACAAAAAATATTTTGAACTGGAAGTGTTCCAAGGAACACATACCCCACGCTCCTAATGATATACCAGCAATGGCAGAGGAGGTTGGGATCATATGTGGCTCTGCACAGACCTCCATTTGATAACCCTTCAAGCCCCAATGACAAGTATAGTCGTCATTTTGACTCTGTAGACCTGTAGTGGCTTTTCGGATAAGAACCCCCAAGTTGGGCCTTGTTTCGTGCGCCTTCAACTGCTAAAACATTCAGGCTGGGGATTAATAAGATTCATAGACCTCATTGAGGGCCCTGGGTACCAGTAGGTAGCTCCCACTAACACGGGGAGTATCCGAGGTGCTGTGGTTTAGATGTACTCCTTAAGGATCCGAGCTCAGCATACCATGTTACAAAAATGTGTGCGATCTTCACCTTTGACCTTGCTGTTAATGATATTCATATGCACTCCACCCAAAATGTTTGGCTTCTGGTAAGCAAACACAGTGGGGGAGACATACGCAATGTCTTCCATAGGTGAAAATGGCAATTTTTGGGAATAGTTTATAGTGTTTTAATTAAGTGATGATGTAATGGCTCTGCAAAGAGCCACTTGTGGTACATCTCGTCACCAAGTTTGGAAGCAGAGCTTATTGCCAAGGAAGGTGTCTATAGACACTGCTGCCACATGACTGTGAATTCATTTGGGGTGTTTGGAGATGGAAATCACCTGGAAGTGGTTGGTAAAATGTCAAAAATATAGGGATGACAATGTGTAAACGTATTGTGGTGGTGTTCCTACTTTGTTTGGTTTCTTATTTGGGATTCCATCCCTATTATGTTCTTTAATTTTTACCCCGCACTGCACATACAGAGGAAACATGATCGCTGGAAAATACGGGGGTTGTTTTAACCACCACAGTTGCAATTATTTAAGGGTCAACAAGACTGGTATTTCATATCCGGGTATTTCATATCTAAAAACCAGCCGGGTGTTTTTTTTACATAAATCATCCAACTAAAGGTTGTGCTCAGCAACAGGTCAGTCTAAGCTAATTGTGAATAGATCAACTTGGCTAGACAGTCTCATCGTGTACAGCTTCCAGCAAAAGTGCTGACGCAGCAATTTTGTAGTGTGCTTCCAGTTAGCGACCAGAACTTACGCAAACAGAATTATCATCATTACCTACCACTCTTTCGCCGTCTAGGCAACACAAAACTAACCTAGCTTGACGTACCTTGGCCTATTGAGCCTGCAAACTTCCAGTAGCTTCCACTGCGCTCGTGGCTATAGTGGCATAGTAACAGAATGACATAACTTAGCACACGTGATAATTGCGGACGAAAACACACACACACACACACACACAGACAAACGTGAAAACATAAAGCAATCTTAGTACCAGCCGGGCACGTGCTTTGCGCCCGCCCGGCTAGCCTCATGTTTTTGCAGTTATCACTGCAAAAATATGAGGGTTGTTGTGGCATGCTGTCAGACCATAGCCTTGTCACTCTGGCTATAACTGAAGCCCTGGGAAATCCCCTCCCTCCCCCCCCCCCAAAAATCTTGGCAACAATAGTAATTCATCATGGAGTACGGTAGTACTCCATATATAGGGATGGCACGAAAAAAAAATGGCCCCCCCATATCATGTGTACAAAATCATGTGCTCATAAGTCTGGTAAACCCATAGTATAAAGCCTTAATGAGCCATACCTGTCATTATCGAGTACTTTCACAACTAACAAGACTGTTACAGTAGGTAGAGAGTATCGGATGAAGACACTATGCCACATGACTGTGAATTCATTTGGGGTGTTTGGAGATGGAAATCACCTGGAAGTGGTTGGTAAAATGTCAAAAATATAGGGATGACAATGTGTAAACGTATTGTGGTGGTGTTCCTACTTTGTTTGGTTTCTTATTTGGGATTCCATCCCTATTATGTTCTTTAATTTTTACCCCGCACTGCACATACAGAGGAAACATAATCGCTGGAAAATACGGGGGTTGTTTTAACCACCACAGTTGCAATTATTTAAGGGTCAACAAGACTGGTATTTCATATCCGGGTATTTCATATCTAAAAACCAGCCGGGTGTTTTTTTTACATAAATCATCCAACTAAAGGTTGTGCTCAGCAACAGGTCAGTCTAAGCTAATTGTGAATAGATCAACTTGGCTAGACAGTCTCATCGTGTACAGCTTCCAGCAAAAGTGCTGACGCAGCAATTTTGTAGTGTGCTTCCAGTTAGCGACCAGAACTTACGCAAACAGAATTATCATCATTACCTACCACTCTTTCGCCGTCTAGGCAACACAAAACTAACCTAGCTTGACGTACCTTGGCCTATTGAGCCTGCAAACTTCCAGTAGCTTCCACTGCGCTCGTGGCTATAGTGGCATAGTAACAGAATGACATAACTTAGCACACGTGATAATTGCGGACGAAAACACACACACACACACACACACAAGACAAACGTGAAAACATAAAGCAATCTTAGTACCAGCCGGGCACGTGCTTTGCGCCCGCCCGGCTAGCCTCATGTTTTTGCAGTTATCACTGCAAAAATATGAGGGTTGTTGTGGCATGCTGTCAGACCATAGCCTTGTCACTCTGGCTATAACTGAAGCCCTGGGAAATCCCCTCCCTCCCCCCCCCCCAAAAATCTTGGCAACAATAGTAATTCATCATGGAGTACGGTAGTACTCCATATATAGGGATGGCACGGAAAAAAAATGGCCCCCCCATATCATGTGTACAAAATCATGTGCTCATAAGTCTGGTAAACCCATAGTATAAAGCCTTAATGAGCCATACCTGTCATTATCGAGTACTTTCACAACTAACAAGACTGTTACAGTAGGTAGAGAGTATCGATGAAGTACCACATCGGCAAGTCGCTAAACCAGCATCTGTTCATATTCTTATTCTGATTCTGATTCTGATTATTCTTCAGCTGGGCTAGAGCAACAATGACTAAAGCAATTACAATAATTCAAACGCGAAGAAGCGCTACTGGATTTGGGCTAGGGCACCCACACCATAGCGTTCTCAAACAACTCAAACTGTTCAGCACAGATTCTCAAGCGCTCGAAGCAAGTACTTGCCGCTATACGCCGTTCTGTTCCATTCCGTTCTGCGCATTAAGCGATGGTTACGCCTACACCGGAAACGCAGCCTCGAGCATGCTGCATGGACGAGCTGTTCTGCTTAGACACTTATAATACTTGGAGTACGCTTTATGACGGACCCAAAGTGAGTTGCTGTAGTTACGTTATAATAGTAAGAACACTGATACAACTGCTAGACCATTACAGACCATACTAACCTCCATGATGTGCATTAAATGGAGTCGGCAAACTGCTGTAGACAGCCGTCTGCCATTGCAATGTTACATACAAGAATGTGTGGGTGTACAGTGGCATTCTCAAGTCGGTAGGCGCTTAGCTACAATTCACATTAGCTATATTTTGCTACTCTGCTGTATCTTTAAGCCCCACTGAAAGCTTTGCAGTGCAAAGTGCATTCTGTGTCTGTTACATTATAGGTGCTGTTAGTTTATCATAAATGGGAGCATATGTGGATACAGCTAATAATGCTCATCTACCCCACACAACCAGACCATCTAAACACCATTCATACCTTTCTCCTCCCCACAAAAAAACAACAGAAACAAGTAACAAAAAAACATTTAAAAAAAATGAAAGAACATATAGGGATGGAATCCCCAAAAAGCAACCAAACAAGGTAGGAATGGTACCACAATACCCTTACGGATTGTCATCCCTATATCTTTTGCCATTTCCAACCTCAACACACACACGCACACACACACACACACACACACACAGACCAATCCCTGCCATGCCACACCAGCCATATCCACAGCCAATAGAATGTGCATGGCAATTGCAGCACTTCACAATGCAACACACATCACCCCCTCACACTACAACTTATCCTCCACATGCAGCAATACACACTCATAGGCTATACTTTCCCCACATTCTACACCACAATCCACACCTACAATGACAACTACACTCTTCCACCTGCAACAACACCCTTTCACCTCACCAACAGTTAGTACGGAACACATTTCCCAAAACATTACTCTATTATACCAAAGTACGTTCAAAAAAACCGAATCATCTACACCACACTCTAACATCCTGCCGTCCCATGTAACTAGCACTTATGTATACTAGTGATACACAATGTGCAGGGATGTCCTCGCTTCACGAGAATTGCTGGGTGTGGCACATGGCATGCAAGTGGCACGCCCATAGCACCCACCCACAAATGAAAACGGTCAAACACACACCCATAAAACAAAATGGCTACTTGCTATTATGTGCTTAGAAGACCAGAGGCCGAAGCAAGCTTACTGTGATAGTGATCGCTTCCAAGTCTCCCCGTTAGGAGTCACAGTTTATAGCGAAGGTAAGTGTTCGCTGTGTGTTTGATAGGCTATAACAGGAGAACTGGCTGGAACAGGTTACGATGAAAAAAGGTCAATCGAACTGGAGTATAGCTTCACTTTGCTCGGAACTAGTTGCAAAAATGGCAAAAGATATAGGGATGACAATCCGTAAGGGTATTGTGGTACCATTCCTACCTTGTTTGGTTGCTTTTTGGGGATTCCATCCCTATATGTTCTTTCATTTTTTTTTTATGTTTTTTTGTTACTTTATATATATATCAGTGGATATGTTACTAACTATTTTTCTCTTTATAAAATCTCTCAAAGGGGTACTTCTACTTAGTCAGCAGTGTTTTGAGGACCATAAATTTGACTTCAAATGGCATCAGAATCAACCTCAGAGAATGTAAAAATCTAACATTTTCTGGGGGGGGGCTTGTTCCCAGACATCCTTAGTGATTTGTACTTCGAAGCATGCATGGGTCACTGTTTCCCTCCCCACCCCCCATAACGTCAAAACCTGTAGATACCTCCTTTACGTTGAGAATACCATGCACATACACAAACACACACACACACACACACACACACACACAACAGGCAGACCTGGCCCAACTGTACCTTAAGGCTGGCCTGAAGAATATTGGTACTGTGTTCCTGTTGACAGATGCCCAGGTGCCTGATGAGAAGTTTCTGGTACTCATCAATGATCTACTAGCTTCTGGAGAGATCCCTGACCTCTTTGCTGGTGTGTGTGTGTGTGTGTGTGTATGTGTGTGCGCTAATACATTTTTGTTTGTGTTATTATGCCTGCGAACTTACACTAATTAAGCCAGTGCAGCTTTGTATCTCCTAGACAGCACAAAAGTAGTACATGTAGGTAGAGATAACATCTGTTCTAGAAAGTCATGACTAGTAACTGGAGGCACACTATGAAATGAAACCACTGAGTTAGCACTTCACTCTCAGTTGTGATAGACCAAAATTTGCTCTAGAGCTGCCACACATAATCTTGGTTAACTCACATGAAAAAGGTGCCCAGTTATTTCAATCTTTTTTGGTAATTAATGCACTGCACAGTTAGCCTTGCTCCATGCAGGCTCACTGCACATTTCACTTTAGCTTACTGTGGGCCTGGTACATTTTTATAATGTGATTTAATTATTTAATTATGTGTGGGCAAGGAATGCGAAAAAGGTGGCCAACATTTTTGAAGTTTGAAGGCCGCAGAACCTGTACTAAAAGTGGAGTCTGTAATGTCACTCCCATTACTAAAATAAGCATACAGAGGTAGGCAGCTACAAGCATAGAAAGAGTGCTATTTTGTAAAGTATAGACTTACCTTTGCAGTCAATTTAACAGCATATGAACTATCACTGTACTGTGCTGCATTGCAATATTGAGTAGTTCTCAAGACAGTGCATGTTTTGTATGATGACTGTCTCATGGATGGTAGGTACGTAGTTAGGTAGTCACGCTGGCAACCAGTGGAAAGAATGCTACAGTAGAATGAGTTAAGGTCAACTAGACTCATTCAAAATATTGCAACAAGCCTGGTAAGGGTATTACACCTGAGCATTATTTTTAAGGTGATACATAAGCAGCTGTTCTTTTTTTAGTATGAATTCTGCCGTGGGATCGCTAAATTCACACTTCAAAGACAGTTACCACCATTTCTAATCTTTTGTACACTCTCGGCATCACAAACATGAGGAAGTAAGTGAAACGTGTACATGGACCTGGGGACAAGGCAACCTGACAGTTGCATAATACTAGCAGGTTCATGTCTCCTCCCCCTCCCCCTCCCTTCTCCCCCTTTTAGGAGATGAGCTGGAGAACATCATCGGAGGTATCCGCAATGAGGTGAAGAGTGCCGGTATGCAGGACACCAGAGAGAACTGCTGGTCCTTCTTCATCGACAGGGTCCGCAAGCAGCTAAAGGTGGGCATGTGACCCTGTCTGTGATACTGTGTGTCTGTAGCATGCCTGTCAGTTTGATTCTGTAACTGATAGTGGAAAGTTTAAGTGCTGCAGAGATTGTGTTTAATTTAAAATATGCAGATATTGTACTTGTATCTGCATATATTGTGTGTAATCATTAGGTGCTATTTCTGGAGGCAGCACTCTATAATGAAGATACAGGAGACAAGATGTGCATCTCCAGCAGGGAGTTTGATGACAATTGGCCGCTGAGTCAATTCTCGAAGGAGAGCTTTGCTTGAAGCCATGTGCCCCATTTTAGTACAGCATATAAACTTTCATAGGCTGTAGCTGCTACAGTAGTACTAAAAAGAAATTTAACACTGCACGCACAGGACCGCTCGAAAGACTGTTGTGCTTCTCTACCGTTTGCTGGTGACAGTGTTTCAGCACTCAGTCTGTGGTACAAACAGGCTCCGAAGAGTAGCTACACGAAGTGTAGATTCACTTCCTTCCTTTGTTGTCTGAGAACTGCAGCTGTCCTCGCTCACTCAAAATCTCACCCTTCTACCACTTCCACCCTCCGCGTCACGCACGTGAGAAAAAGTACGAGGCCCACAGCTGCCCTAGAGTAAAACGCGCACGTGGACCTGGTAACAAGGCCACAATGCACGTGCAACATATGCATAATGCAGGTGCAACACATATAATTAATGAAACATGCTTACACTGTGCACAACATGTATGCATAACACACAAGCGCAACACAAATGGAACACAAGTTGTTAGCAGTACTGCACTCTATCCCTCCTCTCCCTTCCAACAGGTAGTGCTGTGTTTCTCTCCCGTTGGCTCCACCCTGCGAGTGCGCAGCCGCAAGTTCCCTGCCATTGTGAACTGCACCAACATCGACTGGTTCCATGAGTGGCCAGAGGAGGCCCTCATCTCGGTCAGCTCTCGCTTCCTCTCGGAGGTGGAGCTCATCAAGGTAGGCCACACCCACCTCTTACTGATGTATGTATTAGTACTTTCAGGTGGTGCCTTAGTGAAAGGATAAAAATACTTTTTGGTGTTAGTGCATGGAGGAAACTTTAAACCTTACACATAGATGTACATCACCAGAGCAATATTACATCATTATCATAGCTGCAGGCTATAGTGGAACCATCAACAATTAACGTCTGCATACAGTTTTTTGGACAGGTACAGCAGAGAAATGGGACACTTAACTCTCTACATCATGGCAACAAGAAATTTTGAAAAGCGAATATGTACTTTGTCATGTGATGTTCATATTTCCACACACACGCACATGCACACGCATGCGCACACACACACACATACATACACACACACACACACACACACACACACACACACACACACACACACACACAGCCGGAGGTGTGCCAGTCGATCAGTCACTTCATGGCCTTTGTCCACAAGAGTGTGAACGAGATGAGCAAGCAGTACCTGTCCAACGAGCGCCGCTACAACTACACCACACCCAAGAGCTTCCTGGAGCTGGTGAGTAATGCCAAGTATTTTAATTTTAACTAGAAATTTGAAGTATTAAATGTAACATTATCAGCCTCGCAGGAATGTCTGGGTGTAGATAATTAAGATATAGGGACACTTTTTTCTTGTGTATGGGTATCCTCCATGTATCATGGATACTTGGGATGCTGTAATTTTGTCAGCCACATTGTGCATGTATCTCTGCCAGTGTATTAGGCTGTTGTAGTTGCCGTAGTGTCGGATTAAAGTGGACCTACTGTGTGGTTTCTCCCAGATCAACCTTTACCAGAACCTCCTCCGAAAGAAGCACACTGAACTCATCGGCAACATGGAGCGCCTGGAGGGAGGCCTGGAGAAACTCAAGAGCACCGCTGCACAAGTAAGCCAGAGAGTCTCTGTATAAGGACATCCTAGCCTCATCCAAATGGCCATGTGTGCGTTTCACTTTAGCTATTTCTGGGCCTAGTACTCTATCTCATACATGCATGTGTGACATGTAGGGCAGCAATGGTAAAAAAAAAATCATGTGCAATAGCAGTTGCAGTTCTCAGGCACTAAAGGAAGGCAGCAAATCTACACTTCTTGTAGCTACTCTTCAGAGCCTCTCCAGCAAAAGGTAGAGAAGTGCAGCCATCTTTTGATTGGTCCCTGCATGCCCACGTGTAATTAAGTAGTTAAATCATGTGACAGGATGAGCCTGGAACCAAGGTTATAGCTTTTAACATACATGTACCATAAGGGAGGGTTATTTTTGTGGGTGTAATTTTCACAATTTACTCATATCGACTGTCAGCAAATGATTTGATTTCGCAGTTTGCACGTGGACTTTGATTATTCATTTTATTGCACACTAACTTGATCAAGTAAAAACTGTTTTGGGTAAATGCAACTTATTATGAGTGAATGTTTTAGAGAACCTTGAATGAGACTTTTTGATCACGTGGACAATTTCCAAAAAATACATGATGGTACTACCAAGGCACATATTACAGAAACAGAGAGTGCTAGAGAGTGCAGACGTCTAGCATGGTAGTTGAAGGTTGATGCTTGTACTGTACCAGGTGCAATGGCTTAAAAATTGGCAAAAATTTTAAAATGCACTAATTCAGGTCCGCTCACATATAGGTCGTCCCTCACCTGGTGGACTGTTCCCCTTGTCCCTGCAGGTGGACGACCTGAAGGAGAAACTGGCTGCCCAGGAGGTGGAACTCCAGCAGAAGAATGACGACGCCGACGCCCTCATCAAGAGGGTGGGTATCGAACAGGAGAAGGTCAGTGTGTGTGTGTTTGCATGTACGTGTAGTTAGGGAAGCTGTTGGATTGTCATTACTTCATTGCCACCTTTAAATGTTTGTTCACACTTATGGATGGTCATAAGTTGCATTCATGATTGAGGGCATACATTGTCATGCTGCCTACATTCTGTATTGGCACCTACACTTATAATTAGCTAATAAGGTATTTTATACCTAAGCTGTATTTCAATGATGCCGGTTTAAAGGTTGATCGCTAACACTCACAGTGTCACCAAGAGCGGGTGTGCCGCCACATACTGCCAGTTACCTCACTCATGCTCGCTTCTCAATGCTTTGCATTCACCTGGTATATACAATGGTGATAGTCAGGTTATTATTGAACAATTGATATCTGCACATCTTTCTGAGAGCTAGCTATACATGTATATACTCTTTAAGTACAAAGTACTCGAGTTTGATTGCTGTATTTTTGATTGTACTCCTACCATAATTTAATCATACTGCATACTTAAAGCATGCTGTGCCTGGCTGGTCCTAAGGCATTTCCTGCCCCTGTTTATTTGTCTGTGTCTGCACTTACAATGTGCACAAAATTACGTTACGCACTTGCAGTCTACTGGCACAACAGAAGGTACTGGGCGTTCGCAGGCCAAGCTTCAGAGAGCTAGTTTAGTTTTGTGTTGGCTAAACAGCAAAAGTGTGCTGGTATTGATACTAATCCTATTTCTTAATAAGCTGTTATGGTGCTCCCCCTCTCCGCCCTCCTCCCATTTTCCAGGTCGGCAAAGAGAAAGAGTTTGCCGATGGTGAGGAGAAGAAGGTGGCAAAAATCACCGAAGAGGTATCCAAGAAGCAACAAGACTGTGAGCGGGACCTAGCCAAGGCCGAGCCAGCCCTCAAGGCCGCGTCAGAGGCCCTCAACACACTCAACAAGGTCAGCTATAGCTCAATTAAAAATGCGGAAACAGCGATGAGAGAGCGTGCATTGTAAAACATCGCCAAATAAGGTAGTCTGGAGGCATACTCTGCTTCTTCCCTCCCCCTCCCCCAACACACCCCATTAAGCCAGTATTGCCCCCTATTTAGATCTATGGTCAATTGGTAGCCTCGTTCCCAGGCCCACGTGCGCGTTTCACTCTAGAGTAGCTGTGGGCCTGGTTCTTTTTCTCACGTGCGCGACGTGTAGGGTATAGAAGGGTAAAAGTTTGTGTGGGTGAGGACAGCTGCAGTTCAAAGGAAGGCAGCGAATCTACATTTCTTGAGGCTACTCTTTGGAGCCCGTTTGTACCACAGACTGAGTGCTGAACACTGTCACCAGCAAAAGGTAGAGGAGTGCAACAGTCTTTTGAGTGGTCCAGCCCATGTGCAATTATGTAAGTTAAATCACGTGAGAAAAAGTACCAGGCTCTCCAGTTTGAAACACGCAGAGAGCCAGGGGACGAGGCTAGTAAATTGGTACAACGTAGTACAATGTCAATTGTATCATAGTGGTACTATTCAGATATTCATGTAGGACATACAATGTATTTCTCTGCATCACTCTTTAGCTGACAATGCCAGAAGCAGCTATGGAGCAGAGAACCTAAAATTAGTTTCTGAAGAGTAGGGCGAGTGCGCCCCCAGACTTCCTTATTTGGCTATGTTTTACACAACGTTTCTTGTACATATACAATGATGGTGGGTGTATACATACATACTTTCAGCACTATTTCTCATCGCAGGCTAATCTGACAGAGCTTAAGTCGTTCGGCAAGCCCCCTTCTGCTTGCGTTAATGTCACGGCTGCAGTGATGGTACTCCTGGCCCCTGGCAGCAAGATCCCCAAGGACCGCTCCTGGAACGCCGCTAAAGTCATGATGGGCAAGGTCAGGTTGTGTTTCTACATATCACTGTATGCACTGGGAGTAAGTCTGTGAGGATGGAGTTACCACCATTTAGCAAGACAACAGGTAAAAGTGACATACAAGTGGTAATATTGAACAAACTAGGCAGCATTTGATAGGAAATTGAGGCTGATTTGGTATATAGCAGGGAAGGGGTGTCGGCCGTTCTCAAAGAGAACAGGCACACTCCAGAGTCCCCGCCCCACAGCACGGCATCATTAAACATGGAGCTTTTCACTCACCAGCCCCCCCCCTCCCCCTCCCCCAACTGTTTATAGCGGGATCTATTGAAAATTTGAAGGGAATTCAGAAATAAAAGCTGCCAATTTTGGTCCTTCTGGGCATGGGCGACATATGATGGCGAGTTTAATGTCATCTGTGATTCTTGCTGGCAAGTAGTTAAGAGTTTCTGGGTACTTTTTGTTGCTGGCTAGGTGCATCCATAGCCATACTAACAAAGGTGCCACCTTACACACACACACACACACACACACACACACACACACACACAGGTGGACCAGTTCTTGGATTCCCTCATCACCTTTGATAAGGAGAATATTTCTGAGCCTAACCTCAAGGCAGTGAAGCCCTACCTAGAGGACAAGGAGTTTGACCCTGACTTCATCCGAAGCAAGTCAGCGGCCGCAGCAGGTGAGAACAGTGAACCTTCATCACTCATGACACTGTATGTCCACTCTAGGCCACGTAGTGAACAATGAGGTTAGGAATAGGCCCAAGTAAAACTTTGACGTTCACAGCTCCACAACTTGGCAATGCACCACCACTAGAGCTACGTACCTGCACAAGTCTAAACCATATAGACTGGCGGAGCAATGTTTTGGATATGCAGGCCACTGATAGCAATTGTAAATAAATTCAGGATCTACAAGAAGCTTAAAACTCACCACAACAGATGCTTTATCATTTTCTCCAGCAATATGCTACGCCATGCCATGACTACCGGATAATATGGGTGGAGTCAATACTTCTATTCAATCTACACTAAGACGTCACATTTATGTATAATTTATCAACCTAACGTATTTTAAATCGTCTTATGGCGGTGCCAGTGGGGTGGAAAGTGACAAAAAATGGTGCTTCGTGTCTGTATTCATATCTCTGGCAAGAAAGTACACCTATGTACAATTCACATATTTCTTGAAAGCTCAACCTTTGCTGGTCACGATGATACCCAGTATTAGTATGAATTCGGTCTTTTTCGAAGCCTCCTTCCTCTCCCTCTCCTCTCCTCCAGGCCTATGTTCTTGGGTAGTAAACATTGTCAACTTCTACGAGGTGTTTTGTGACGTGGAGCCCAAGAGGAAAGCTCTGGCAGCAGCCAACTCTGACCTGGCCATGGCCCAGGAGAAGCTCAGCAAGATCAAAGCCAAGATCAAGGTTCATACCAGGGGTGACATTACGGCATGCAGACTAATTAGTCGAGGGGTAGTAAAGACTCTAGTAAGAGTGATACAAGTACTCTGGTAAGTTCCCACATATCTCTTTCCCTCTAGCAAGAAGCTCAAAAGCTTACCCTGTTATGTTGCTAGACTATGCATAGAGCTCACTAGTGCATTACATCTAGTTGTGAATTTTGTGGTTTATTCTCTATGCTTGAACCTGAGTTGAGTTCTAATTAATTATGAAATTTTGTGGTTGTCACTTATTAACACAAAACTTTAACATGCCAAATGAACTTTGCAATGAATAATAACAGCAATGTATATTTATGACAAACCATTAGCAGAAAACAACAAGAGGGTGGTGGTCATTTACGCTGACATTCATCCATGACAGTTTGTAGGTGTTTACAATGACAATCCAAATGTCTGTGAATTGTCAGCATCACTACAGGGATCTCACTGACAGTCCCTGGCTTGTGATACCAGCACTAGACTTCTATGCTTCAGTAAGACTTACCTAATGTACAGTGAAGGCTTCTTCTCAGGAAAAGTGAACAAACCCATGAAACCTTTCTCAGTAAGTGTCCAAAAACCGTCTTTTATATCGATTCTCGCATAGCAGCCCCTTGCACGTGCTGGCTCATGACCACCACAGTGTACATGTCTTTCACTCCCCTTCACAAGCAAGTATTTCTCAAACAGCTGTCTCCCAGTAATAGCCACAAACACACAAACCTTCTTCAATCGTATTTAGCACTCATGTACTGTGATAAATTTTTGTGGATGGTCCAGACCACAAAATTTTTACTCTAGGAAAATTATTTTCAATCTACGGTATTGACCACTCTGAGCCTGCAGCACATGTAATTAAAAGCCTTATTTCTAAGTTCACTCCTCCCTTTTACGTACACAGTTGAGGTGCCTGCATATGATTATCAGCCTGACAATAATCTCTATGTATGCACACACATTTCCTCCCCAGGAACTGGACGACAACCTGGCTGGCCTGACCAAGGAGTTTGAGGAGGCAACGTCTGCCAAGCTGAGGTGCCAGCAGGAAGCTGAGTCCACTGCCAACACCATCTCACTTGCCAACAGGTCAGGGTGGACAGGGGTGTCTTTGCACGCATGCATATACACATGTATGTGCATAAGCATGCAGCTTCAATACGATAGGAATTGCTTCATATAATCATGGAATACCTATTCTCATCCCAAGCTACCCAAGGTGGGAGCATGGCATGTCTTTTTATACGATTATGTCAGTGTCATCGACTGCAATGCAAAACTAAACAGCATTTGTGCATGCCTCAATTGATTAGTGACAGATTTGCACATGGACAGGCTACAGCACAGGTCACCATTAGCCTCATTCCCAGGCCCACGTGCGCGTTTCACTTTAACGCAGCTGTGGGCCTGGTATTTTTTCTCATGTGTGTGATCCATAGTGTAGAAGGGTGGTAGAATGATGAATTTTTGCATGAGTGAGGACAGCTGCAGTTCTCAGACAACGAAGGAAGACAGCGAATCTATGCTATTTGTAGCTACTCAGAGCCTGTTTGTACCACAAGACTGACCACTGCGAGCAGTCCTGCTCATGCGCAATTATGTATGTTAAATCATGTGAGAAAAAGTACCAGGCTCTCCAGTGTGAAACACGCGGAGAGCCTGGGGACGAGGCTAGGTCACCGCTACTTCTCCCTCTCCCTCTACCTCAACCTCTACCTGGGTGCTTTCAATTTCGACCTGGGTACTTTTGCAAAGCTATTGCTAGACTGCGTTGCACTTATTTTAGCAACAGCTGCAATGTACTCCAGTTAGTAGCCACAGCAAGCAAGCTTCAGTGTGGAGTTATAGTTATTGGCATACCTCAGTGTGAGGGAGGTGGGAGAGCCTGGGGATGGGCTGTGGAACACCAAGAGCTAAACATCATGGATGCTAGCTTATTTCTTCCAGGCTGGTAGGCGGGCTGGCCTCTGAGAAAGTCCGCTGGGCAGACTCTGTCGAGAAGTTCAAGCAGGACGAGAAGACCTTGGCAGGGGATGTGCTCCTCACCTCCTCCTACCTCTCCTACGTGGGCTGCTTCGGGCGGCCCTACAGGATCGACCTCCTGGAGAACAAGTGGATGCCCTTCCTCACCACACTCAATGTAAGCCCACCTACGTACATGCCTGCTCGTCAAGATTGTAGTAGTGGTTGAAACTGGAATGGAACCAGAGTAAGTGTGGAATGGAACCGCTAGACCACCATATACGTTATACTATAATCTACAAGTTTGCCCAAATCACAATTACCCTGGAGCAGACACTAAACTCACACTTGGTTAGTAAATAGTAGTCAGTTGTACATCTTTATTAATGCAGTCATAAATGTGGATTAATGTGGATTAACGTCAAACACACACACACACACACACACACACACATACACACATAGCCCCCTATCCCCATGACAGAGGGTCTGGACGTCCTCTCGTTGCTCACGGACGGGGCCACCATTGCCCACTGGAACAATGAGAACCTCCCCAGTGATCGCATGTCGATTGAGAATGCCACCATCCTGACCAATGCGGAGCGCTGGCCTCTGATGATCGACCCTCAGCTGCAGGCGAGAGATAGCTAACACCTATTTTTATGACATGCATGGCTATAAAAATAGCAGGTGTTTTTACATTCGCCCTAAGAGTAGCTAAAAGTTGGTATTCAGATAGCCTTTCTGTCTTCTACAAGAACCAACTGAGAAGCCCCCTCCAAAGATTCTTGTTAAAATTGTAATCCGGGTATTGCAGTGCTATTGGTGTGCTGTAATGGAGTTCAGTTACTATAAAGTTCCGACTAAAAGCTAGCCGAAATATGTTAATAGTAGCCTTGTCCCCAGGCTCTCGTGTGCTTTGCTATTTGAGAACCTGGTACATTTTCTCACGTGATTAAACTTAATTAATTGTGCATGGGTAGGGACTGCTCGAAAGACAGTTGCTTGGTCTGTGGTACAAATGGATTCCGAATATTAGCTACAAGAAGTATAGATTTGCAGCCTTCCTTCGTTGTCTGAGAACTGCAGCTGTCCTCACCCACACAAAAATTCACCCTTCTATGACCCTTCTACCCTACACGTCACATACACGAGAAAAGGAACCAGGCCTACAGCTATGCTAAAGTGAAAACATGCGTGGGCCTGGGAACGAGGCAGTTACTGTAGAGTTCATTTATGTAGCTAGCACCCAATGGCACACCCTTTGCAACTGGCAGGGGGTAATACCGATCCCACGATTGAGACATTTTGTATAACATTGTGTTTTCCGTACTCATTGGTATGTGTCCCCCTCCCCCAGGGCATCAAGTGGATCAAGACCAGGGAGGGGGAGGAGCTGAAGGTGGTACGCCTCGGACAGAAGGGGTAGGTTAAAGTTCACAGACCTCCACCCAGCTGTTTATTGTGGCAGTCTTGGGTAGAAAATATTTTTTTCTGTTGTTTATGTCACTATGTTAAAAGTGCTGTATCTCTGAATTTCCGTTAGGAGTGGAGCTCATACGCATCTAGCCTGCAGATGCTGCTATCGCTGTTCAGGCCGTTCATGTTGCACTGTGAGTCGATACCTCTCGCCTTGCCTTAGTAGCCTGGAGTCGTTGTTGTCGGTTGTCTCAGTTGTCGCTTCCTCTCTCTTCGCCTCAACAATCTCTTGCTCTGTAGGACTGCGTGCTTTGTTCGATCTCTTCTGTATCTATGCTTACAGGACTCGAATCACTGTCCATCTTTACAGTAGCATGCATGTACGTACCGTCATAGCCGATCGTGCCCAGATCTTGGCTCCTCCCCCTCGCGTGCACGTGCATGTGATATCCACGTTGTTTATGACCTAATTTTCAATGATGTAAGCCTAAATGCCGTACCAACGTACGACGTTAACACTGTGTCTCGGCACTCCGGTGCCGAGACAAAAATTGATAAAATGCTAGAACAGTTCCACTGGCATAGATTAGATGCCTTAAAACTTTGTTCACTCATTTTTACGCTACCATTTGCCCTTCTCTTTGGATGCCATTTTCAGTGTCGTGAACACTCTGCCATGTACAGGCGGCAGGGGGGTGGGGGGGGGGGGGGGGGTGTTGGACAAGCCACATGCGCACGTGCTGGTAATTGCGTTCCCTTGTCACGTGTGCAAGAAAATACGGAGTTGTGTAACCAAGATACGGTAGAAGGAAACTGCTGTAACTCGCTACAACAGCGGGGCTCAATCCACAGATTTACTTACTTTCCAATGGCAAGTCCTAAGATGCAGGAGAAGAGTCACGTTCCGGCACAATAACGGTGAGCATGGCATGCCAGATTCAGAATACATGCCCATGCCATGCCTTACCATCAGAAATAGACTCGGGCTCCTCCCAGAGTCTTACCTTCAGCTGTGAGCCACTATCGCATCGACATCAAACACAAATAAAGCTCTTTAAGAGAGTTAGCACTGCATCTCGTGTACTCGTGCTGGCTTGTGCACAAAACTTTGTCCTACCCCCCTGTACAGGCGGCGCTGCGCACTCCAGAAATAACTTGTATACAATTCTGCATTTGCCTGATTGCTGGTACTGTCTGTATGTTCTCCCCTCCTCTGCACACAGCTACCTGGACTCCATTGAGAGAGCAGTGAGCAATGGAGACTGCCTGCTACTGGAGAGCATCGGTGAGAGCGTGGACCCCGTTCTGGACCCGCTCCTGGGTAGGCTTACCATCAAGAAGGGCAAGTACATCAAGATTGGAGACAGGGAGGTGGAGTACCACTCCAAGTTCAGGCTCATTCTGCAGGTTAGGGACACGCACAACACTCTCAGTGCTCATTTTGAGGCTAGATGTATTATTTAAGCTTCATATACTCCCCTTTTTCAACAGTATATAAAAGTACAGCAGTGTATGATACTGTAATCTGAATTGGCTATGTGGAGGCCTGGGGTATAGATGCATATCTTTTTCACATCTTCTATATGGGAGAGTTCTTTTGCACATAAAATGTAATATCCTAAAACAGAATGTGAAATTTTTACCAACAAATCTCTCTTTCCTCCCCTCTCTACATCTCCCTTCCCCTCCCCTCCCCTCCCCTCCCCTCCCCTCTCCATCCCTCCCCTCTCCTCCCTACCCCACCCCTCCCCATGTCTTCCCCCAGACCAAGCTAGCCAACCCCCACTACAAGCCAGAGATGCAAGCGCAGGCTACCCTCATCAACTTCACTGTCACCAGGGATGGGCTGGAAGACCAGCTCCTGGCTGAGGTGGTCGCCACTGAGAGGCCAGACCTGGAGAAGACCAAGGTAACTAACCTCCTCCCAACAACCATGCGTATATTTTACTTGTTATATCCGTGGGCTTGGTACATTTTCACAAGTGTGACACATTGGTCAGATTGTAGATTTGGTTAGAGAACAATAAGAATGGGGGAGTGTGTGTTTGTGTGAGTGTCATATCGTGTTTGAGGGGAGGAGGATCGTTATAGCTCTCAGACAGCGAAGTGGGGTTACTGTAGTGGATCCACACTTTATACCATCAAGGGCGCATCGAGCCGCCGAAGGCGGCGAGAGGGCATGCAACGCGTATAGACAGCGAAATGCTGAATGTTACTAAACATAGAATTTGAATTATCACCGGAAGTGCATGGTTTTGGGGAATGCTCTGATCTTGCCGTATACGGCACTATAGCAAAAACGTGAGACAGGCAGTTGAAGGTTTGTTCTGGTCGGGAGAGTGAATCGAAGCCATTGGTAAGTGTTTAACAAAGCGGGCATTAGTGTCAATGCTATCTCGGGCAGTAAACAGTCAGACTGTCAGTAAGCTTAAGAATGCTTGGCTTCATCTTTAGCTAGCGGTATATACAACTTACTTCTTTAGCGTCAAACAAGGCTATATCAAAGAGCGCATAGAACCGCCAAATGGATCTGGGCTGGGGGCTTGCGGAGTTGTACTGATGCAGCTCTGAGAGTTGACTCACTGTAGCCCGCGCCTTGGCAGCGCTACACGCTGTGTCTAGCAATGCTCTTTCACCGAATCTGGCCCGATAAGCCAGTGGGAGAAGCAACCGGGCTAGTAGAAGGCAAAGCTAGCAGATACTGCTTTTCTGGCTGACCTCTGCAAATGTACCGTACATCACTGCAAACGTACCCGTGCATGCCTGCAAACGTACCGTATACTCACTACCACGTGGTTACCCGGAAGCGCTATTTTCAGTAACATTTAGCATTACGCTGTCTATACGTGGCACTATAGGAAGTTGCATGCCCTCTCGCCGCCTTCGGCGGCTCGATGCGCCCTTGATACCATAGACAGTGTAAGCACTGATTTTAAAAACGGTACAGTATACAATGTACTTGAAATAAATGGCAGCAAAGTGTCGTCCATCCTTTGATCATTCCTGCCTGGCCTGCCCACACTTAGCAAGATTAACGTT
Source organism: Phakellia ventilabrum (assembly GCA_963921505.1). Taxonomy (NCBI): domain Eukaryota; kingdom Metazoa; phylum Porifera; class Demospongiae; order Axinellida; family Axinellidae; genus Phakellia; species Phakellia ventilabrum. The sequence goes on along the minus strand of OY997378.1, from coordinate 7,509,666 downwards.
CTTGATAAACATGTTTTTCAAACGTGGCGTGATCTCCACCACCGCTAACTCCACCACGTCACCCTCAGGCAGAGCTGACGAAGCAGCAGAACGACTTCAAGATTCGCCTGAAGGAACTGGAGGACTCCCTCCTCTCCCGCCTCTCCTCCGCCGGGGGGAACTTCCTCGGGGACACGGCTCTGGTGGAGAACCTAGAGACCACCAAGCGCACGGCAGCCGAGATCGAGCAGAAGGTGAAGGAGGCTAAAGTGACGGAGAAGAACATCAACGAGGCCAGGGAGAGCTACCGCTCTGCTGCTGCCCGATCTTCGCTGCTCTACTTCATTCTCAATGACCTCAACAAGATCAATCCACTCTATCAATTCTCGCTAAAGGTTGGTGGGTGTCTGTTTGTCTGTCTGTATGTATGTTTCTGTCAATTTTTCATAGAGAATGGTATAGGATGTACTAGGGAGGGGAGAGGAGGGGAGCAACCTCTGCCCCCAGGACATTCTATGGAAAGTGAGTAAATTTAGTGGTGCATATCTCAGGGATATTGAGGAATAAGTTGCTGCATTCAAACTGTTAGAAGCTCAGCAGGGATTCGGTTCAAAGAAAACTTTAGGCCAATCCAGTAGTTAATGAGCAGTGATGTCATTGTGATGAGATTACACAAAAAGTGGTCTATTGCAAGATTTTGTAGGTAGACATTTCACTATCAAAGTGGCTACTTGTGGGTATGGGGGGTTGAAGGGGGGGGGGGGGGGGCTAGGGGAGAGATACGCATACTTGTTGTAGCTGATGTGAACGTGTGTTTTGCCACCCATCCCACCCCAGGCCTTCAGTGTGGTATTCCACAAGGCCATAGAGAGGGCCGCTGTCTCAGAGGATGTCAAGGAGAGGGTGCAGAACCTGATAGACAGCATCACCTATTCTGTGTTCATGTACACCTCCAGAGGACTCTTCGAGAGGGACAAGCTCATCTTCACCTCCCAAGTCACCTTCCAGGTACCAACTCTGGACCGCACTAGGCTTGTTCCCTCGGGCTCCACCCCCAGTATGTTTTGTACCATATAAAGATGTGGTGTGAGGTTCCACTCCCAAGCTTTTTACAAATGTAGTGTGAGAAAAGCTAGGGACTGGAGTCTGGGAATGAGACTAGACTGCTCTGTATGCACCACTTAGCTGTTGTAACAGCTGTTGTATATCAGGTATGGTCACACTGCCATGTGTACGTATGGCAGGCTAGCAGAGATGTGGGTAGGCAGATGTGATTAACGGCTGAACAGTATGTGCTGGAAACTCATTTAACCCGCAGCCGTTAAATTTCTTCCAAACGGGTAGTGCTACTGGATGTTAATTAACATCAAAGTTATTTTACCAGCGGGATAAGAGCATCTGACTATGTATACAGTAATCTCCAGCTGGGCTGCAGTTATTTTCTTTAGTCTCTCAATGTTTTTTTCATCTGGATGAAATCGCATGGAGACAAGATGACCATGCTTTCTATCCTGCATTCACATCTTGACTTTCACACACACTATATAAAATTAATACTACTAACACTGGGTCCATAACAACCTCGAATTCAGCACCCTCCAGACCTGCAGCAATAATGTGGTAGATGTGTTCAAGTATTTTTATTCCTATGCTAACAATGCATGTCACAGTTCATGATTATCTAGGATAGGTTTGGGGTTCCAGCACTTCATGCGGCTGCTTGCAAACGTACAAAAACTTACTGTCTCCAAAACTAAAGCAGGTGGATTTTCAGCCTTGCTGTAATAGCGTTCAGCAGATATCGTGTGGCAGTGTCCTTTTTATTCAAGGACTATGTATGTATGTCTGTATGATGACTTTTGCAGTCACTTTTGCCCCCCCCCCCCCGGGCAGGTCCTACTGATGAGCAAGCAGATTGACGCAACAGAGCTGGACTTCCTGCTGCGGTTCCCTGCCGTGCCCAACGTCACCAGTCCTGTTGAGTTCCTCTCCAACCACTGCTGGGGTGGCATCAAGGCCCTCTCTGCCATGGAGCAGTTCAAGAATCTGGACAGGGACATCGAAGTAAGGGGTGTGGTTTATTAATGAGGTCCATACTGTGGATATTTTACACCCCTTTAGATTGGGTTTTAGCCAATGATGGATTGTCCTGCTTGCTTAGTTGTATAATACTTTTTACCAAGCCTTCATGCGCACCCGGCTGGTGCTAAGATTACCTCAAGTATGTATGTATATATGTATGTATGTATGTATGTATGTATATATATTACTACATAATGATTGCATCATAACTATTATCATGGTAGTCCAATGGTCAACTCAGTTTAGTGAATAACTGTAGTTAGTGATAATCACGCTATTGCTTTGGTTACTGGAGGTACAACACTACAAAATTGCTGTATCAACACTGTCACTGCTGCACATGCATAGGGGGAGCCTAGGATGGGAGCACTTATAGATAGTACAGCTCCATAGCCTTGAATGTCCACTTCAGCTAGGTTTTAGGTATGAAATTATTCTCGACAAAATTGAATTTAACGTTTATCATACAATTTATTGTGCCTGTCTATCTAAACAGTATTTTGATCAGGCATGTAAATTGGTAATGTGTGTGAACCCCCGAAACAGCTACAGCAACAGCTCCTGCCCTTCCCACCACACACCCAAAAACACACACACACACACACACACACACACTCACACAAACACACACATACACACACCAGGGCTCTGCCAAGCGGTGGAAGAAGTTTGTGGACAGTGAGTGTCCTGAGAAGGAGAAGTTCCCCCAGGAGTGGAAGAACAAGAACGCCCTGCAGAAGCTGTGCATGATGAGGGCCCTCAGACCCGACAGGATGACCTACGCTGTCGCGTGAGTGGACCCCGCACCCTAGCACCTGTAATACATGCACACACAATGCCATTGTAAATCACTACTTGTGCATACATAGTATTCCATACAGAGGGCCTCACGGGAAGTGAGTTGCATTACGTTGCTCAGCTGATTGTTCGGTCAATCCGAGGCTTTGAGAACGGCGGTCATCACTTTCCAGCTGCCAAATTAGCCTTACCCGCTGTCGATGAACCTCCCGCCGAAGTTTCCTTCCTCTCCTCGCTAATACTACTTCTGTGTTGCTGCGAACGTAGCCTTCCTAATCGCCACTACCTCTCTGCAGGCGACTCCATCGTAGTGCATGCTCACCTTTCACTGGCACTGCACACGCAAGCAATGCCACACCCACAGGAAATATGCTTGCAATAATTGCATTCCTGTAGCGTTACTCACATACATACATATATACAAACGTGGAGTCTCTGTACAACACAATTAATTACCTCACTTCCCGTTCATCAATTATTGCCGAGCGCCTTAGCGCGAGGCAACTAATCGTGCAGTGTGGGCTGAAATCTCAGCTAGCGTATATATATATATATATATATGTGCGCAACTTCCGTCACGCTTAGGAATGCAATTAAATCTCCGGTTACGTTCCTTATACGTGTTATTACTATGTCTGAACGTTCCGTATACGTGTTGTTACTACAGCTGTAACGAAACGCTTCCGGCCCCGGGGGCACCCCGGGGGGCAAGCGCGTGTTCAAGATGGCGTCCTGGCGAGTTACATGGATGCCGCCTTTGTACTTCTGACGCCCGAAGGATTAGAGATCTGGACAAATCGATCACTTCTTTTTACCCAGGTAGGCTTACTACAGCTCCAACGCGATTAGAGTTTGTATAGCCTCTGTTTCAGCAGAGATCTGACCGCTAGAGACAGACGGTACACGGATCGATCACCAGCGATACGAACGTGAGTTTCAACTTGTGTAGCAGCCATAACTGGTCCTTGGAACTGTGTTGTATACAGAGACATTCGTCTCCTTAAGGCTCATTCGTGTAGAGTAGCTTCTCCGGCAATTGCGTGGGCGATGCAGCTTCTAGTGGGTGTGGTTTTGTGCTAACTAACTTAAGTCATACCTCTGCGCGAGGCTATCTGCGCAATGCGTATGCCTAGTATAATATGTACATTGCCATGTGAGCATCACATTACCTAACGAGCCTCTGAGAATGCTTTGGTGAAACTGAACTACGTACCTCATACTGGGTCTTTTGGTGAGCTCAGTTAGGCGGCCTGGTCGCCCAATACTAGACTCCTTCCCAGCTGGGTAGGAGAAGTCTCAGCAAGAGTCAGGGTTAGCTAAATTGTATAGATGGTGCAACTACGAACCTCTAGATGTTCAGCACTTTGCCATGGACCTCATCTGAGATATATCATAGTACTATAACATGTATCAACTAATCTGCATAGTGGTAAAATGTCCACACAGGAGTGACCACAAAGAGCGCTTTTTAGCTCAAGCCTACTTGAGAGACAGTACTCCTCAGTAACATACATGTGGCAGTCCCAGGTAGAAATCGCTAGAAAACGAACATTATTCCATCATATATTTTGATCACATCATTGCATTTGAAGTAGTACTGTATCTCTGGCGTAGAAGCCTTATATTTTGATGCTTCTACGCATCATGCATGAGCCCCGTCCTTAACAGAAGTTCAGGGATACGGTGCTTCAAACACAGTAACGCGATCGAAATACGCTACCACACATTACTCAGCATTTTAAAGTATCACAACAATTGAAAATCTAATTGCCTCATTCTAAGACTATCACCATGACCGCAATTGTGAACCTCTAGATGTTCAGCACTTTACCACAGCGAAACTGTGTCCAGCACTCTTGTATATTGTAGTATCACAAATACTCCGGTATGTAGCTTGTGTAATTAAGTAGGTAGTAGTAAGCGTATTAGTACATGCATGATGCAGCTAGCTAAGAAAATGATGCTAAGTCTGAATGCCTCAGTCTTAAGAGAATGGCAAGTACCATCTGTCCCATCCCAAGAACTCTGAAAGGTGCGAGGTTTAGATTCTCCTTGCTGTGCAGTGGGTATGTGCTTATTATACTCTAGTTTATACTCAGAACACCCAACCCCTCCTTCAGATATGAAACGCAACTCTTCACTTAACTTGCATGACATAATGTCTGGTAGTTACCGTAGTCCCAACCCCCTCCAGGCTGTATGTGGAAGAGCAGCTGGGTTCAAAGTACGTTGAGAAGAGGACCATCCCGTTCGAGGTGTCGTATGAGGAGACGGGTCCGGCCACACCGGTGTTCTTCGTGCTTAGTCCGGGGGTGGACCCTCTCAAGGACGTGGAGGCTGTTGGGAGGAAGCTGGGCTTCACCCTTGATGATGGCAACTTCCACAACATATCACTGGGACAGGTAGGCAAGATTGAGTCTCATTCCCAGACCCTCATGTCCATTACACAATAACAAATATTGAAGTGGTGCAAAGCAAAGATTATTCACAGTACTATAATGAGTACGTTTTATGACTAACTGAGAGTACTGGGTACTGGTTCAGAGCTGGTTAAGAAATTGCATCTGCCAGGCAAGACATTAGGGGGGACATGGAAACCACCATAAGTCATTTATTATCCCTCCAAAAATATTGAGTCACTTAGGCAACAGTTCAAGTTCAAGAAATGTTTCATCAGAAAGCCACAATTTGGGATACCCCCAGACCTCCCTACAGTTTCCCACCCGACATAACACTCCATGCAAAATTCTGTTTAAGTGGTGCTAGGGCCACAGCGAATTAATTTCTTGTTCCTCATCCCCCTTGAACTCAAAATCATACGCGGCCGGGCACAAAAATAACAAACACACGCCAAAAAAAAACAACAGCACATGACTTCTGAATAATCAATTCTTGACTCATGCTGACGACCAGTATACCTGTGAGTGCTATATTTGAGTACTTTCTTTGTCCTAGTACCGAGTTACAGTCGGAAACGTTGCTAAATCAACTGGATTTCTCACCGCTTTTGCCACTTGCTTCGATCTGAAACCGTACGCAGCTGTTTATATAGCGAATTACCTGTGTGTGTTTTTAGTAACATTTCCCGGAACTGTATGCGGGCGGGGATAAGAAACCAGAAATTAACTGCTGTGGCCTAAATTGAAAAATTGGGGGCAAACAGAATTCTACCAAACCCTAGGGACAAATGTGGAGTAGTTGAGAGACGTAGCAGTGTTAGATCCTCACCAAGCTTGTAAGGGAAAGTGAGAGCTGGGGTGGGAGAGATATGCTAATGGGAATGGGAGGTGTGGTGCCATCTAGTTAAGTAACGTTAACTGATATCCAATCATACAGGGTCAGGAGGTAGTTGCTGAGCGTGCTCTGGAAGTGGCATCCAAAGACGGACACTGGGTCATCCTGCAAGTAAGGCTACACTAAGGGGAGCAATACATGTACATGTACATATAGGATAGGCAGCACATGTACATACTTGTAAATACACATTTAGATGTAGTGTGGCAACAAATGAGGTGTGTGTGTGTGTGTGTGTGTGTGTGTGTGTGGTGTACATTTGCCATCCTATTTCTGTCTGCCTTAGCTAAGTTAGCTTCAGCCCAAGGCTTTTCCTGAAAATCACATGAATCAGGCGAGACCATGGTATCTTTTCTCATGTTATTCAACTATGCAATGGCTGAGACCGATCAAAAGATGATGGCATATCTCTACCACTTGCCAGAGACATTGCATTGGTCTATGGCACCAATGGGCCCTAAAAACTGGCCGCAAGAAATGTACCGGTAGAGTCACTGCTTTCCATTGGTGTATGACAAGTACAACATATGCTCGCCTACACGCAATTAGCCCCTTTCAACGTTGAACATCATTCATGTGAGAAAAGATACCAGGCTCTTTAGGGAGGGCCTGGTACAAGGGACAAGGTTATGTTTGCTGTTTGTCTGGCTGTATGTTTGTATATAACACCACAATTACAGGCTGTTCCTAAACTCTTTCCAGAACATCCACCTGGTGGCCAAGTGGCTGTCCAAGCTGGAGAAGAAGCTGGAGCAGTACAGCGAGGGCAGCAACCAGGACTACCGGGTCTACATGTCCGCAGAGCCGGCCCCCATCCCAGAGTCCCACATCATCCCCCAGGGCATCCTGGAGTCCTCCATCAAGATCACTAACGAGCCTCCCACTGGCATGCTAGCCAACCTGCACAAGGCCTTGGACAACTTCAACCAGGTGTGTTATATACACTGACCAAGTGTAAAGTTTTAAGGAAAAGGGTGACATATATCATCTGGTGTGAAGGAAGGGTCAGAGAGGATCGAAACATATACCATTATGATCCTTGGGTGAAAACCAAGAGAACGTATATACAGCTTCTTTACTTTTATTTTCTGTAAGGACTGTAACTGCCTGAGACACCATTTTGAACTCATATCTTATTGTGAATAGTTTCGAAATAGTGTCTCAGGCAGTTACATGGATGGCGTCTTTGGTGTACGATGAGTCAGAGATGTGGGTGAGTCTATCACAAAGGAAGGTCTACTACAGCTCTCGGGTTAGTACAGTTTGTGTACCCTCTATATAAGTAAAATCTGTATAATACACGTAGGTAGCCTCATCCCCAGGCTCCCCTCCCACGCACGGAAAAAGTAAGGATGGGGGCCTGGTCGATTTATCACGTGAGCGTACACGTCCGATGCAATTAGTGTTTGAGGGGGTCATAGGTCAACATGCCAGACACTAAATATGATTTGTGAAGAACTAGCATGTCCAGCACTTCGGCTTAAACGGGCCCTAGTGTCCCTTTAAAGAATTGCACACTCAGAAATATCTCACTGCCACTTGCCAGTCATATGCACACGTAAGTGGTTTGCTTTTTATCTAGTGGAGGGGTCAGTGAACTGCTCTGCAACAACACAGACTTTTGAGGTAGGTACACAGTGGCTATCAATATGTACTTCAATCAAATGCATACGCACGTACACCACACACACACACACACACACACACACACACACACACACACTGATAGGACACACTTGAGATGTGTTCTCGAGAGAGTGAGTTCAAGAGCATCCTCTTCTCTCTCGTCTACTTCCATGCTGTGCTCATTGAGCGGAGGAAGTTCGGCCCCCAGGGCTGGAACAGGTCCTACCCTTTCAACACAGGGGATCTCACCATCAGTGTCAATGTGCTCTACAACTACCTGGAAGCCAATGCCAAGGTACTGGTGGGTACACCTCGTGCCTGAATATTTGCAGTCGTACACCTTGTACTTTTATTTCAGTAACGATGAGCAACACCGTACATAGCTCTGGATATTCATCTTTCACAGCTAGTTCAGTTGAATTTAGCCATGGTTAGAACAGAACGCTTGGTCCTAGGGTCAATGCAGGACTTGATTTGCCATTCCACGTGATATCATGTCTTATATTATGTATTCTATTTAATATCAATTACCCACTCATAATATTTCATAAGTATGTTCGTATAGCCTCATTCCCAGTCTCCACTCTCAGCTTTTTCGTGCATGTATAGTACAAAATCGGCACTACATGTGAAAAAAAGTAGGAGTGGAGACTGGGAAGAGTGCTACATGCGAACCCTGACTGTAGTATTAACTGCCATTGGGATGCTCTCCTAGGTTCCCTGGACAGATCTGCGCTACCTCTTTGGTGAGATAATGTACGGGGGACACATCACGGATGACTGGGACAGGAGGCTCTGCCGGACCTATCTCGGAGAGTTTATGAGCCCAGAACAGGTACAGCAAGTAGTCACATGACGTCACTGTTTAGAGAGCCGTGGGAATATCAGCAGTACAGTTTCACCAAAACATTTGCTATGCACATTAATAATAGTTACTTAACTACACCTGTTGTTTGCTACATATAGTCTGCCATCAAGTTAGGATATTTACAAGAGCTGACTGCTTTTTCATGCCAATATCAGTACTTCCCATGTGCTGGCTACATACGTAAATCTGTGACTTTTAGTGACCTACATTTCTGCACTACTCAAGGTAGTTTAATTATTCACTCTCATAGCTGGACGGAGAGCTGAACCTAGCTCCTGGGTTTGCTTCTCCCCCCAACTCGGACTACCCCGGCTACCATAGCTACATTGACGACAACCTCCCTCCTGAGAGCCCTTACCTCTATGGCCTCCACCCCAATGCTGAGATCGGGTTCCTCACCACCACTTCCGAGAACCTGTTCCGCACTGTGCTGGAAATGCAGCCCAGGGACTCATCAGCTGGGGGCGGAGCTGGAGTCACCAGAGAAGAGAAGGTAAAGTATAATTAAATCTCTTGATGTGGCTTTGTACTAAATGGAGTCTTGCTGAGCAAAGTAGAAGCTTTAAAATGACTATATTGAAGTTGTTGATCAGGAATACGATTCTGAGCTCTTTACGTATTCGAGAATGTATAGAGCGAAACCCTTTTCAAAGGCTCTCTTTTTGATCCTCAAAAGATGTATATCTTTGTAATGCTACGCATAATCTGGACGCTATGTGGGTTGTTTTTACAAGAGGCATTACTGCACTATTGACCCGGAAATGAAGCTTTTCTGCCATGCCACAAGGGACAGAGTTCACGGCATTCATGATCACTACCAAGACATGCATCTCAGGAATGGAAATAGCTGCAAACTTCTAACGTGGGTTCCAGAGCTAACGTGGACTGCTATTAGTTGAAGGCTAGTACTTGTACCAAGAATTATTCTATTCTCTATTTTGAAAATTGTTTAAAACTGGAAAAATTGTAAAAATGTGAGGGTTAAGGTCCCTTTTCTCAGATTTAGTCGAAAATGTTGGTCCTCTTGCCATTGCTACTTCCCTCCCCTAACTTTTCACTCGTGATTAAACCCTGCTAGGTGAAAGCTATTCTGGACGAATGCCTGGAGAAGCTTCCTGAGGAGTTCAACATGACTGAGCTTCATGCCAGGGCTGAGGAGAAGACTCCCTACGTGCTGGTAGCACTGCAGGAGTGTGAGAGGATGAACAACCTAACTCGGGAGATCCGACGTTCACTTAAAGAGTTGGACCTCGGGCTAAAGGTAGAGCCGTGTGTTTTGTAACACAAGGCGGGGGCCATGAGCATAAGCATGGGTTCACTTTGGTCTTAGTACAGGCCTGGCGCAACTGGTGCGGATGTGGCTATACCACTTTTCAGCTGAATCCATCTTGTTTTTGGTGGGTTTTTTTGACTTGTTGCAATTCTGCGCCTCAATACCTGCTGCTGCCACAGTGTGCTGTGAATGATTCAATGCCCATAACATCCGCTGTGGATTGTTCATATTCAGTATGTCTGATAAAGTTGGCTTGCACTGTTGCCTTGATCGTATCTGTTGAGGCAAAGTAAGATGCTACTTCCATGATTGCACAGTGAGCAGCCACATTCGAAGCAAGCAGCAGAGTGTGGATTTGCTCCACTGTCCGCTACTATTTTGCATAGGCCTATCAGTGAGTGGGCGTGGTTTTGAGATCGTCAATCCTCGAAATTCTTTTTATGAAATAATATTTGCATACGGCGAGTCTGCAACTTGAAAATTTCACGCCATGCGGTACATGTATGGCCCATGGACATGTACACAAATAACGGCAGAGTTTGGCTAGACAATGCATGGAATTCCTGTTCATGTTCTTTCTGTATCTCCACCCTTCCAGGGAGAGTTAACCATCACAGCTGAAATGGAGAACCTTCAGAATGCCCTCTTCTTTGACAACGTCCCGGATAGCTGGACAAAGCGAGCGTATCCCTCCATGAACAGCCTTTCATCATGGTACGCTGATCTCCTGCTCCGCATACGAGACTTTGAGAACTGGGTCTCCGACTTCAACATGCCGACGTGTATCTGGCTGGCCGGCTTCTTCAACCCGCAGTCCTTCCTGACAGCCATCATGCAATCCATGGCTCGCAAGAATGAGTGGCCTCTGGATCGCATGTGCCTGCAGTGTGACGTCACCAAGAAGAACCGGGAAGACTTCAGCAGCCCCCCTAGAGAGGGAGCATACGTCCATGGCCTCTTTATGGAGGGAGCCCGCTGGGACACGCAGACCAGCCTGATCCAAGAGTCGCGGCTGAAGGAGCTTACCCCCTCCATGCCCGTCATCTTCATCAAGGCAATTCCCGTCGACAAGCAAGACACCAAGAACGTGTACGAGTGTCCTGTCTACAAGACCCGCATGCGAGGCCCCACCTACGTGTGGACCTTCAACCTCAAGACCAAGGAGAAGCCAGCAAAGTGGGTCATTGCAGGTGTGTGTCTCCTCCTTAGTGTCTGAAACCGAAACCAGACTTGGAACTGAACTCGGACTTATACGTTACTATCATGACAGCGCTTATATCATGCTCACTTATTGTATGGCAACCCAACCACTTATTCCCTAATAATGTTGCAACCAACACATCACTGAGTGTCTCTGTATTCTGTATAATAAGCTACAAAGGAATGCCATGACTACATTAAAACATTTCTCTGCATCACAATTAATGTATGCGCTATAATTATAGCTAGCAGGACAAATAGTTCTCCAATAGGAATTCAATAAGCTACAGTATCAGGTGTATCAGGTTTCAAGATGAATAGAGCACTGGCCTGATGTATAACTCCACAATTGCCTGGAGGCATAATTACCAGCTAATAGCTACATCCTTTAACTAATCATTAGCTACCCTAAAACCTATCCTTACTTCTTCAACATGTAGTCCTATATGCTTTGTCATTGGCCGTCATAGCATGCAGTTTCACACGTCACATCGCTGCATACCGTATATGTATCCAGTAGCTGACTGCAGAATACTGGATGTGGTTTGCAGCCATGCTAAATTAGCCAGAGGATTAATTTCACTGTAGTACACATTACTGCTTTAACGTTATAACAGCATTATAATTAGCTACTACTTTTATCATGTGTTATAATTATACATTTACCCTGCTACTACAGTATAATGTCAGATTACAGTCATAATAACATAATATTATGTCAGCAATATTAACCACCCCATGCACAACATCCCTTCCTTGGTATTCAAATGAAAGAATGGTTACTGAAGTTTTCAAAGGATAAAATTGCAGCAACTATAGAAAACAAGTAAAATGTCCAATAAGCTAAACTTCATAGCTAGCTAAAACTACTACATGGCAAGAAAATGATTGAGTATATCTAGCTAGGCTAACTACTGCAATTGCTACCATTGTGGAGTTCAGTTTTAGCTGCTAGTTGAAGGCCTTGCCCTGAGCCACCATGGCCTCATACTCTTGCTTCTCTGTGATGTACTCCTCATTATCCACAACTTCTTGTGGTGGACTATCTGTTGCTGGTGGATCCTGCCCAGCCTCGTAGGCAACCTTCTCGGGATGACTTTCCACATTTGCAACTGCCTCAAGTTCCGTTGTCATGGCCTGCACTAAATTTCCCTTATTCACTTCAACCTGATCTGCAGATTCCTGTTCGGTCTGAACATTCTCTTGAGCACTAATTGCAAATTCATCTGCAGAGCATAAGCAAATTGTAGCCTAGTAAAACCTATATCTACCCCCCATGTTGTTAACCTTTATCTGTGCAGATACAACCGATGTATACTCATACATGTCTACATACCGATTGGCTGAGGGAATGACTGCACATCCATAAGGTCTCCTCCGTGCACCCGGAAGACAAACACTCCACGGAAGCCATTGTTGCTCAGAGATGGTAGGTTACAGACTGCAGAAGTTCCAGTTCCAGGTAGGCTCATGCTGCCCATGCCATTGGCAGAGGAATAGCCGACCTGAGCTACTCTCCCTCCTAGACCGTTCCTGCCACCAGAAGCATCACCAGTTGTCCACTGGATTTGTTTGTACAGGAAGATCAAGTACGTCTGTGAGCCACCTTTGGCCATCACGACTTGGAATGTGTTTCGCTGCATGTAGAAAAAAAGATGTACATTTCATTTTTATGCATGTTGGAAGAAGTACTGATGGTGATCGTCATAATGATAATTGCTTGCAGAATCTTCAATATCACAATTACTGCCATATACCTTATTAATATGACGTCCATAGTATCCCACACCTTCCCATGTCGTGACAACTGCAGAAGTCGGTCGGTATGAACCACCATATCGGCATCGGATGTGGGCTGCAGCGGCATTGAGGTCAGCACTAGAGCGTGTTTCCCTGTAGTGCACAGCTCCTACTACACCTCTGAGATCAACATCTGCCCAGTATGCTGCAATCAGGGGATCTCCTCTGACACCCGAAAGAGCACTGGGAGTGTAGGAGTAGCTACGAACACTTCCAGTAGTTGGGAGTGTCATGTAGCCATTGCTGTGAGCCTGAGGGTGGTTACAAGTCATTGATAATAGCCATGATTAACTACACACAGGTGTATATGAAAGGTCAGTGTACAGTATTATATAGCATTAAATATACAACTCTAACTTACTGCATAGCACTCATAATTTCGTCCATAGTAACGAGCACTGCCGTATCGAAACCTTTGCACACCAGAGTTACAATCATCGCACCTGGGAAGACGTCGATCACCATGAGCAGTTCCATAGCCAAAGAGGCATGCTTGGGCCCAGGACCCTGCAATAACAGAGCAGAGAAGCAGCACAACTGCACTGCTGTACATGCTTGCTGATTGTCACGGAAGTCGGTTGATAACTCGTAGCAGAAGTGGATGGCAGTCGATGAGCAAGGCAACTGAGCCCCTCACTTATATATGCAGTGACCTTCTCAATTTACCTGCCATAAACATGCAGTGAAACCACTGAACCTCATACAAACAAACATTTCCTCACAAACATTTCGTGTTCAGATACAATGTTTGAGTCAAAGTACAAAATGTATATCAGAGAAACTACCGGTATTAATGGAAATCCTAATACACCTGATACTGTAGCTTGTTGGGTTCTTTCCTCAATTTTGAAAGACTGCATGGCATCTCCTACATTTCACTGTTTACGGAATAGATAGAGTATGAAAGCCACAAAAGTAATCATTTGTTATTCTGTGAGTGGCCATAAATTAGAGCCGGTTGCTAATATGCATGCATCCAGACAATCTCACCATTAAGCCTGGCATCTTCTTACATTCCACTGTTTACGGAACAGACTGAGTAAGAAAGCCACAAAAGCAATCATTTGATATTCACTTTCAGTCTCTTGAGTGGCTTTAAATTGGTAGCTGGTTGCTAACATCTGTACATCCACACAACCTTGCACGCCATTAAGCCTGGCATCTCCTAAATTTCACTGTTTACGGAATAGACAGAGTACGAAAGCCACAAAAGCAATCATTTGTTATTTAGTGATTTTCTTTGAGTCTCTTGAGTGGCTTTAAATTAGAGCTGGTTGCTAACATTCGTACATCCAGACACCCTTACCATTGAGCCTGGCATCTCCTATATTTCACTGTTTACGGAACAGACTGAGTAAGAAAGCCATAAAAGCAATCATTTGTTATTTGCTAACTGGTTGTTATGATATGGATTGAGCCTATGTCTAAACAGGATTTACCTACTACTGACTTTTGACAATATATGGACCCAGGCTGTTAAGTCTGGGAAGAATGGAACAAAATCCTCCACCACACCACTCACTGTTCAGATGAAGAAGAAATAGCTACCACTGACAATGAATCAACCACCTGCCATGCATGCATGCAAAAGGAATTAACAGGACTATATCAGTGATGTGAACCAGGAATGTGCTGAAGGAGTGGATGCAGTCTACTTGATCAGGTCCTCCACTCCTGTGTTAAAGCAGAAGAAGCCAAGCTCGCTGGTTGCTAACATCTGTACGTCCACACAACCTTTCACGCCTGGCATCTCCTACATTTCACTGTTTACGGAATAGACAGAGTACAAAAGCCACAAAAGCAATCATTTGTTATTTAGTGATTCTCTTTCGTGAGTGGCTTTAAATTAGAGCTGGTTGCTAACATTCGTACATCCAGACAGCCTTACCATTGAGCCTGGCAAACTCCTATATTTCACTGTTTACGGAACAGACTGAGTAAGAAAGCCATAAAAGCAATCATTTGTTATTTGCTAACTGGTTGTTATGCAGAAAACCTTGCCATTGAGCCTGTAACTTTCCTACATTTCAGAGACTGAGTATAGAAACCAAAAAACACTATTTCTCTAATTGGACATTTGCACGCTCTGTCCAGAAATCTTAGCTATATAGTGCACTCTGAATAGTCGTCACAAGCAGCTGCTGCTACACTTGTATACAAGTGTAGCAGCAGCTGCTTGTGACGCATTTAGCTGGCTATATTCATTGATGTATCTGTAACCAGTTTAATATTCCAGTGCAAGGCAGAGAGAGAGTGCATGTGGACTGGTTGGAGGGGGGGGGGGGTGGTGCATGGCATCCCTGGCCGCCCTTCCCACCCTCATTCCTACGCCTATAATATGTATGCTGACCTAAGTTAATGCATTGATGTTGACATTATAATATTAGCACCACATATTTAGCTACAGCAACTGTTACTATCCTGATTGGCACATCAAAAGGTAGCTCAGCACAGTAGCTAGTACTTACATTAGCAATTTGCACACGTTGTATGACTACTACACTGCCGTCTGCATGTAGTCTGTGGGGGTGCATATATATAGAGTGTGAGCTAATAATTTCTCATTAGCTAGCTATATTAGCTAGCTATAATATTGACTGTCTTTATAATAGCCATTCATTGGGTAGTTATTAGGGTCGGGATTTGGGGAAAAGCTGTTTCAAATTCGAGGTTTGGGTGCTAACAATTTAAAGCCACTCAAGAGACTCAAAGTGAAAAACAAATGATTGCTTTTGTGGCTTTCTTACAGAGTCTGTTCCGTAAACAGTGGAATGTAAGAAGATACCAGGCTCACTGACAAGGTTGTCTGGATGCACGAATGTTAGCAACCAAATTTAAGGTAGGAAGGGAAGTCGAGTAGGGTTGAAGCCGAACCTCCGAACAAAGTTGATGGCTATGTCGGCAACATCCTAGCCTACACCCACATGACAATAGGTAAGCACCTAATTACCCCCTCTGCTTATTATTCACAAAAAGACCTCTTTTGCCAAATATTGCACTCCCCGCACAGTTTCATCCCTCATCGTCACCTACACACAACCTACACAGGACAGGCCAAAATCCTACGCATGCTTTTTCACAAAAACACTTCAGATCCGGTTTTACAGCCAAATCTACCTTGCTATTCACAACTACACTAGTTTCGCAATCCGGACTAGCCAATCAAATATTGCAACAATCCACGCCTGCTACAGTAGATTGACCCCAGGGTTATGACAGTCAGCCTACTCACAAGAAAACTACGCCTGCTTTTCGCCCCTAACCCCTCCTTTGCTACGTTACACATGCATAGAGGCTAGCTACAACTCACCACTGCTTTTTGCCAGGGCCCCACAAACGGCAGCTAGACGCGAAAATGGGCGGAGTCTACGAGATAGAAAGATCACTTTTCTACAGACTTCAGGCTGGATTTTACACACAAACAGCCTACTCAGCACTACAGATGGCCTAAACGGCTTCTTATTAAAAAAAAAAAAAAAGAGTTTTGAAAGTGAACATCAAAGTACCGCTCGGCCATATCAAAGCGCCGAATTTGCCCTTGAAAGTGCCGCTTTCCACATCAAAGTGACACACCCCCGCTGTTGATTCCGGTTGCCGCTATGGAAAATGTAAATAGTTCAATGAATCTCATTAACTTTACGTAGCTCACGTAACCTCGCTGATTGCTCATTAATTATTCATGAGCCATTTTTCAGGGATTTTTTCAACTTCCCTTACTACCTTTAATCACTTGACAGGATGTGCCTGGAACCAAGGTTATAGCTTTTAACATACATGTACCATAAGGGAGGGTTATTTTCGTGGTTCCAGGTGGTTCCATGTAATAAGATTATCACCATGACCACTATTATTGCAATTGTGAACCTCTAGATGTTCAGCACTTTACCACAGTGACTAACTGTGTCCAGCACTCTTGTATGTTATAGTATCGCAAATACTCCGGTATGTAGCTTGTGTAATTAAGTAAGTGCATTAGTACTTGCATGATGCAGCTAGCTAAGAAAAGGATGCTAAGTCTGAATGCCTCATCAGTCTTAAGAGAATGGTAAGTACCGTCTGTCCCACCCCAAGAACTCTGAAAGGTGCGAGGTTTAGATTCAGAATCTCCTTTCTGTGCAGTGGGTATGTGCTTATTATACTCTAGTTTGTACTCAGAACACCCAACCCCTCCTTCAGATATGAAACACAATTACTCTTCACTTAACTTGCATGATGTAATGTCTGGTAGTTACCGTAGTCCCCACCCCCTCCAGGCTGTATGTGGAAGAGCAGCTGGGTTCAAAATACGTTGTGAAGAGGACCATCCCGTTTGAGGTATCGTATAAGGAGACGGGTCCGGCCACACCGGTGTTCTTCGTGCTTAGTCCGGGGGTGGACCCTCTCAAGGACGTGGAGGCTGTTGGGAGGAAGCTGGGCTTCACCCTTGATGACGGCAACTTCCACAACATATCACTGGGACAGGTAGGCAAGATTGAGTCTCATTCCGAGACCCTCATGTCCATTACACAGTAGCAAATACAGGAGTGGTACAAAGCAAAGAGGCCATTATTCACAGTACTATAATGAGTACGTTTTATGACTAACTGAGAGTACTGGTTCAGAGCCGGTTAAGAAATTACATCTGCCAGGCAAAACATTAGGGGGGACATGGAAACCACCAAAAGTCATTTATTATCACTCAAAAAAATTTGGAAATTTTGAGTCACTTAGGCAACAGTTCAAGTTCAAGGAATGCTTCATCAGAAAGCCACAATTTGGGATACCCCCAGACCTCCCTACAGTTTCCCACCCGACATGAGATTCCGTGTAAAATTCTGTTTAAGTGGTGCTAAGGCCACAGCGAATTAATTTCTTGTTCCTCATCCCCCTTGAACTCAAAATCGTACGCGGCCGGGCGCAAAAATAACAACCCCCCCCCCCAAAAAACAGCACCTGACTTCTGAATAATCAATTCTTGACTCATGCTGACGACCAGTATACCTATGTGAGTGCTATATTTGAGTACTTTCTTTGTCCTAGTACCGAGTTACAGTCGGAAACGTTGCTAAATCAACTGGATTTCTCACCGCTTTTGCCACTTGCTTCGATCTGAAACCGTACGCAGCTGTTTATACAGCGAATTACCTGTGTGTGTGTTTTAGTAACATTTCCCGGAACTGTATGCGGGCGGGGATAAGAAACCAGAAATTAACTCGCTGTGGCCAAAATTGGGGACCAACAGAATTCTACCAAACCCTAGGGACAAATGTGGAGAGACGTAGCAGTGTTAGATCCTCACCAAGCTTGTAAGGGAAAGTAAGAGCTAGGGTAGGAGAGGTATGCTAATGGGAGTGGGAGGTGTGGTACCATCTAGTTAAGTAACAGTAACTGATATCCAATCATACAGGGTCAGGAGGTAGTTGCTGAGCGTGCTCTGGAAGTGGCATCCAAAGACGGACACTGGGTCATCCTGCAAGTAAGGCTACACTAAGGGGAGCAATACATGTACATGTACATATAGGATAGGCAGATACATGCACATGTACATACTTGTAAATATACATGTAGATGTACATGTAGGATGGGCAGATAGTGTGGCAACAAATGAGGTGTGTGTGTGTGTACATTTGCCATCCTATTTCTGTCTGCCTTAGCTAAGTTAGCTTCAGCCCAAGGCTTTTCCTGAAAATCACATAAATCAGGCGAGACCATGGTATCTTTTCTCATGTTATTCAACTATGCAATGGCTGAGACCGATCAAAAGATGATGGCATATCTCTACCACTTGCCGGAGACATTGCATTGGTCTATGGCACCAATGGGCCCTAAAAACTGGCCGCAAGAAGTGTACCGGTCGAGTCACTGCTTTCCATTGGTGTATGACAAGTACAACATATGCTCGCCTACACGCAATTAGCCCCTTTCAACGTTGAACATCATTCATGTGAGAAAAGATACCAGGCTCTTTAGGGAGGGCCTGGGGACAAGGTTATGTTTGCTGTTTGTCTGGCTGTATGTTTGTATATAACACCACAATTACAGGCTGTTCCTAAACTCTTTCCAGAACATCCACCTGGTGGCCAAGTGGCTGTCCAAGCTGGAGAAGAAGCTGGAGCAGTACAGCGAGGGCAGCAACCAGGACTACCGGGTCTACATGTCCGCAGAGCCGGCCCCCATCCCAGAGTCCCACATCATCCCCCAGGGCATCCTGGAGTCCTCCATCAAGATCACTAACGAGCCTCCCACTGGCATGCTAGCCAACCTGCACAAGGCCTTGGACAACTTCAACCAGGTGTGTTATATACACTGACCAAGTGTAAAGTTTTAAGGAAAAGGGTGACATATATCATCTGGTGTGAAGGAAGGGTCAGAGAGGATCGAAACATATACCATTATGATCCTTGGGTGAAAACCAAGAGAACGTATATACAGCTTCTTTACTTTTATTTTCTGTAAGGACTGTAACTGCCTGAGACACCATTTTGAACTCATATCTTATTGTGAATAGTTTCGAAATAGTGTCTCAGGCAGTTACATGGATGGCGTCTTTGGTGTACGATGAGTCAGAGATGTGGGTGAGTCTATCACAAAGGAAGGTCTACTACAGCTCTCGGGTTAGTACAGTTTGTGTACCCTCTATATAAGTAAAATCTGTATAATACACGTAGGTAGCCTCATCCCCAGGCTCCCCTCCCACGCACGGAAAAAGTAAGGATGGGGGCCTGGTCGATTTATCACGTGAGCGTACACGTCCGATGCAATTAGTGTTTGAGGGGGTCATAGGTCAACATGCCAGACACTAAATATGATTTGTGAAGAACTAGCATGTCCAGCACTTCGGCTTAAACGGGCCCTAGTGTCCCTTTAAAGAATTGCACACTCAGAAATATCTCACTGCCACTTGCCAGTCATATGCACACGTAAGTGGTTTGCTTTTTATCTAGTGGAGGGGTCAGTGAACTGCTCTGCAACAACACAGACTTTTGAGGTAGGTACACAGTGGCTATCAATATGTACTTCAATCAAATGCATACGCACGTACACCACACACACACACACACACACACACACACACACACACACACTGATAGGACACACTTGAGATGTGTTCTCGAGAGAGTGAGTTCAAGAGCATCCTCTTCTCTCTCGTCTACTTCCATGCTGTGCTCATTGAGCGGAGGAAGTTCGGCCCCCAGGGCTGGAACAGGTCCTACCCTTTCAACACAGGGGATCTCACCATCAGTGTCAATGTGCTCTACAACTACCTGGAAGCCAATGCCAAGGTACTGGTGGGTACACCTCGTGCCTGAATATTTGCAGTCGTACACCTTGTACTTTTATTTCAGTAACGATGAGCAACACCGTACATAGCTCTGGATATTCATCTCTCACAGCTAGTTCAGTTGAATTTAGCCATGGTTAGAACAGAACACTTGGTCCTAGGGTCAATGCAGGACTTGATTTGCCATTCCACGTGATATCATGTCTTATATTATGTATTCTATTTAATATCAATTACCCACTCATAATATTTCATAAGTATGTTCGTATAGCCTCATTCCCAGTCTCCACTCTCAGCTTTTTCGTGCATGTATAGTACAAAATCGGCACTACATGTGAAAAAAAGTAGGAGTGGAGACTGGGAAGAGTGCTACATGCGAACCCTGACTGTAGTATTAACTGCCATTGGGATGCTCTCCTAGGTTCCCTGGACAGATCTGCGCTACCTCTTTGGTGAGATAATGTACGGGGGACACATCACGGATGACTGGGACAGGAGGCTCTGCCGGACCTATCTCGGAGAGTTTATGAGCCCAGAACAGGTACAGCAAGTAGTCACATGACGTCGCTGTTTAGAGAGCCATGGGAATATCAGCAGTACAGTTTCACCAAAACATTTGCTATGCACATTAATAATAGTTACTTAACTACACCTGTTGTTTGCTACATATAGTCTGCCATCAAGTTAGGATATTTACAAGAGCTGACTGCTTTTTCATGCCAATATCAGTACTTCCCATGTGCTGGCTACATACGTAAATCTGTGACTTTTAGTGACCTACATTTCTGCACTACTCAAGGTAGTTTAATTATTCACTCTCATAGCTGGACGGAGAGCTGAACCTAGCTCCTGGGTTTGCTTCTCCCCCCAACTCGGACTACCCCGGCTACCATAGCTACATTGACGACAACCTCCCTCCTGAGAGCCCTTACCTCTATGGCCTCCACCCCAATGCTGAGATCGGGTTCCTCACCACCACTTCCGAGAACCTGTTCCGCACTGTGCTGGAAATGCAGCCCAGGGACTCATCAGCTGGGGGCGGAGCTGGAGTCACCAGAGAAGAGAAGGTAACGCACCCACAGACGCAGGCGGAGCTTGTAAGACCTCCAGTCAGAGGACAAGAGCAAGAACAACCAGAGACCACACAATCCTGATCACCATACAATTCCTTCTTCCTAGCCTCCCATATCAATAATACAAAGCTCTTAACTAGCTTTAATAATGCTTTAAAATCATCCCTGTTCCAATTCTCAAACCCTAAAATAAAGCTTGCCTTATTAAAATTATCAAGTGTACTAAACTCCCCAAACCTCCCCCCAATAGATTTTCTAATTCTACCATGAAATTATTTCTAATGCTGTCATATGCTGGACACTCCCAGAGAACATGTACCACACTCTCACATTCACCCCTGCATAATTTACACTGCCTATCATCATTTTTACCCCTATGTCTTCCTAACTCTTCATTCAGACCGTTCGTACCTGACCGAAACTTAAACAATAATCTTGTACCCGGATCACCTACCCTGCAAATAATTCTTGAATTCTATTTCCTTACAGAAAGACTTGTACAGATTCAACTTAACTTTAGTATTCAAGCTGTCATTAAAGTCCTTGTATTCTCTATCCCTCAACGCTTCGTCTACCGTATCTAAAAACAAATTAATATTATCTGCAGCTAATACCTCTTGGCTATCTAAATCTAACTGCAGCAGCAATTCATTAATTACTTTCATCCAAGTTTTCCTCTGCCTACCTCTACAAGGTTTCACTTCCCACTCAGCATCTAATAGTACTCTAGGATACCGCTCATTATCCAACTTATTGACTTTATACCACCACTTAAGTTTGCTTCTATCCCTCCTCCCTTTCAAGGACTCTAACCCCATATCTCCCCTTACCGCTTCATTACACGTTTTGGAAGAGCAGCCAAGTATCTTCTTAGCTGCTCCTAGCTGAATGGATTCTAAGGAAGCTGTCTGCCGTTTATTACAAGCCCACACTTCACTACCGTATTCTAAAGTAGGACGAAGTACTGAAACTAACAATAATCTCCTTGCCTTGTACTGATATTTCTATTACTTACAAACCGGTGCAAACGATTAAGCTTTTTCTTCCCATTATCAATTACCTTCTGTACATGACTATCCCATGACCCATTCTCAGCAAATTCAATCCCCAAGTAACAGTAACTTACAACCCTTGGAATTACTTTATCTCCCCACTTCCACGCACACATATCTGTAATAGCCACCTTAGAAAATACCACAACAGCACTCTTTTTTATGTTAGATTTCAACCTCCATTTGTTACAAAACCCTTGTACTACATTAATCAACTTTTGTAAATCCTCCGCATTAGTAGTTAAACCAACAAAATCATCTGCAAACATTAGTCCCCCAACCTTAACATCATTCTTAATGATTATACCAAGCCCAGCTTTCTCAACCTCATCTAGTAACTGATTAATAAAAATGGAAAATAGGATAGGCGATAGACTACAACCCTGTGCTACCCCCTGGCTTATATCAAATGGTTTGGATTTTTCCCCCTCCAGTAAAACAGCACTCTCTGTAATGTCATACATCTTCTTAATAACTCTCCACATCCTACCCCTAACACCCAATTCCCACAACCTAAACCATAAACCATCGTGCCAAACCGTATCAAAAGCCTTCTGGACGTCTAAGAAAAAAGCATAAGTGTGTTTTCCTTCTCTTATTCTGCCTTGTATGATCTCGTTCAAAGTAAAGACATTATCAACACAACTTCTTTTCGCTCTAAAACCTGCCTGTCCCTCATGAAGAGCCTTTTCCGATTCTAATCTTATTACCAAGCGATTATTTAAAATCTTACAAAACAGTTTACCAACAACGTTCAATAGAGTAATGCCTCTGTAATTACCTGGATCCTCAGCATCACCTTTCTTATACAAACTAACAATTAATCCTTGCCTCCATTGTTTAGGAATACCCTCTTCTGTCCAGACTACTTCATATAAAGCTTTCAACAGATTCGCCATTCCAGAGCCACCATACTTAAAAGCTCCCCAACTAAGCCATCATTACCTCCAGTTTTGTTATTCTTTAAACTTTTCAAACACTTTCTAATTTCGGCATAACTTATATCCCTGTCTAAAACCTTATCCTTCCGTGCACTAGACATCTCGCTGTACTCTGTCACCTTATTCTCCACATGCTCTCTCCAGCTATCATCAAACTGATCATCTACTGATGCTGTACCCAGCTTACCGTAATGCTCATGTAGAACTTCAAGCTTCCCCTTTGTACTGGTTACGCATGAACCTGAACTACTCCTTAATGAAGCAATGCTCTTACGACTACCCTTTGAAGTCCTGCCAACAAATGCCCAAAATTCCTTCTTGTTTACATCAAAATCTTTATTAGCCTTTTCTATCACCTCATTCCAACTATCTAACTTCTTCTTACGTACCAATTCCTTGATTTCTGAACGTAACTTGTAATACTGTCCCCATTTATCTTCCCTACCACTCTGAATCTCTTTGTAAACCTGTCTTCTTAACCTAATCTTATCTTTAATCTCTTCATCCCACCATCTCGCTGCTTTGCCACACACTATCACCTTTTCCCCAATTTCTTTTGATGCTACCCTCTTCACTGTGTCTTCCCAATCCTGAACCACTGCCTTCACTAATTCTGACCCCCTTAGCCCCTGGTGCTTCCTTGTCTGTATCCTTTCTTGAAATACTTCTACTTCTATGCTCAAAGCTTCTTGATACTGCTGCCTCACTTCCTCCTCTTGAAATCTTTCAATGCGCCATTTCTTAATTACCCGCTTTTGCTGCTTAGCAGTTTTTACAGTCCGACCCAGTTCCATCCATACTAAAAAGTGATCCGACTTCCCTATATCGGTGTCATCTACCTGCACACTCCCTGAAACCTGCAACAAGTTGGAATCAGTAACTATATAATCAATGATAGACTTCTGCTTCAATGAAGGCCTAGCTCTAGTCCACTGTGGTTCCACATTGAACTCACGACCATTACAAATTACAAGCTCAACCTCTGTCAAAAAGGAAATCATCCTGTTACCACTCGCATTGCATTTTCCTTCTCCAAACATACCTATTACATCATCTAGTTCAGAAGATCTTCCTACCCTAGCATTAAAATCACCTAGAAGCACAACCTGACCACGCTCCTTCATACGCAGCACATCCTCTTTCAATTCCTCGTAACTGCTTTCAATAACTGAAACACTCTCGCTATCCGTAGGCATGTAAACACAACCCAAAAATAAAGTATTCCTACCATTTTCACCTTTCACCTTGATCCACATACTTTGTTCGTAGCTAACATCCTTAATAAGCTCTACTCCACTGGCTAAGCACTCCTTTACCAAGAATCCTACTCCCCCCTCTCCCCTCCTACTCTCCGAAGAACCTTGCCTAGGTTTCCCAAACCATTTGTACCCATCTACATAAATCTTTGATTCCTCTTTTTCCCACGACTCCTGCCCAGCACAAATATCTACGTTATTTTTCTTCAGCACCCCAGCAACCTCCTTCTGTTTACGCTGACTACAGATTCCAGAGAAATTCCAAGTGGCTACCCTAACCTTCCTTGCTTCCCTCTCAGCTACCCTAACCTTGCTGTAAACATCGGTTACATTTACAACAGATTCCCTACTGACCTCCCTACACTCTTCAGTATCCTCCTCCAACCCCTCCATAACTTCTACACATGATTGCAAACCAGTAAATCGGTTTGAATACTTCAACTGTAAAGGCATAACATCTCTCTTCACTGATTCATCTAAAACACACCTACAGCCTATCTTCCTTAAGCAGCTAGAAATCTCTCTAATCACCCCAGCACTAACTTCCCTGCTATCCTTTGGCAAGAGAATAAGCCTGACATGATCTCCCTCCCAGCCTACTGCCCCTCTTACCAGCCTTCCTAGACCTAAATCATCAAACTTTGACCTAATTTCTAGAGTACTCAAGTCTTTCCTAAGTCCCCATACAATTATATGCGCTCTGTACCCCCTACTGTGATACACTGACCACTCTTGAAGTCCATCTGACTGGAGATCCGCAGCAATAGCATGATCGCGGATGGGCATTAATTGGAATATCGCGTGAAATTCAAATTAGAGCTAGCTGTTTGCTGCAGAAACTTATCCAGAGGGTAGAGATGGACTTCTTCTTGGTCTTCAGGTAGAAATATTCTTCATTCACAGAGATAGGATATCACAAATAGAGAGTTGTTTGCAGAGCAAAAATTTTTTTAAGTTGCTAGCATTTGGTCACTAGGCAACTCTGAGAAGGTAAAGTATAATTAAATCTCTTGATGTGGCTTTGTACTAAATGGAGTCTTGCTGAGCAAAGTAGAAGCTTTAAAATTACTATATTGAAGTCGTTGATCAGGCATACAATTCTGAGCTCTTTACGTATTGGAGAATGTAGAGAAACCCTTTTCAAAGGCTCTCATTTTGATCCTCACACGCCAGCTCGGACTGCCTTGTGACACAAGATAGGCATATAGACTGCTAATGTTGGTGAGTCCTGGTGCTCAAATGTGACTGAATTTGACCGTAATTTACAGGTACAATTGTGTAGACTTCAAAGATGTATATCTTTGTAATGCTACACATAATCTAGACGCTATGTGGGTTGTTTTTACAAGAGGAATTACTGCACTATTGACCCGGAAATGAAGCTTTTCTGCCATGCCACAAGGGACAGAGTTCGCGGCATTCATGATCACTACCAAGACATGCATCTCAGGAATAGAAATAGCTGCAAACTTCTAACGTGGGTTCCAGAGCTAACGTGGACTACTATTAGTTGAAGGCTAGTACTTGTACCAAGAATTATTCTATTCTCTATTTTGAAAATTGTTTAAAACTGGGAAAATTGTACAAATGTGAGGGTTAAGGTCCCTTTTCTCAGATTTAGTCGAAAATGTTGGTCCTCTTGCCATTGCTACTTCCCTCCCCTAACTTTTGACTCTGATTAACCCCTGCTAGGTGAAAGCTATTCTGGACGAATGCCTGGAGAAGCTTCCTGAGGAGTTCAACATGACTGAGCTTCATGCCAGGGCTGAGGAGAAGACTCCCTACGTGCTGGTAGCACTGCAGGAGTGTGAGAGGATGAACAACCTAACTCGGGAGATCCGTCGTTCACTTAAAGAGTTGGACCTCGGGCTAAAGGTAGAGCCGTGTGTGTTATAACACAAGGCGGGGGCCATGAGCATAAGCATGGGTTCACTTTGGTCTGAGTACAGGCCTGGCACAACTGGTGCGGATGTGGCTATACCTCTTTTCAGCTGAATCCATCTTGTTTTTGGTCAATTTTTTTCCACTTATTGCAATTCTGCGCCTCAATACCTGCTGCTGCCACAGTGTGCTGTGAATGATTCAATGCTCATTAATACCATAACATCCGCTATGGATTGTTCATGTTCAGTATGTCTGATAAAGTTGGCTTGCACTGTTGCCTTGATCGTATCTGTTGCGGCAAGTAAGATGCTACTTCCATGATTGCACAGTGAGCAGCCACATGCGAAGCAAGCAGCAGAGGGTGGATTTGCTCCACTGTCCACTACTATTTTACATAGGCCTATAAGTGAGTGAGCATGGTTTTGAGATCGTCAATCCTCGAAATTCTTTTTATGAAATAATATTTGCATACGGCGAGTCTGCAACTTGAAAATTTCACGCCATGCGGTACATGTATGGCCCATGGATATGTACACAAATAACGGCAGAGTTTGGCTAGGCAATGCATGGAATTCCTGTTCATGTGCTTTCTGTATCTCCACCCTTCCAGGGAGAGTTAACCATCACAGCTGAAATGGAGAACCTTCAGAATGCCCTCTTCTTTGACAACGTCCCGGATAGCTGGACAAAGCGAGCGTATCCCTCCATGAACAGCCTTTCATCATGGTACGCTGATCTCCTGCTCCGCATACGAGACTTTGAGAACTGGGTCTCCGACTTCAACATGCCGACGTGTATCTGGCTGGCCGGCTTCTTCAACCCGCAGTCCTTCCTGACAGCCATCATGCAATCCATGGCTCGCAAGAATGAGTGGCCTCTGGATCGCATGTGCCTGCAGTGTGACGTCACCAAGAAGAACCGGGAAGACTTCAGCAGCCCCCCTAGAGAGGGAGCATACGTCCATGGCCTCTTTATGGAGGGAGCCCGCTGGGACACGCAGACCAGCCTGATCCAAGAGTCACGGCTGAAGGAGCTTACCCCCTCCTTGCCCGTCATCTTCATCAAGGCAATTCCCGTCGACAAGCAAGACACCAAGAACATGTACGAGTGTCCTGTCTACAAGACCCGAATGCGAGGCCCCACCTATGTGTGGACCTTCAACCTCAAGACCAAGGAGAAGCCAGCAAAGTGGGTCATTGCAGGTGTGTGTCTCCTCCTTAGTGTCTGAAACCGAAACTAGGCTTGGAACTGGACTCGGAACTGAACTGAACTTGGACTTATACGTTACTATCATGGCAGCACTTATATCATGCTCACTTATCGTATGGCAACCCAATCACTTATTCCTAATAATGTTACAAAATACACAAACCAACACATGTATGAGTGTGTCTGTATAATAAGCTACAAAGGAGTGCTATGACTATATTAAAACATTTCTCTGCATCACAATTAATGTATGTGCTATAATTACAGCTAGCAGGACAAATAGTTTTCCAATAATTAAGAATCCAATAAACTACAGTATCAGGTGTATCAGGTATTCACCAGTAGTGTATGTACCTGTAGGCGATTGTTAAGATGAATAGAGCACTGGCCTGATGTATAACTGCAAATTCCACAAGTGCCTGGAGGCATAATTACCAGCTAATAGCTGCATCCTTTATTAAACTAATCATTAGCTACCCTAAAACCTACCCTTACATCTTCAACATGTAGTCCTAGCCTTGTACCCAGCCTAAATTTCACTGTTTAGGAATAGACAGAGTACGAAAGCCACAAAAGCAATCATTTGTTATTTAGTGATTCTCTTTGAGTCTCTTGAGTGGCTTTAGATTAGAGCTGGTTGCTAACATTCATACATCCAGACACCCTTACCATTGAGCCTGGCATCTTCCTATATTGCATTGTTTACGGAACTAATGGACTGCAAAAGTCACAAAAAAATTCATTTGCTTTTCAATGTTAGCTACCTCCTTGAGACTCTTGAGTGGCTTTAAATTAGAGCTGGTTGCTAACATTCACACAGCCAAATAACCTTACCATTAAGCCTGGCATTTTTCTACATTCACTGTTTACGGAACAGACTGACTAAAAAAGCGACAAAAGCAATCATTTGTTATTCAGTGATACCTATACTTGAGACTCTTGAGCGGCTTTAAATTAGAGGCTAGTTGCTAACATTCATAACATAACATAACTCGTATCTGAAGTGGATGGCAGTCGATGAAGAAGGCAACTGAGCCCCGCACTTGTATATGCAATGACCTTCTCAGTTTACCTACCATAAAAATGCAGTGAAACCACTGAAGGTCAATCAACACAAACATTTCCTCACTAACATAAACTGTTCAGATACAATGTATGAGTCAAAGTATACCAGAGAAACTACCGGTAGTAATGGAAATCCTAATACACCCGATACTGTAGTTTGTTGGGTTCTTTCCTCAATTGTGACAGGATCTAAGTAAAGGGACCTTAACTCGCTGATTCCCTTTGAGCCAGTTCGTTGCCTGACAACCTTGTCATTGAGCCTGGGTTCTTCTTAAATTCACTGTTTACGGAACAGACTGAGTAAGAAAGCCACAATAACAATCATTTGTTATTCAGTGATTTCTCTTTGAGTCTCTTGAGTGGCTTTAAATTAGAGGCTAGTTGCTAACATTCATGCTCCTAGACAATCTTGCTATTGAGCCAGGCATCTTCTTACATTTCACTGTTTATGAAAAAGACAGAGTAAGAAAGCCAGAAAAGGGATCTGTACATCACAAATAAGCAAGAGTATGAGGCCATGGTGGCTCAGGGCAAGGCCTTTAACTAGCAGCTAAAACTGAACTCCACAATGGTAGCAATTGCAGTAGCTAGGCCAGCTAGATATACTCAATCATTTTCTTGACATGTAGTAGTTTTAGCTAGCTATGAAGTTTAGCTTATTGGACATTTTATTTGTTTTCTATAGTTGCTGCAATTTCATCCTTTGAAAACTTCAGTAACCATTCTTTCATTTGATTACCAAGGAAAGGATGTTGTGAATAGGTGGTTATTATTGCTGACATGATTATGTCTGTAATCTGATGATGGTCAGTATTATATATACCTTATTGGATGGGTAGCCATCCAATGAGGAATTTATTGTACATTGTACACACCACTCGTGATCCTAAATAGTCTGTTTATTAAGTTGATAACACAAGCCGTCCAATATCACTGGATATTGGATAGTTCGCCTTATAGTAAATACTACAGTGGTAGTACAGAGTGTACAATAAACTGTAGTAGCAGGGTAAATGTATAATTATAATTCATGGCAATGTAGCTAATGCTGTAAAAGCTGTAATGTACATGTGTACTGCAGACCACATCCAGTATTCTGCAGTTAGCTACCGGATACCAACCATCTTCTGTATATGCAGCGATGTGACGTGGGATGCTGCATGTGGGATGCCAGTGACAAAGCATAATTATGAGACTACATTAGCCTCGTACCCAGCGAAAAAAAGCTGGGACGGAGATGCCAGGCTTAATGGCATGCAAGGTTGTGTGGACGTTCAAATGTTAGCAACTAGCTACCAATTTAAAGCCACTCAAGAGACTCAAAGTGAATAACAAATGATCGCTTTTATGGCTTTCTTACTCCGTAAACAGTGGAATGTAAGAAGATGCCAGGCTCAATGGCAAGGTTGTCTGGATGCGCGAATGTTAGCAACCAGCTCTGATTTAAAGCCACTCAAGAGATTCAAAGAGAAATCACTAGCTACTGTCCTGAGCTACCTTTTGATGTACCAATCAGGATAGTAACAGTTGCTGTAGCTAAATAAGTGACGCTAATAATTATTACAATGTCAACATCAATGCATTGACTTAGGTCAGCATACATATAGGTGTAGGAATGAGGGTGGGGAGGGCGGCCAGAAAGGCCATGCCTCAGGCTCACAGCAATGGCTACATGACACTCCCCACTACTGGAAGGGTTCGTAGCTACTCCTACAATCCCAGTGCTCTATTGAGTGTTACAGGAGACCTATATTGAAGATTCTGCATGCAATTATGCATATTATCATTATGACGATCACCATCAGCTGTAGTCTCTGTTGCTACGCTATTTTGGCTTGGGTACCTTTTCCTGTAGGGTGCTTACTTTTGTGTGGGTGCCTATAAACAGGATGCGATTGTTGTAATTCAATTGGGTGCTTATATTCATAGGGTGCTTACTTTCTATAGGTGCTTACTCTCCTGACTATACGGTATGTATTTACAAACTTTCACAAGCCTTCATCTGCTTGTGTCCTCCTGTATAACTCTGCAAAGTCCACAATTGCCTGGAAGCATAATTACCAGCTAATAGCTGCATCCTTTAACTAATCATTACCCTAAAACCTTCCTTACAACTTCAACATGCAGTCCTACACTATACTCTTTCACTGGCTGTCGTAGCATCCCACGTGCATCTTCCCACGTCACAACTGCTGCATACAGAAGATGGTTGGTATCCAGTAGTTAACTCCAGTATACTGGATGTGGACTGCAGCCATGCTAAAATTAGGCTAAAATTAGCTGAAGGATTCATTTCCTTTATGTACACATTATTGCATTAACTACTACTGTTGCCATGTAGCTAAATATACAATTACCACCAACCTGCTGTCCTGCTACAAACAGTACAAGGTCACATAATATTGTTAGTCATTATAACCACCCCATGAACAACATCCCTCTAAAATTAGCCGAAGGAATAATTTCCTTTAACCCATTAACACCACCCGCTTCGCACGGATCACATCGTTAACTAACAGGTAAGATCAAAGGTCAGATCATCGACGTCAATGGGTGAGGATCACTGCTAGTCTCGTGCCCAGACGTTCACGCCCTCGTCTGGGCACGAGACTAGATGCAAAGGAAAGATGTCATTATTACCGTGTGCTGAGCTCACGCGCTATACTCTAGCTAGGGGCGTGCCGACAAAACGATGTCTCAGTTCAGAAAGAAAAGAAGAATTTCGGTCGTTGCATCAAAATTAGTAGGTTCTAAGCGATTCAAGAAGACTTCGACTCTACTGTTGTATCCTCCAACGGTTCCTGGACCCTCAGGCTTAGGCCTTCAGAATGCAGATGTCGATGACGATCCATCCCTGTCACTCGATGATGGTTCTTTTCTGGATCTACTAGGTGACAGCGTGAGCAATAGTGCTATTGATGATCCATCTGACAAACGATCAGCCCATCACAGGAGACGCCAAAAGGCTGCAGAAGCTTGGGGCAGGCTTCGCAGTAGTTTCATTGCTACTACTGTATCTAAAAGCTGTATCCCTCCTGCATCCATGTGTGTCAAATGCAACACAGTTGAAGCCACCGTACGATGTCAACAGTGTGGACCGCTGGCATATTTCTGTGAGGCATGCACCGTTGAACAACACTGTAACCCCATTTTTCAATGCAACATGTTCCATACTCCCGAGCTATGGATCAATGTACGTATCGTGTATCCTCCACTGGTATGTAATGCAATACCCATGCAATTACTTTCAGTATCACTATATGCAGGGTCGCTTTCGAAGGTTCAAGTATTACCCCCTCCTGTGATTTACAGCGGTCATGTTTGTGCAGGGCAATACAAGAAATTGATGGTTTGCATTGATTCATCAGGTAAACATACATGCCAGTATGATTATTATGTGAGCTAACTCTCTAGCTGTACATATATCTCTAGGAATCCAGCATCAAGTCTACATTGCGTTTTGCCATTGTGAATCTGAGGCCGTTACCCTCTTGCGGCTGAATTTCTGGCCTGCTACTCCCACCAAGCCTGCACTTGCTATAAGTTTTGAGCTTATGCTGTGGATGAAAGTGCTCCTCTTAGATTGCCAGGTCGCAGTGATGGATTTTGCACAAGCACTGGAGACAAAATGCGCATGGCTGGGACCAGACTTTTCTCAGGTATGTGGCTGTTATGCTCTGGTCTGTAAGGTATACCGATTGTTTGCCCATGTTAATACAGCTGCGAAGAGTATATCCTGTCGTCATTGACTCCTTTGAAGAATTCAGGTACCACAGCAGTGCTATTAGCTATTGGAATGTATGTGCTCTAAGGTGATGTCTCATTTCATGCAGATACTACCATCATAAATTATGCACTCTTGATGGCATTGCAAAGGAGCCAGATGACTTCTCCAAGTGCCCAGCCTGTCCTCAGGTTTGTTGTGTGCATACACACAGTGTATAAGCAAACTTTTGATTTTGTACCTCTGCATCTTATTATTTTAGCCTGGGGAGATAGGCCAACTGCATATCTCCTATGATGGTCTGTTTGGCCTCTGTCACAAAAAGGCTGCAGGTAGCAGTGTAAGGGAACCGCTTCACCAGGGAAGATATTTTTTGGATCAGAGTGAAGTGGATGCTTATCTGCAATCTTATCCTATGGCATCTATACCCAAGAGGGTAATGTTTGCATGTGACTGCCATTCTTCCATCCTCCCCTCAATGTCTTTGATTCATAAGCTGCAGTGCATATGATCAAGGCTATGTTATTTCTTCAGGAATGTAATGACTTCCTTGCTGGCGATGTACTACGCTCTCGGCAGAGATACAGTGCATTGGATGAGACAGCTGTTGCTGGGCTTGCCTGCCGACATGAGTATCCCCTACTCTTTTTGAACTTCAAATACGGTGAAAAGTAAGCCTTGCGTGTGTATGCAGATTTTTGTCATAATATATCATAGATATAATATGTTACTCTCTAATCAGGATTGGTTATGGAGTATATCTCCTTACAAAGCTTGTTGAGAAATACGCAAGTGGAGATGTTGATATAATGTTCTTATATGTCTACTGAAGCGTCACCTTGAGGTAGTTATTGTACAAGCTCTCTAGTGTGACCCACATGTAATAATCTACTTATAATGTTATGATGTTGTAGAAGAGAAATCTCACTGAACTACTGGAACGATTCAAGTTTGCAGTTCCTGTCTTTCACTCATATGGTCATACTGCACTATGCCAGGTAAACATGTTATGTCGTAACCATCACATAAGATTTTCTTTATTTCTGATAGCTTGAGTTCAGTCCCTGGTTCCAAGAAGGCTTTGGTTTAACAGACGGGGAGGTCATGGAGCGTCTTTGGAGCTACCTGCGACGATTCTGCAGGATGACAAAAGAGATGCGTCCAGCTCACAGGATCGATGTGTTGACTGACGCTCTTGCTCACCATGCCTACAGATCTTCTATGAATCTTGGTAATTAATGTTTACAATGTTGTTATTTTAATGCATTTATATATATATCAGATTCAGCATATGGCACCGCACCAACTTTCCCAGTTGCTATCGCTGCAATGGATACATACAAAGTCAGTCAATGTATGTGGTACAGTGAGTCCATACAATGTCATGTCAATAACAGATAATTCACTGAAGTTCAGCGTACCATACTTTTGCTGGAAGATGTCATGCACTTCTTGTACTAGTTTTTTAGATGAACTTGCTGCTTCGGATACACCATCTGGAATGGACTCTTCAGCTGATTCTGTATGGAAAATCAGAAGAAATTCTTAACAGGATGCATGCGGTATAATCTGGCTGCCTAGTACGGGGACCTGCATGTTTAAGTAATGTACTACAACAAAAGTATATGGTTCTTCCTACGGCAGGGATTGAGCAGATGAGTGAAGAGGAAATTTGGTGGGCACTTACAGTGAGTGATGGGCCGCTAGAGAGTATATAATACCAATATGCTACCCACAGGGCCATTACTTTCAAAAAAGTATGCCGTAAAAAGCAGTTCAGCAACAGGATGCTCCTTCAAAAATTGAAGTCCCCTGTCACTTCCACCAGTAAACACCTGGCCTTTATGGAAATGGAGAGTCACACTTTCAACACCACCTTCTGTAAGAAGTTGTGCCTGTACACATACAAAAAAGCACATGAGATCTGATAAAAGCAGAGCTAAAATGAATGTGCAGCAAGTCAATGAATCAAGTGTACAAATGGCTACAGTATAGACGTGGCTGGTTTATGCAGTGCAGCAGTATGTGCTTTGGAACCGTACATGTAGCATTTGGCCCGAGTCTAAACACTATACTTAGGTTCTCCTGTATACTTGTACTGAATGATACCTCAGTATGCATCTGCCTCATAATCTTCTGCACCTTAGGCCACGTCAGTTGCACAGAGTTTTCTTTCTTCATTTCATCTACTTTTTCTTGAAGCACTTGCTTCTCATCTTCCCCCAACTTCTGCCACTCTTGTGCAGCTGCTATAAATTTCTCCTTAGCAGTTGATAGTTGGGAAGCAGCTAAATGTGGTATAAATTTAAATATAATAACACATCCTACAAAGATCTAGGCCATTACCACAGTGCAGCCATTATTACAGTGCTCAGCTATCACTAAATCTGTTTCCATACGTTTACTCGTAGACTATGCCTTACACATACAGTATGGGTGGAAGACACAAAAATAACATGAATTAAAGTACAGCCAAAATTTAAATTCTGTTCGGACAGTGAAGGATACATTATACCTTCTGACTGAAGAAACTTCGAGACATGGGCATTGTAAATGTTAGGTTGCCCAATCCGTTTTACTGGTACAAGTCGTTTTGTCCGATCAGGTACATCATCCCCTTCAATCGGCCTTTTCCGTTTGCGATTCTGGTTACTAATCCAGTTCTGAATATGAAAAGTAATTTTATCAATAAACTGCTTGTTAGTCTACCTTAGCCTCATGCCCATTCCAGGCTGGAAGAGGCTACTATAGTCAGAGTAATCACTTGCTTATGTTGTAAACTGGCATAGTAAATAGCAAAATGAAACATTGCTAAGGCCAAGCAAAATAATGACAGGTTTCTCATGACGTTTGTTGTAAAACATCAGAGCAGAAGAATTCTTTTACGCATTGCGAGGTCGGTTTAGCACACAAGGACTATATTGCTGAAGGCAAGAAATGGTTTTAACTTTGGATGTGGGAAACTTCGGAAAATGCCTTCGTATAGCCTCGTACCCAGCCGTCCCAGCTTTTTTTCGCTTCCAGTAAGAAAAAGCGGAACGCCTGGAAACACTTCTCACGTGCGTGACGTAAGATTTAATGAACGTGGGCATGGGTAATCGCAAGCAATGAGCTACCCACGCGAATTAACGGTCGCTTTATCTGCATGATGTCATTCTGAATTGCGCAATTGCATGTGTGCAGTTTGTGGTGTCGTGACTTGTGACTTGTGCTCTAGCTTTGTCTTGTGTCGGTAAATCTCACTAACTACGCGAGAGGATAGCTATATAGTACGCGTGCATATGCTCGAGTTATCGACTCTGTCACTAGTCCTGTCACCAGAGGATGAATCTCTTGTACCGCCTTCGGGGGTCCAGCGTCTTAGATGTCTGCCAAAGGTACGTTTTTATACAGGAGCAAATAAAATTGTTTGTGGAACCCAGGGATAACCGTAGTAACTGAGCGTACGTGTATGTGCCTGTATGCGTGGGCAAGCTGAACTTGGTTGCCATCTTGCGGCCTTGTACCCCCACGCGCAATTAAGTCGGTTCTACCCTTGGTTCTACCTTTACGTCACGCACGTGAGAAGTGTTCCCAGGCGTTCCGCCTTTTCTTACTGGAAGCGAAAAAAAGCTGGGACGGCTGGGTAGGAGGCTAGCCTTCGTATGCTTTGCATCATATGCTGCAATCCAATGAAATTCGGAACATGAATGAGTTTTTCCACATGAGTAAAGCTTCACAGTGTAAAAATTCTATGAAATTATCAAATTGCAACCACTGAAGCGAAGCACCCACTTATTCCTTACGTATTCCAACCCTATACTATGGCAGTCTAGGCTGGCATTTCTACGTGCTCCCCAAAGTTTCCCACAGGGTATAGATGAGACAGGGAACAGCTATACTTGAGTGTGTGTGTCTGCCCTACAGACTATTATCAGATGGCCTCACCAGAATTGTATTCAATAGTAAAGACTATAGATTACATACACTGATGTACCTGTACATGAGCAACAGACAAGCCTGTTGCCTCACTCGCTTGTAGGTGAAGGGAATTACGCGCTTTCCCTTTGCTTTGCATGCCATTACTGTAGTACTGCAGCAGACTTGATTCCCCGTCCATAGCTATCGTACACGTGCCTATTAACGGTATTAAACAATGACATCATTCGTTTGCTAGTGATCCTCACCCATTGACGTCGATGATCTGACCTTTGATCTTACTTGTTAGTTAACGGTGTGATCCCGTGCGAAGCGGGTGTTAACACCGATTGGGCACATACGGTTACATAACCGCGTAACACCGGTAGTGCACTTTAGGTAACGTGTGGAATGTACAGCATGCACTGCGCTACTGTGTCAGCTAACGTTAAAATTTTACTCACTCAGTAACAAACACGGATAGTAAGATAAACCTGATACACAAAATCGGCGTTGTAAGGCAACAACTCCCAAGAAAAACGAGGCTACAGACAACTTACACGTTGACATGCATGACATGGCGTCTGTACAGATGTACATAAACGACAGCGGTATAGGTAGCGGGCGTACATCCATGGCGCGATTCAGGCGATCGCGGCGAGAAACAGCTGTAGGGCTCACTCCTAGCTAACTGTGAGAGACACAGCATATACTCTAACGTTTTCTGTTGGCAAGCTAGGCGAGCGTCTTCTCTGTTCTCTGAATCTTTACCGTGTCGAGTGTTGGGTGGAGTCTTGTTCGTGCGGTGGGTGGAGACAGTGAGAAGCAATGGCAGGGTCTCACTCCTCGCACGTGTACACCATGGAGGAGGTGCTAGGCATTCTCGAGGACGGTGATGAGCCAATGTGTGACGGAAGTGACGATGACTTCAGTGATTCTGACCAGGAAAGGTAATAATAATAATAGCATGTACACATATGTCTAAAGTCTCAAATGGTATATTCTAATAAAAATAACTAAGTCTCAAATGGTATATTCTCCCGGCAGGTCACACTTGGACTCTCTCCCATCACCACCAGTCCTTTCTTCCTCTTGGTCTCCCACAATCCAGTTGCCGACGACTGATGGGCTCTCCTCTTCAAGGTACTTGCATTATATCATTAGTTTTTGTAAGCACTGTTGAGTGTATACACTTTCCTTTCCAGCTCTGAAGACGAAAGTGATGAGGAATCACTGGGTAGTCAAGAATCGTCTTGCCTCACCAGGTACAACTGAGTAACATAAATAGTTTGCAGGTAGTAAATTTTTGCTCTTTACATCAACAGAGATACTAGCTCAAGGAGACGAGGCCGAGGCAGAGGCAGAGGCAGGGGAGGTGAAAGAGGACGAGGCAGCAGAGGCGGCAGAGGGCAAGGACGAGGCAGTAGACGCCGCGGACGTGGAGTTGGAAGAGGGCAGCGGGCACAGGGCAGTACTAGGGGAGCACAGGAAAATTCCAGGTACATATGAAAATCTGAGAATTAGGGTACACATTTCTATTTATACGTAAGCACAGACAGCAAGGGAAGGATATTATTTTAGTGTTACTTTCTAGCCTTGATCTGGGACGAGGCTCAACAAAGAGAATACCAAATGTGCATACATCTGTAAATATGTATCTAAGGAAGCTAACATCTACAGTAAATTACCTTTCATTTTGTA
Organism: Phakellia ventilabrum; assembly: GCA_963921505.1. Lineage (NCBI taxonomy): Eukaryota > Metazoa > Porifera > Demospongiae > Axinellida > Axinellidae > Phakellia > Phakellia ventilabrum. The sequence continues at coordinate 7,471,683 of OY997378.1, read as the reverse complement.
GTGAAGGTCCTGCCTGGCAGAGCTCGGCCCAGCCAGTTACTGCCCAGCCATTTACAGCAGCCGTAGGTCCTGCCATCCCCGTTCCAGCATCCATTCTGGAGACATTCCAGTTATTCTTTACTGCTACCTTGGTGAATCTGGTGGTGGAGCAAACGAACCTGTATGCGTCTCAGGTTCTGGGTGAGAGAGCCAGTAGCTGGAAAGATGTGACTGAGAATGACATCCTTGCATTCCTTGGGTTTGCAATTCTCATGGGTGTGAACCAGCTGCCGGCTCTTGTCCACTACTGGAGAAAAGACCCCATTTTCCATTACTCGCCCATCGCCGATCGCATCAGCAGAGACCGTTTCTTGGAGATCTGGCGTTTCCTCCATTTTGCGGATAACACCATTCTACCTGACCGTTCTGACCCTGGATATGATAGACTGGGTAAGATCCGTCCTGTGATCTCGGCAGTCGAGCAGGCCTGCAGATCAAACTATCATGGTTCCCGGGACCAATCCATTGATGAAGCGATGATAGCCTTCAAAGGATGTAGTTCAATGAAGCAATACATGCCCAAGAAGCCCACAAAGCGTGGATTCAAAGTCTGGGTCAGGGCGGATAGTGAGAATGGGTATGTGTGCCAGCTAGAGTGTTATACCGGCAAGCAGGGCAGTACAGCTGAAGTTGGATTAGGGGGAAATGTGGTTACGAGACTCACCCCGAGACATCGTAGGGAAGCAGTACGCCGTGTATATGGACAATTTTTTTAGCGGCATACCTCTCTTTCAGAGGCTTCTTGATGATGGCATCTATGCCACTGGAACCCTGCGACTCAACAGAAAGTCGTTCCCTGATGACCTCAAATCTGTGGCAAAGAAAGGACTGGCATCACGGGGGGATATGGAGTTCCGGCAAGACGGCAACCTGGTAGCAACGGTCTGGCAGGACACGAAGCCAGTGACTATCTTGTCCACTCAGCACGATCCAGCCATCACAACAACTGTGAAAAGAAAGAAGGGGGATGGGAGTACAGTAGATGTGACATGTCCCCAGGCTATAGTGGATTATAATGCACACATGGGTGGAGTAGATTTAGGAGATCAATACAGAAAGTATTATCAAGTAAGGATGAAATCGCGTAAGTTCTATAAGTACATATTATTTGAAATTTGTATTCTAAACTCATTCGTTATCCATCGTTATTCACCCTGTATTGGTAAGACACTTAGTTAGTTAGATTACCGTGTAGCACTTGCACAGGAGCTTATTGGTGATTATTGTAGTAGAAAAAGGTCTGGCCGTCCACCTTCATCTGCTCCTGTCCCACCACCCAAAAGGATGACCCTCCCCCACTTCCCTGCAAAGACAACTAAAGGGCGGTGTGCCAACTGCAAGGAGGGCCACTGTGGCCAGTGTGACAAGCGGCTTTGCCATACAGGCCACCGGGATACAGACTGCTATCTCAAGTATCACATTAGCCATGGACTCATGTAAACACTTCACCATACCCACCATACTAATCTTTGTACTTTCACTACCTTCTGATGTAACTTCTTGAGCACACTCTTCACATGTACATACATATCTCTTCTCACTTACATCTAAGCATCTCTTGTCATCACATATTCACTTACCTTCATTCATATCTTCAAGCTTATCTGCTACTGAACCTGTCTTGAGTTAGATGTACCATTCAGGGAAAAGGAAGGGGGAGAGAAGCTTTCTTAAGCCCAGTTCATGTGTACTTAGTGTAGCTAGTTGGTATAAGGCAATAGCAGGCTAATCTCACTACATCTGGTAATCATGTACCTTCTGAACTAAGAGCAAGTTTTGGAGGTTCCAATCAGCATGGTAAATCTTTACGCTTCATGGCTTCGTGTTTGACCTTTGTTCTTTGCTATTCCTAGCCCCCAGATTATAACAAAACTTGGCTATCAAACAGCAAGTTACTCACCTTTCATAATATACTGTGAAGTCTTCGCTTCAAGGAGGTAGCACGTCGGTGATATCAACACAGAGGTCCATCTGTACTACGATCCGCGCAATAGCTCTTTGAAGAGGTAGTATGCATTACTACTTTTACAGTATTAGCTACTTCTGTTGCCATGTATATACAATTATACCATCAACCTGCTACTACAGTATAATATAGTTACGGATCACTATCAGATTACAAAGTCATATAATATTATGTTAGCCAGAATAACCATCCCATGCACAACATCCCTTCCTTGGAATTCAAATGAATGGATGGTTACTGAAGTTTTCATTAATATCAAATGATAAAATAGCAGCAACCATGCAAAACAAGTAAAGTGTCCAATAAGCTAAACTACATAGCTAGCTAAAACTACTACATGTCGAGAAAATGATTGAGTACATCTAGGTCGGCTAACTACTGCAATTGCTACCATTGTGGAGTTCAGTTTTAGCTACAATACTAGTTGAAGGCCTTGCCCTGAGCTACCATGGCCTCATACTCTTGCTTCTCTGTGATGTACTCCTCATTATCCACCACTTCTTGTGGTGGACTATCTGTTGCTGGTGGATCCTGCCCAGCCTCGTAGGCAACCTTCTCGGGATGACTTTCCACATTTGCAACTGCCTCAAGTTCCGTTGTCATGGCCTGCACTAAATTTCCCTTATTCACTTCAGCCTGATCTGCAGATTCCTGTTCGGTTTGAACATTCTCTTGAGCACTAATTGCAAATTCATCTGCAGAGCGTAAGCAAATTATATGCTAGTAAAATTTAATGGCACCTATATCTACCCCCGTTTTGTTAGCCTTTATCTGTGCAGAGACAACCGATGTATACTCATACATGTCTACATACCGATTGGCTGAGGGAATGACTGCACATCCATAAGGTCTCCTCCATGCACCCGGAAGACAAACACTCCACGGAAGCCATTGTTGCTCAGAGATGGTAGGTTACAGACTGCAGAAGTTCCAGTTCCAGGTAGGCTCATGCTGCCCATGCCATTGGCAGAGGAATAGCCGACCTGAGCTACTCTCCCTCCTAGACCGTTCCTGCCACCAGAAGCATCACCAGTTGTCCACTGGATTTGTCTGTACAGGAAGATCAAGTACGTCTGTGAGCCACCTTTGGCAATCACGACTTGAAATGTGTTTCGCTGCATGTAGAAAAAAAGATGTGCATTTCATTTTTATGCATGTTGGAAGAAGTATTGATGGTGATCGTCATAATGATAATTGCTTGCAGAATCTTCAATATCACAATTACTGCCATATACCTTATTAGTATGACGTCCATAGTATCCCACACCTTCCCATGTCGTGACAACTGCAGAAGTCGGTCGGTATGAACCACCATATCGGCATCGGATGTGGGTTGCAGCGGCATTGAGGTCAGCACTAGAGCATGTTTCCCTGTAGTGCACAGCTCCTACACCTCTGAGATCAACATCTGCCCAGTATGCTGCAATCAGGGGATCTCCTCTGACACCCGAAAGAGCACTGGGATTGTAGGAGTAGCTACGAACCCTTCCAGTAGTGGGGAGTGTCATGTAGCCATTGCTGTGAGCCTGAGGGTGGTTACAAGTCATTGATAATAGCCATGATTAACTACACACAGGTGTATATGAAAGGTCAGTGTACAGTATTATATAGCATTAAATATACAACTCTAACTTACTGCATAGCACTCATAATTTCGTCCATAGTAGCGAGCACTGCCGTATCGAAACCTTTGCACACCAGAGGTACAATCATCACATGTTGGAAGACGTCGATCACCACGAGCAGTTCCGTAGCCAAAGAGGCTTGCTTGGGCCCAGGACCCTGCAATAACAGAGCAGAGAAGCAGCACAACTGCACTGCTGTACATGCTTGCTGATTGTCACGGAAGTTGGTTGATAACTCGTAGCTGAAGTGGATGGCAGTCGATGAGCAAGGCAACTGAGCCCCTCACTTATATATGCAGTGACCTTCTCAGTTTACCTGCCATAAACATGCAGTGAAACCACTGAAGGTCATACAACACAAACATTTCCTCACTAACATAAACTGTTCAGATACAATGTATGAGTCAAAGTATGAAATGTATACCAGAGAAACTACCGGTATTAATGGAAATTCTAATACACCTGATACTGTAGCTTGTTGGGTTCTTTCCTTTATTATGACAGGATCTATGAAAAGAGAACTTAACTCACTATTTAATATGCTTAGGCTTCAAAGTTTAAGGAACAGTGAATGTAGGAAGATGCCAGGCTCAATGACAAGGTTGTCAGGCAAACACCTACTAACATTCAAGAGGCACAAAGGGAATCAGCTGAAAGGCTTCATTCCCAGGTCAATCATGCAGCAAACACATCCTGTAAAAAACAACCCGCAAAGGGCAATGCTATACACATATGCACAATGTTGCTGCATGATTGATATGGGAATGAAGCCTTTCAGCTGTTTCCCTTTGAGCCTCTTGAATGGTAGTGGCTAGGTGTTTACCTGACAACCTTGTCATTGAGCCTGGCATCTTCCTACATTCACTGTTTAAGGTAGGAAGGGAAGTTAAGTAGGGTTGGAGCCGAACCTCCGAACCAAGTTGATGGCTATGTCGGCAACATCCTTGCCTACACCCTACACCCACATAACAATAGGTAAGCACCTAATTACCCCCTCTGCTTAATATTGCTAAAATTCCAAATATTGCACTCCCCGCACAGTTTCACCCCTCATCGTCACCTACACACAACCTACACAGGACAGGCCAAAATCCTACGCATGATTTTTCACAAAAACACTTCAGATCCGGTTTTACAGCCAAATCTACCTTGCTATTCACAACTACACTAATTTCGCAATCCGGACTCGCCAATTAAATATTGCGACAATCCACGCCTGCTACAGTAGATTGACCCCAGGGTTATGACAGTCAGCCTACTCACAAGAAAACTACGCATGCTTTTCTCCCCTAACCCCTCCCTTGCTACGTTACACACGCATAGAGACTAGCTACAACTCACCACTGCTTTTTGCCAGAGCCCCACAAATGGCAGCTAGATGAGAAAATGGGCAGAGTCTATGAGCTAGAAAGGTCACTTTTCTAAAGACAACTGACTAGATGACCATCTGTCTGGCAAGCTGCCTGCCAGTCTTTCAGCTACACTCACAAACACTACCACAGACTTCAGGCTGGACTTTACACACAAACAGCCTACTCAGCACTACAGACGGCCTAAGCGGCTTCTTGTTAAAAAAAGAAGAAAAAAGAGTGTTGAAAGTGAACATCAAAGTACCGCTCGGCCACATTAAAGTGCCGAATTTGCCCTTGAAAGTGCCGCAAAGTGACACCCCCCCGCTGTTGATTCCGGTTGCCGCCATTGGAAAATGTAAATAGTACAATGAATCTCATTAACTTTACGTAGCTCACGTGACCTTGCTGATTGCTCATTAATTATTCATGAGCAGTTTTACCTGGATTTTTTCAACATCGCTTCCTACCTTAGAACAGACTGAGTAAGAAAGCCTGGCATCTTCCTACATTCACTGTTCCTTAAACTTTGAAGCCTAAGCATATTAAATAGTGAGTTAAGGTCTCTTTTCATAGATCCTATCATAATAAAGGAAAGAACCCAACAAGCTACAGTATCAGGTGTATTAGGATTTCCATTTATACCGGTAGTTTCTCTGGAGTGAATGTAGGAAGATGCCAGGCTCAATGACAAGGTTGTCAGGCAAACACCCACTACCATTCAAGAGGCTCAAAGGGAAACAGCTGAAAGGCTTCATTCCCAGGTCAATCATGCAGCAACACATCCTGTAAAAACAACCCTGTTTCCTTGTGCATATGTGTATAGCATTGCCCTTTGAGGTTTTTTTTTACAGGATGTGTTGCTGCACGATTGACCTGGGAATGAAGCCTTTTAGCTGATTCCCTTTGAGCCTCTTGAATGGTAGTAGGTGTTTGCCTGACAACCTTGTCATTGAGCCTGGCATCTTCCTACATTCACTGTTTAATGAGTATAAGCATATTAAATAGTGAGTTAAGTTCTCTTTTCATAGATCCTGTCATAATAAAGGAAAGAACCCAACAAACTACAGTATCAGGTGTATTAGAATTTCCATTAATACCGGTAGTTTCTCTGGTATACATTTCATACTTTGACTCATACATTGTATCTGAACAGTTTATGTTAGTGAGGAAATGTTTGTGTTGTATGACCTTCAGTGGTTTCACTGCATGTTTATGGCAGGTAAACTGAGAAGGTCACTGCATATATAAGTGAGGGGCTCAGTTGCCTTGCTCATCGACTGCCATCCACTTCAGCTACGAGTTATCAACCAACTTCCGTGACAATCAGCAAGCATGTACAGCAGTGTAGTTGTGCTGCTTCTCTGCTCTGTTATTGCAGGGTCCTGGGCCCAAGCAAGCCTCTTTGGCTACGGAACTGCTCGTGGTGATCGACGTCTTCCAACATGTGATGATTGTACCTCTGGTGTGCAAAGGTTTCGATACGGCAGTGCTCGCTACTATGGACGAAATTATGAGTGCTATGCAGTAAGTTAGAGTTGTATATTTAATGCTATATAATACTGTACACTGACCTTTCATATACACCTGTGTGTAGTTAATCATGGCTATTATCAATGACTTGTAACCACCCTCAGGCTCACAGCAATGGCTACATGACACTTCCCACTACTGGAAGTGTTCGTAGCTACTCCTACAATCCCAGTGCTCTTTCGGGTGTCAGAGGAGATCCCCTGATTGCAGCATACTGGGCAGATGTTGATCTCAGACGTGTAGGAGCTGTGCACTACAGGGAAACATGCTCTAGTGCTGACCTCAATGCCGCTGCAACCCACATCCGATGCCGATATGGTGGTTCATACCGACCGACTTCTGCAGTTGTCACGACATGGGAAGGTGTGGGATACTATGGACGTCATACTAATAAGGTATATGGCAGTAATTGTGATATTGAAGATTCTGCAAGCAATTATCATTATGACGATCACCATCAGTACTTCTTCCAACATGCATAAAAATGAAATGCACATCTTTTTTTCTACATGCAGCGAAACACATTTCAAGTCGTGATTGCCAAAGGTGGCTCACAGACGTACTTGATCTTCCTGTACAGACAAATCCAGTGGACAACTGGTGATGCTTCTGGTGGCAGGAACGGTCTAGGAGGGAGAGTAGCTCAGGTCGGCTATTCCTCTGCCAATGGCATGGGCAGCATGAGCCTACCTGGAACTGGAACTTCTGCAGTCTGTAACCTACCATCTCTGAGCAACAATGGCTTCCGTGGAGTGTTTGTCTTCCGGGTGCATGGAGGAGACCTTATGGATGTGCAGTCATTCCCTCAGCCAATCGGTATGTAGACATGTATGAGTATACATCGGTTGTCTCTGCACAGATAAAGGCTAACAAAACGGGGGTAGATATAGGTGCCATTAAATTTTACTAGCATATAATTTGCTTACGCTCTGCAGATGAATTTGCAATTAGTGCTCAAGAGAATGTTCAGACCGAACAGGAATCTGCAGATCAGGCTGAAGTGAATAAGGGAAATTTAGTGCAGGCCATGACAACGGAACTTGAGGCAGTTGCAAATGTGGAAAGTCATCCCGAGAAGGTTGCCTACGAGGCTGGGCAGGATCCACCAGCAACAGATAGTCCACCACAAGAAGTGGTGGATAATGAGGAGTACATCACAGAGAAGCAAGAGTATGAGGCCATGGTAGCTCAGGGCAAGGCCTTCAACTAGTATTGTAGCTAAAACTGAACTCCACAATGGTAGCAATTGCAGTAGTTAGCCGAGCTAGATGTACTCAATCATTTTCTCGACATGTAGTAGTTTTAGCTATCTATGTATATAGTTTAGCTTATTGGACACTTTACTTGTTTTGCATGGTTGCTGCTATTTATCATTTGATATTTTAAAATGAAAACTTCAGTAACCATCCATTCATTTGAATGCCAAGGAAGGGATGTTGTGCATGGGGTGGTTATTCTGGCTAACATAATATTATATGACTTTGTAATCTGATAGTGATCCGTAACTATATTTTACTGTAGTAGCAGGTTGATGGTATAATTGTATATACATGGCAACAGAAGTAGCTAATACTGTAAAAGTAGTAATGCATACTACAGGAAATCATTCCTTCGGCTAATTTTAGAGGGATGTTGTTCATGGGGTGGTTATAATGACTAACAATATTATGTGACCTTGTACTGTCTACATGGCAACGGTAGTAGCTAATGCAATAATGTGTACTTAAAGGAAATGAATCCTTCAGCTAATTTTAGCATGGCTGCAGACCACATCCAGTATACTGGAGTTAACTACTGGATACCAACCACCTTCTGTATGCAGCAATTGTGACGTGGGAAGATGCACGTGGGATGCTACGACAGCCAGTGAAAGAGTATAGTGTAGGACTGCATGTTGAAGTTGTAAGGAAAGTTTTAGGGTAATGATTAGTTAAAGGATGCAGCTATTAGCTGGTAATTATGCTTCCAGGCAATTGTGGAATTTGCAGAGTTATACAGGAGGACACAAGCAGATGAAGGCTTGTGAAAGTTTGTAAATACATACGGTAGAGTCAGGAGAGTAAGCACCCATAGAAAGTAAGCACCTTATGAATATAAGCACCCAATTGAATTACAACAATCGCATCATGTTTATAGGCACCCACACAAAAGTAAGCACCCTACAGGAAAAGTCACCCAAGCCAAAATAGTATAGCGTAGCAACAGAGACTACAGCTGATGGTGATCGTCATAATGATAATATGCATAATTGCATGCAGAATCTTCAATATAGGTCTCCTGTAACACTCAATAGAGCACTGGGATTGTAGGAGTAGCTACGAACCCTTCCAGTAGTGGGGAGTGTCATGTAGCCATTGCTGTGAGCCTGAGGGTGGTTACAAGTCATTGATGATAGCCACAATTGTGCACAAATGATTAACTACACTAGATGTATATGAAAGGTGAATGTACAGTATTAGCATTAATTCTATGTACAACTCGAACTTACTGCATAGCACTCATAACTTCGTCCATAGTAACGAGCACTACCATACACAAGCCTTTGTATACCAGAGGTACAAACATCACATGCGGGAAGACATCAATCATCACGAGCAGTTCCATAGCCAAAGAGGCATGCTTGGGCCCAGGACCCTGCAATAACAGAGCAGAGAAGCAGCACAACTACACTGCTGTACATGCTTGCTGATTGTCACGGAAGTCGGTTGATAACTCGTAGTTGAAGTGGATGACAGTCGATGACCAAAGCAACTGAGCCCCTCACTTAGGGTTGCACAAGGCTCCAAGTCTGGCATGTCTTTATAGCAGATTAGTCAGCAAGCCCCAGTTGAAATGCAAAAACAGCTTCAAAAGCAATGCTGGTATAGTGTGAAAACGCTAAAGATGGCTGTATCCCAACTTCTTAATGCCAAAAGATACTATGTAAAGAACATATCAACAAAAAACACCAAGCAGTTTTGGAGAGCTGTCAAACTGATGAATGGTAATGGATCTTCAACAATCCCTGTCCTTATAACCATGATGGAAAGACAATTGTCTGTGATGAACAGAAGGCTAACATTCTCAACCACTTCTTCCGCAGTTGTTTCAATACTGCCCTTCCATCTCTCTTATTGGAAGAAGAAAGCCCTTGTGAATTAGATACAGCTGCATGTCCTTACGAAATTTATTGCTCTGAACAAGAAGTTCTTGTGAATTTAGATTGTGCTGAGCTACCTTTTGATGTGCCAGTCAGGATAGTAACAGTTTCTGTAGGTACATACGTGGTGCTAATATTACAATGTCAACATCAATGCATTAAGAGGGCAGCCAGGGAGGCCAGCAGATGTAGTGCCATAGTCCAATCAAAGAAATATTTCCTCGTGTAGGTCATAATTATACGAGTCAATATTGATATTTTTGGTTTCCATTGCTACTCAGTCTCTAAAATGTAGGAAAGTTCCAGGATCAATGGCAAGGTTTTCTGCATAACAACCAGCTATATCCTAGCAAATAACAAATATTGCTTTTGTGCTTTCTTACTTAGCCTGTTCTGTAAACAATGAAATGTAGGGAAATGCCAGGCTCAATGGTAAGGGTGTCTGGATGTACAAATGCTAGAAATCAGCTCTAATTTAAGGCTACTCAAGAGTCTCAAGGAGGTATCACTGAAAAACAAATGAATGCTTTTGTGGCTATCTTACTTAGTCTGTTCTGCAAACAATGAAATATAGTAATATGCCAGGCTTGTTGTTTGGATGCACAAATGTTAGCAACTAGTTCTAATTCTTACTCAGTCTGATCCGTAAACAGTGGAATGTAATAAGATGCCAGGCTTAACGGTGAGATTGTCTGGGTGCATGCATGTTAGCAACCGGCTCTAATTTAAAGCCACTCACAGAATAACAAATAAGCATAGACTAAAATTAAAAGGAGATGCCAGTCTTTCAAAATTGAGGAAAGAACCCAACGAGCTACGGTATCAGGTGTATTAGGAATTCCATTAATACCGGTAGTTTCTCTGGTATACATTTCATACTTTGACTCAAAAATGGTATCTGAACAGTTTAAGGTAGGAAGGGTTGAAGTTGAGTAGGGTTGAAGCCGAATCTCCGAACCAAGTTGATGGCCATGTTGGCAACATCCTAGCCTACACCCACATGACAATAGGTAAGCACCTAATTAACCCCTCTGCTTAATATTCACAAAAAAACCTCTTTTGCTAAAATTCCGCACTCCCCGCACAGTTTCACCCCTCATCGTCACCTACACACAACCTACACAGGACAGGCCAAAATCCTACGCATGCTTTTTCACAGAAACACTTCAAATCCGGTTTTACAGCTAAATCTGCCTTGCTATTCACAAGTACACTCATTTCGCAATCCGGACTCGCCAATCAACAATCCATGCCTGCTACAGTAGAGTCACCCCAGGGTTATGACAGTCAGCCTACTAACAAGAAAACTACGCATGCTTTTCCCCCCTAACCCCTCCCTTGCTACGTTACACAAGCACACAGCCTAGCTACAACTCACTACTGTTTTTGCCACGACCCCACAAACGGCAGCCAGCCGTGAAAATGGGCAGTCTACAAGATAGAAAGGTCACTTTCCTAAAGACAACTGACTAGAGAAGACTGGATGACCATCTGTCTGGCAAGCTGACTGCCAGCCTTCCAGCTACACTCACAAACACTACTACAGACTTCAGGCTGGATTTACACACAAACAGCCTACTCAGCACTACACACGTCCTAAAAGGGATCTTATTAAGTACTCATCTTGCGATATAGCTGATGGGAAGTGGAGTATCGAAACGGATTTTTATCGATAAGGTGAGTATTATGCATTTGTACGCGTTTCCCCTTTGAAAGCAGCGTCCGCCAGTTTAAACCGAGTCATGCGGCGCATTATTAATTTCAAACCTACATAGTAACTGAGCAATGGATCAATATAGTGGCTTGAACAAGTAGCTATATTAGTTTCGTGACCAGACCTAGGCTTGTCCCCTCACAGAACGGTCTGGTGCACCAAGTCAAATTTCTTGGGTCAATGGGCAGAGCAAACTGTTGATTAGCTAAGTATTCAAGGTTTGAGATGCTGTAAAAGGCTTACTATACTGAGGACTGTATACCAATGTACAGATCCATGTGCTTTCTGGTAATTTGATAATATTTTTTGATGTGAAATTCGGGTTGGAATTGAAGCAATTTCATAAGCATTAATTGGCTCGTCAATCAAGTATAGCTAATTATATTTTATTCATTCATCAATTTGCATAATTATCCCAAATGTGTGTACCAACATGTGGCCAAGTTTCATTCCAGAACTGCATGTACTGTCTTCATCTGTGGAAAGTGATTTCAAATGTTGGCATCACTCTCTATGGCAAATTCAATTAAAAGCAAAGGCGACACAATTAAATTTCCGCTTAGTCGAGTATAGTTGTAGGTACATTCTTTAATCAACTTGCAAAATAATCCCAAGTTAATGTACTAACTTGTGGTCAAGTTTCGTTCAGAAACTCCATCGTTTTCAACTGTGGAAAATGATTTCAAGTGTTGATATTGCTCCCTATGGTAAATTCAATACAAAACAAAGACGACACAATTAAATTTCCGCTCAGTCGATTATAGTTGTAGGTACATTCTTTGATCAACTTGCATAATAATCCCAAGTTCATGTACTAACTTCTGGCCAAGTTTCGTTCTGAAACTCCATCGTTTTCAACTGTGGAAAATGATTTCAAGTGTTGATATTGCTCCCTATGGCAAATTCAATACAAAACAAAGACGACACAATTAAATTTCCGCTCAATTGAGTATAGTTGTAGGTACATTCTTTGATCAACTTGCATAATAATCCCAAGTTCATGTACTAACTTCTGGCCAAGTTTCATTCTAAAACTCCATCGTCTTCAACTGTGGAAAACTGCGTGCCACTTACTCCCATAGTAAATACATTAGTACCTCAGTACACACAGTACATACACATGTCTATGGGAATTCAGTATGGAAGAAAGAAACAGTTTATATTTAAAGGACTGTATCTCAGTTAGTTCTTAACCATTTTTTATGAAACAAAAACCGTTTTGAAGCATACATAATACTGATTTCAAAAATATATAGTTCTCCTTGTTTTATCCTAATCTAATTATATTACATTATTTTAAAATTGACATAATGTAATTATTGACCTTCCGGACATGCTATATGTATCCAGATCGTACCTATAAGCGAGTAAGCATAATGTGCATCAATACTGCAAGACATCCAGGCAGGAATCTATACAGTAAAGCACTGACCAAGGCTGGGAGTGGCCTTCATGCACCCGCTTACCAATATCGAACGGCTTTCAACACTGCCTCTGTAGCTTTTTCAGGCCCCAAGAATCATAGCACTCTGGGAAATACGGTGCAGTAAGATAAAGTAAAGCCACAAAAGCAATTATTATAATTTTGCTATTCAGTGATTACTTTTTGAGCCTCTTGAATGGCTTTAAATTACAACTGGTTGCTAACATTTGTGCATCCAGACAACAAGCCTGGCATATTCCTATATTTCATTGTTTACAGAACAGACTAAGTAAGAAAGCCACAAAAGCATTCATTTGTTTTTCAGTGATACCTCCTTGAGATTCTTGAGTGGCCTTAAATTAGAGCTGATTTCTAACATTTGTACATCCAGACACCCTTACCATTGAGCCTGCCTACATTTCATTATTTACAGAACAGGCTAAGTAAGAAAGCACAAAAGCAATATTTGTTATTTGCTGGTTGTTATGCAGAAAACCTTGCCATTGAGCCTGGTACTTTCCTACATTTTAGAGACTGAGTAGCTGTGGAAACCAAAAATATCAATATTGACTCGTATAATTATGACATACACGAGGAAATATTTCTTTGATTGGACTATGGCACTACATCTGCATGGCCTCCCTGGCTGCCCTCCCCACCCTGCGCCTATATGTATGCTGACCTAAGTTAATGCATTGATGTTGACATTATAATATTAGCACCACGTATTTACCTACAGAAATTGTTACTATCCTGATTGGCACATCAAAAGGTAGCTCAGCACAGTAGCTAGTGCTTACATTAGCAATTTACACACATTATGTGACTACTACACTGCCATCTGAATGTAGTCTGTGGGGGTATATGGATATTAAATGAGAGGGAGGCTTAGTGCGGAATAATTATTTTATCCTTAGCTACGATGCAAAGTTACTGCAGGGTTGATTCAACCCATGTCACAGGTTATCATAGTTGCAGACATACTTTGCTGCTTGATGGAAACCTTACTATTGGGAAGGCATTTTGTGCCAGCATGTTTGTGATAGCAGCTGCAGCTGAATCCTGGAAAGATCATGCTATATACTTTGAGAATTTAATGATACCATATAGCTATGTCTGTGGTATGAATTCATGGCCAGTAAACAATTAGTGGTGTAAAGTAATAAGTATTGGTTAAAATATTTGAGGTTGCACTTGCAACTCATGTAACCTGAACTCAGTCAAACGTTTTTGCATGCATAGATGTGATTGAATGTTAGAAGCCAAGCATAGGACATTGTAAACTAATGTAGCTTTGGTAGGTGCGGTGGGTAGTTGCAACTCAAGTAACTCTAACTGGGTTAAGTGGGTTAAGTGTATAGGTTCACACTGTGTATATACTAGCTACTCTACGCCAGTTACTAACATTCGTGCATCCAGACAACCTTGCCATTGACCCTGGCCTATATTTTGCGGTGCATGAGGATGAAAACGAAATATTGTAATGTGATGTATCAAGCTGAACACTCTCGTGCATTCACACCTCTTCTCAGACTGACTTCTCCACTTAGTTTATAGCATCAAAATTGTTAGGACAGATTGCCAACGATAGCAGCTTAATTCACAACATTGCAGCTAAATAAAACGTCTTTCTGTCCACACAGTGAGACACAGAAAAGAATACATACATGACATGTAGTGGTGATGAATCTTGTATAGGCAATTAGTTCACTTCTATGGGCATGCTTGAAATCTTCTTGGTTTTTGCAGTTTACGGAACAGATGGAGCATGAAAGCCACAAAAGCAATCATTTGTTTTTCAGGGATTTTAATTCGAGTCTTTTGAGTGGCTTTAAATTAGAACTGGTTGCTAACATTCATGCATCCAGACATTGAGCCTGGTATCTTCTTACATTCCACTGTTTACGGAACAGACTGAGTAAGAAAGCCACAAAGCAATCATTAGTTATTCATATTGAGTCTCTTGAGTGGCTTTAAATTGTTAGCTGGTTGCTAACATCTGTATGTCCGCACAACCTTGCATGCCATTAAGCCTGGCATCTCCTATATTTCACTGTTTACGGAATAGACAGAGTATATGAGTAGAGCAGTTGGACCTGTAGACATAATAGATTTAGGAGGCACTGTAGACTAGCTAGTATATATATATATAGTGTAAAGCTAATAATTTCTCATCTTAGCTAAGGAAAAAATGATTATTCCGCACTAAGGCTCCATCTCATTTAATATCCATGCACCCCCAAAGACTACATGCAGACGGCAGTGTAGTAGTCATTTAATGTGTACAAATTGCTAATGTAAGTACTAGCTACTGTGCTGAGCTACCTTTTGATGTGCCAATCAGGATAGTAACAGTTGCTGTAGCTAAATAAGTGGTGCTAATATTATAATGTCATCATCAATGTATTAACTTAGGTCAACATACATATAGGCATAGGGTGGGGAGGGCGGCCAGGGAGGCCATGCCAACCAGTCCACATGCACTCTCTCTCTGCCTTGCGCTGGAATATTAAACTGGTTACAGATACATCAGTGACACAGCTAAATGAATCTAGCTACAAGTGTAGACGGTTGCCGCTTGTGACGACTATTCAGAGTGCACTATATAGCTAAGAATTCTGGACAGAGCATGCAAATGTCTAGTTTATGGGGAGCGTACTGCCAGATGTAGTGCCACAGTCCAATTAGAGAAATAGTGTTTTTTGTTTTGTTTATAATTAGTCTCTGAAATGTAGGAAAGTTCCAGGCTCAATGGTAAGGTTTTCTGCATAACAACCAGCTATAACTTACCAAATAAAAAATGATTGCTTTTGTGCTTTCTTACTTAGTCTGTTCCGTAAAACATTGAAATGTAGGAAAATGCCAGGCTCAATGGTAAGTGTGTCTGGATGTATGAATGTTAGCAACCAGCTTTAATTTAAGGGCACTCAAGAGTCTCAAGGAAGTATCACTGAAAAACAAAATGAATACTTTTGTGGCTTTCTTACTTAGTCTGTTCTGTGAAATATAGGAATATGCCAGGCTTGTTGTCTGGATGCACAAATGTTAGCAACCAGTTGTAATTTAAAGCCATTCAAGAGGCTCAAAAAGTAATCACTGAACAGCAAAATTATAATAATTGCTTTTGTGGCTTTCTTACTCGGTCTGTTCCGTAAACATTAGAATGTAAGAAGATGCCAGGCTCAATGGCAAGGTTGTCTGGATGCACAAATGTTAGCAACCGGCCCTAATTGAAAGCCACTCAAGAGACTCAAAGAGAAATCACTGAATAACAAGTGATTGCCTTTGTGGCTTTCGTACTCTGTCTATTCCGTAAAGGGTGAAATGTAGGAGATGCCAGGCTTAATGGCATGCAAGGTTGTGTGAATGTACAGATGTTAGCAACCAGCTAAAAGCGGAAAAAAAAGATTGCTTTTGTGACTTTCTTACTCAGTCTGTTCCGTAAACTGTGAAATGTAGGAAGATAACAGGCTTAATGGCAAGGTGTCTGGTAGCTTCGTATCCAGCTGTCCCAGGTTTTTTTGTTGTTTTTTTGCTCTGTGTTTGACATTTTACAGGGTTAGATCCAGGGTGGGGGGGGGGATGGGTGGTGTGGATGGGGTCCCTTAGCCTTTCCAAATTTGGAAACAATCACATTATGAGTAATGATTGAGTACATCTAGCTCGGCTAACTACTGCAATTGCTACCGTTGTGGAGTTCAGTTTTAGCTACAATACTAGTTGAAGGCCTTGCCCTGAGCCACCATGGCCTCATACTCTTGCTTCTCTGTGATGTACTTCTCATTATCCACCACTTCTTGTGGTGGACTATCTGTTGCTGGTGGATCCTGCCCAGCCTCGTAGGCAACCTTCTCGGGATGACTTTCCACATTTGCAACTGCCTCAAGTTCCGTAGTCATGGCCTGAACTAAATTTCCGTTATTCACTTTAACCTGATCTACAGATTCCTGTTCGGTCTGAACGTTCTCTTGAGCAGTAATTGCAAATTCATCTACAGAGCGTAAGCAAATTGTATGCTAGTATAATATATTAAAATGTAATGGCACCTATATCTAACCCTGTGTTATTAGCCTTTATCTTTTGCTTTTGTGGTTACATTCCAGGTTCAATGTGAAGAACTGGCGTCTGTAACTTTACCAAAACTAATAACAAATGATCGCTTTTCTGGCTTTCTTACTCTGTCTTTTTCATAAACAGTGAAATGTAAGAAGATGCCAGGCTCAATGGCAAGATTGTCTAGATGTATGAATGTTAGCAACTAGCCTCTAATTTAAAGCCGCTCAAGAGTCTCAAGTATAGGTATCACTGAATAACAAATGATTGCTTTTGTCGCTTTCTTAGTCAGTCTGTTCCGTAAACAGTGAATGTAGGAAAATGCCAGGCTTAATGGTAAGGTTATTTGGCTGTGTGAATGTTAGCAACCAGCTCTAATTTAAAGCCACTCAAGAGTCTCAAGGAGGTAACATTGAAAAACAAATGAATTTTTTTGTGGCTTTTGCAGTCCATTAGTTCCGTAAACAATGAAATATAGGAAGATGCCAGGCTCAATGGTAAGATTGTCTAGATGTATGAATGTTAGCAACTAGCCTCTAATTTAAAGCCACTCAAGAGTCTCAAGTATAGGTATCACTGAGTAACAAATGATTGCTTTTGTCGCTTTGTTACTCAGTCTGTTCCGTAAACAGTGAATGTAGGAAAATGCCAGGCTTAATGGCAAGGTTATTTGGCTGTGTGAATGTTAGCAACCAGCTCTAATTTAAAGCCACTCAAGAGTCTCAAGGAGGTAGCAAACATTGAAAAACAAATGAATTTTTTTGTGACTTTTGCAGTCCATTAGTTCCGTAAACAATGAAATATAAGAAGATGCCAGGCTCAATGGTAAGGGTGTCTGGATGTATGAATGTTAGCAAACAGCTCTAATCTAAAGCCACACAAGAGACTCAAAGAGAATCACTAAATAACAAATGATTGCTTTTGTGGCTTTCGTACTCTGTCTATTCCGTAAACAGTGAAATTTAGGAGATGCCAGGCTTAATGGCATGCAAGGTTGTGTGGACGTACAAATGTTAGCAACTAGCTGCCAATTTAAAGCCACTCAAGAGACTCAAAATGAAAAACAAAGAATTGCTTTCTTACTCAGTCTGTTCCGTAAACAGTGGAAAGTAAGAAGATGCCAGGCTCAATGGCAAGGTTGTCTGGATGCGCGAATGTTAGCAACCAGCTCTGATTTAAAGCCACTCAAGAGATTCAAAGAGAAATCACTAGCTACTGTCCTGAGCTACCTTTTGATGTACCAATCAGGATAGTAACAGTTGCTGTAGCTAAATAAGTGATGCTAATAAGAAATATAATTTCAACATCAATGCATTAACTTAGGTCAGCATACATATAGGTGTAGGAATGAGGGTGGGGAGGGCGGCCAGAAAGGCCATGCCTCAGGCTCACAGCAATGGCTACATGACACTCCCCACTACTGGAAGGGTTCGTAGCTACTCCTACAATCCCAGTGCTCTATTGAGTGTTAAAGGAGACCTATATTGAAGATTCTGCATGCAATTATGCATATTATCATTGTGACGATCACCATCAGCTGTAGTCTCTGTTGCTACGCTATTTTGGCTTGGGTGCCTTTTCCTGTAGGGTGCTTACTTTTGTGTGGGTGCCTATAAACATGATGCGATTGTTGTAATTCAATTGGGTGCTTATATTCATAAGGTGCTTACTTTCTATGGGTGCTTACTCTCCTGACTCTACGGTATGTATTTACAAACTTTCACAAGCCTTCATCTGCTTGTGTCCTCCTGTATAACTCTGCAAATTCCACAATTGCCTGGAAGCATAATTACCAGCTAATAGCTGCATCCTTTAACTAATCATTACCCTAAAACCTTCCTTACAACTTCAACATGCAGTCCTATACTATACTCTTTCACTGGCTGTCGTAGCATCCCACGTGCATCTTCCCACGTCACAATTGCTGCATACAGAAAGTGGTTGGTATCCAGTAGTTAACTCCAGTATACTGGATGGGGTCTGCAGCCATGCTAAAATTAGCTGAAGGATTCATTTCCTTTAAGTACACATTATTGCATTAGCTACTACCGTTGCCATGTAGACAGTACAAGGTCACATAATATTGTTAGTCATTATAACCACCCCATGAACAACATCCCTCTAAAATTAGCGAAAGGAATAATTTCCTGTAGTATGCATTACTACTTTTACAGTATTAGCTACTTCTGTTGCCATGTATATACAATTATACCATCAACCTGCTACTACAGTATAATATAGTTACGGATCACTATCAGATTACACAGTCATATAATATTATGTTAGCCAGAATAACCACCCCATGCACAACATCCCTTCCTTGGCATTCAAATGAATGGATGGTTACTGAAGTTTTCATTTTAAAATATCAATTGTAAAATAGCAGCAACCATGCAAAACAAGTAAAGTGTCCAATAAACTAAACTATATACATAGCTAGCTAAAACTACTACATGTCGAGAAAATGATTGAGTACATCTAGCTCGGCTAACTACTGCAATTGCTACCATTGTGGAGTTCAGTTTTAGCTACAATACTAGTTGAAGGCCTTGCCCTGAGCTACCATGGCCTCATACTCTTGCTTCTCTGTGATGTACTCCTCATTATCCACCACTTCTTGTGGTGGACTATCTGTTGCTGGTGGATCCTGCCCAGCCTCGTAGGCAACCTTCTCGGGATGACTTTCCACATTTGCAACTGCCTCAAGTTCCGTTGTCATGGCCTGCACTAAATTTCCCTTATTCACTTCAGCCTGATCTGCAGATTCCTGTTCGGTCTGAACATTCTCTTGAGCACTAATTGCAAATTCATCTGCAGAGCGTAAGCAAATTATATGCTAGTATATTATGGTAAAATTTAATGGCACCTATATCTACCCCCGTTTTGTTAGCCTTTATCTGTACAGAGACAACCGATGTATACTCATACATGTCTACATACCGATTGGCTGAGGGAATGACTGCACATCCATAAGGTCTCCTCCATGCACCCGGAAGACAAACACTCCACGGAAGCCATTGTTGCTCAGAGATGGTAGGTTACAGACTGCAGAAGTTCCAGTTCCAGGTAGGCTCATGCTGCCCATGCCATTGGCAGAGGAATAGCCGACCTGAGCTACTCTCCCTCCTAGACCGTTCCTGCCACCAGAAGCATCACCAGTTGTCCACTGGATTTGTCTGTACAGGAAGATCAAGTACGTCTGTGAGCCACCTTTGGCAATCACGACTTGAAATGTGTTTCGCTGCATGTAGAAAAAAAGATGTGCATTTCATTTTTATGCATGTTGGAAGAAGTACTGATGGTGATCGTCATAATGATAATTGCTTGCAGAATCTTCAATGTCACAATTACTGTTAGTATGACGTCCATAGTATCCCACACCTTCCCATGTCGTGACAACTGCAGAAGTCGGTCGGTAT
This sequence comes from Phakellia ventilabrum, assembly GCA_963921505.1. NCBI lineage: Eukaryota > Metazoa > Porifera > Demospongiae > Axinellida > Axinellidae > Phakellia > Phakellia ventilabrum. The sequence goes on along the minus strand of OY997378.1, from coordinate 7,451,423 downwards.
GAACCACCATATCGGCATCGGATGTGGGTTGCAGCGGCATTGAGGTCAGCACTAGAGCATGTTTCCCTGTAGTGCACAGCTCCTACACCTCTGAGATCAACATCTGCCCAGTATGCTGCAATCAGGGGATCTCCTCTGACACCCGAAAGAGCACTGGGATTGTAGGAGTAGCTACGAACACTTCCAGTAGTGGGAAGTGTCATGTAGCCATTGCTGTGAGCCTGAGGGTGGTTACAAGTCATTGATAATAGCCATGATTAACTACACACAGGTGTATATGAAAGGTCAGTGTACAGTATTATATAGCATTAAATATACAACTCTAACTTACTGCATAGCACTCATAATTTCGTCCATAGTAGCGAGCACTGCCGTATCGAAACCTTTGCACACCAGAGGTACAATCATCACATGTTGGAAGACGTCGATCACCACGAGCAGTTCCGTAGCCAAAGAGGCTTGCTTGGGCCCAGGACCCTGCAATAACAGAGCAGAGAAGCAGCACAACTGCACTGCTGTACATGCTTGCTGATTGTCACGGAAGTTGGTTGATAACTCGTAGCTGAAGTGGATGGCAGTCGATGAGCAAGGCAACTGAGCCCCTCACTTATATATGCAGTGACCTTCTCAGTTTACCTGCCATAAACATGCAGTGAAACCACTGAAGGTCATACAACACAAACATTTCCTCACTAACATAAACTGTTCAGATACAATGTATGAGTCAAAGTATGAAATGTATACCAGAGAAACTACCGGTATTAATGGAAATCCTAATACACCTGATACTGTAGCTTGTTGGGTTCTTTCCTTTATTATGACAGGATCTATGAAAAGAGAACTAAACTCACTATTTAATATGCTTAGGCTTCAAAGTTTAAGGAACAGTGAATGTAGGAAGATGCCAGGCTCAATGACAAGGTTGTCAGGAAAACACCTACTACCATTCAAGAGGCTCAAAGGGAATCAGCTGAAAGGCTTCATTCCCAGGTCAATCATGCAGCAACACATCCTGTAGAAACAACCCTCAAAGGGCAATGCTATACACATATGCACAATGAAACAGGGTTGTTTCTACAGGATGTGTTGCTGCATGATTGATATGGGAATGAAGCCTTTCAGCTGTTTCCCTTTGAGCCTCTTGAATGGTAGTGGCTAGGTGTTTACCTGACAACCTTGTCATTGAGCCTGGCATCTTCCTACATTCACTGTTTAAGGTAGGAAGGGAAGTTAAGTAGGGTTGGAGCCGAACCTCCGAACCAAGTTGATGGCTATGTCGGCAACATCCTAGCCTACACCCTACACCCACATGACAATAGGTAAGCACCTAATTACCCCCTCTGCTTAATATTGCTAAAATTCCAAATATTGCACTCCCCGCACAGTTTCACCCCTCATCGTCACCTACACACAACCTACACAGGACAGGCCAAAATCCTACGCATGATTTTTCACAAAAAACACTTCAGATCCGGTTTTACAGCCAAATCTACCTTGCTATTCACAACTACACTAATTTCGCAATCCGGACTCGCCAATTAAATATTGCGACAATCCACGCCTGCTACAGTAGATTGACCCCAGGGTTATGACAGTCAGCCTACTCACAAGAAAACTACGCATGCTTTTCTCCCCTAACCCCTCCCTTGCTACGTTACACACGCATAGAGACTAGCTACAACTCACCACTGCTTTTTGCCAGAGCCCCACAAATGGCAGCTAGACGCGAAAATGGGCAGAGTCTATGAGCTAGAAAGGTCACTTTTCTAAAGACAATTGACTAGATGACCATCTGTCTGGCAAGCTGCCTGCCAGTCTTTCAGCTACACTCACAAACACTACCACAGACTTTAGGCTGGATTTTACACACAAACAGCCTACTCAGCACTACAGACGGCCTAAGCGGCTTCTTGTTAAAAAAGAAGAAAAAAGAGTGTTGAAAGTGAACATCAAAGTACCGCTCGGCCACATTAAAGTGCCGAATTTGCCCTTGAAAGTGCCGCAAAGTGACACCCCCCCGCTGTTGATTCCGGTTGCCGCCATTGGAAAATGTAAATAGTACAATGAATCTCATTAACTTTACGTAGCTCACGTGACCTTGCTGATTGCTCATTAATTATTCATGAGCAGTTTTAGCGGGATTTTTTCAACATCGCTTCCTACCTTAGAACAGACTGAGTAAGAAAGCCTGGCATCTTCCTACATTCACTGTTCCTTAAACTTTGAAGCCTAAGCATATTAAATAGTGAGTTAAGGTCTCTTTTCATAGATCCTGTCATAATAAAGGAAAGAACCCAACAAGCTACAGTATCAGGTGTATTAGGATTTCCATTAATACCGGTAGTTTCTCTGGAGTGAATGTAGGAAGATGCCAGGCTCAATGTTGTCAGGCAAACACCCACTACCCACTACCATTCAAGAGGCTCAAAGGGAAACAGCTGAAAGGCTTCATTCCCAGGTCAATCATGCAGCAACACATCCTGTAGAAACAACCCTGTTTCATTGTGCATATGTGTACTACAGGGAAACATGCTCTAGTGCTGACCTCAATGCCGCTGCAACCCACATCCGATGCCGATATGGTGGTTCATACCGACCGACTTCTGCAGTTGTCACGACATGGGAAGGTGTGGGATACTATGGACGTCACACTAATAAGGTATATGGCAGTAATTGTGATATTGAAGATTCTGCAAGCAATTATCATTATGACGATCACCATCAATACTTCTTCCAACATGCATAAAAATGAAATGCACATCTTTTTTTTCTACATGCAGCGAAACACATTTCAAGTCGTGATTGCCAAAGGTGGCTCACAGACGTACTTGATCTTCCTGTACAGACAAATCCAGTGGACAACTGGTGATGCTTCTGGTGGCAGGAACGGTCTAGGAGGGAGAGTAGCTCAGGTCGGCTATTCCTCTGCCAATGGCATGGGCAGCATGAGCCTACCTGGAACTGGAACTTCTGCAGTCTGTAACCTACCATCTCTGAGCAACAATGGCTTCCGTGGAGTGTTTGTCTTCCGGGTGCATGGAGGAGACCTTATGGATGTGCAGTCATTCCCTCAGCCAATCGGTATGTAGACATGTATGAGTATACATCGGTTGTCTCTGCACAGATAAAGGCTAACAAAACGGGGGTAGATATAGGTGCCATTAAATTTTACCATAATACACTAGCATATAATTTGCTTACGCTCTGCAGATGAATTTGCAATTAGTGCTCAAGAGAATGTTCAGACCGAACAGGAATCTGCAGATCAGGCTGAAGTGAATAAGGGAAATTTAGTGCAGGCCATGACAACGGAACTTGAGGCAGTTGCAAATGTGGAAAGTCATCCCGAGAAGGTTGCCTACGAGGGTGGGCAGGATCCACCAGCAACAGATAGTCCACCACAAGAAGTGGTGGATAATGAGGAGTACATCACAGAGAAGCAAGAGTATGAGGCCATGGTAGCTCAGGGCAAGGCCTTCAACTAGTATTGTAGCTAAAACTGAACTCCACAATGGTAGCAATTGCAGTAGTTAGCCGAGCTAGATGTACTCAATCATTTTCTCGACATGTAGTAGTTTTAGCTAGCTATGTAGTTTAGCTTATTGGACACTTTACTTGTTTTGCATGGTTGCTGCTATTTTATCATTTGATATTAATGAAAACTTCAGTAACCATCCATTCATTTGAATTCCAAGGAAGGGATGTTGTGCATGGGACGGTTATTCTGGCTAACATAATAATAATAATATTATTATATGACTTTGTAATCTGATAGTGATCCGTAACTATATTATACTGTAGTAGCAGGTTGATGGTATAATTGTATATACATGGCAACAGAAGTTGCTAATACTGTAAAAGTAGTAATGCATACTACAGAAAATTAGCTAATTTTAGAGGGATGTTGTTCATGGGGTGGTTATAATGACTAACAATATTATGTGACCTTGTACTGTTTGTAGCAGGACAGCAGGTTGGTGGTAATTATATATTTAGCTACATGGCAACAGTAGTAGTTAATGCAATAATGTGTACTTAAAGACCTTCAGCTAATTTTAGCATGGCTGCAGACCACATCCAGTATACTGGAGTTAACTACTGGATACCAACCATCTTCTGTATGCAGCAATTGTGACGTGGGAAGATGCACGTGGGATGCTACGACAGCCAGTGAAAGAGTATAGTATAGGACTGCATGTTAAAGTTGTAAGGAAGGTTTTAGGGTAATGATTAGTTAAAGGATGTAGCTATTAGCTGGTAATTATGCTTCCAGGCAATTGTGGAATTTGCAGAGTTATACAGGAGGACACAAGCAGATGAAGGCTTATGAAAGTTTGTAAATACATACCGTAGGAGAGTAAGCACCCATAGAAAGTAAGTACCCTATGAATATAAGCACCCAATTGAATTACAACAATCGCATCCTGTTTATAGGCACCCACACAAAAGTAAGCACCATACAGGAAAAGGCACCCAAGCCAAAATAGCGTAGCAACAAAGACTACAGCTGATGGTGATCGTCATAATGATAATATGCATAATTGCATGCAGAATCTTCAATATAGGTCTCCTGTAACACTCAATAGAGCACTCGCATGGCCGTAGCAAGCGGTCCGGCCGGTCCGGTTTTGGCCGGACCAGTTTTCGGCAGATAATTTTCGGAATTGCGCATGCGCAGAAGTAAACGTCACGTTTAATACTGTGCCATAAAAGTGATAGCTACTGGAAGTTTGCAGGCCCACTAGACCAAAGTACGTAAGCTAGCTTAGTTTCGTGTTGCCCAGGCGGCGAAAAAGTGGTAGATATCGATGATACGTCTGTTTTGGCAAGCTAACTGGAAGCGCACTACGAAATTGTCGAGTCAGCACTTCGCTGATCCGCTCCACGGCTGAACTAACCCATTGCTGAGTGCAACCTCCAGTTGGATAAAATCTCTGGCTGAATTTCAGATATGAAATATCTTGAACTAGCATGTTAAAATTTGTTGACTATTTGCACTGTATGCATGCATGAAAAGATGCCTCAGAAGGCCTCAGAAAGCGCCTCGGAGCACCTAAAATCTCAAAGTTTTCTGGGGGGGCATGCCCCCACACCCCCCTAGAAAGAATGGGCTAACGCCCACCGAATGCTAAAATATTTGGGTAGTTACCCCTGGCCGGATCGCTTCAAAAGTGCTTGCTACGGCCCTGCACTGGGATTGTAGGAGTAGCTACGAACCCTTCCAGTAGTGGGGAGTGTCATGTAGCCATTGCTGTGAGCCTGAGGGTGGTTACAAGTCATTGATGATAGCCACAATTGTGCACAAATGATTAACTACACTAGATGTATATGAAAGGTGAATGTACAGTATTAGCATTAATTCTATGTACAACTCGAACTTACTGCATAGCACTCATAACTTCGTCCATAGTAACGAGCACTACCATACACAAGCCTTTGTACACCAGAGGTACAAACATCACATGTAAGAAGACATCAATCATCACGAGCAGTTCCATAGCCAAAGAGGCTTGCTTGGGCCCAGGACCTGCAATAACGTTAATAGAGCAGAGAAACAGCACAACTGCTGTACATGCATGGTTGATAACTCGTAGTTGAAGTGGATGACAGTCGATGACCAAAGCAACCGAGCCCCTCACTTAGGGTTGCACAAGGCTCCGAGTCTGGCATGTCTTTACAGCAGATTAGTCAGCAAGCCCCAGTTGAAATGCAAAAACAGCTTCAAAAACAAGGCTGGTATAGTGTGCAAACGCTAAAAATGGCTGTATCCCAACTTCTTAATGCCAAAAGATTCTATGTAAAGAACATATCAACAAAAAACACCAAGCAGTTTTGGAGAGCTGTCAAACTGATGAATGGTAATGGATCTTCAACAATCCCTGTCCTTATAACCATGATGGAAAGACAATTGTCTGTGATGAACAGAAGGCTAGCATTCTCAACCACTTCTTCCGCAGTTGTTTCAATACTGCCCTTTCATCTCTCTTATTGGAAGAAGAAAGCCCTTGTGAATTAGATCCAGCTGCATGTCCTTACGGAATTTATTGCTCTGAGCAAGAAGTTTGTGAACTTCTTGTGAATTTAGATGTTACCAAGGCATCCGGACCTGATGGAATTTCGGCTAGAATGCTTAAGGGAACTGCTACTAGTATTGCTCCTGTTCTGACCAAACTATTCAATCGCTCAATACAAACTGGCAAACTACCTTCGGTTTGGAAATCGTCAAACATCATCCCAATTCCCAAGGGGTCGAATGGTGATAAGCCTTCTAATTATAATATACCAATATCGCTGCTATCCATCACAGGTAAAGTGTTGGAAAGGATCATACAGCATGCAGGATTGTTTCCCATGCATCTGGCACACAATTGCCCTCTAGCCATAAATGAGTGGGGATTCTTGCCAGAGAAGTCAACCATGAGTGCCATTCTGTCTGCAACCCATGAATGGTTCACATTGTTGGAAGAGGGTAATGAAGTTGGCACGGTATTCTTCGACCTAACCAAGGCCTTTGACTTAGTGCCACATAGACAACTACTTCGTGAACTCGAAGAGATTGGGCTTAATGATTACCTAGTAAATTGGATTTCAAATTACCTGACAGATAGAACACAGACTGTGGTACTATATGGGGTTTTGTCGCAGCCATTACCAGTGCTCTCAGGTGTCCCACAAGGCTCCATCCTGGGGCCTCTTTTGTTTTTGATGTACATCAACAACATCAACAATGCAGACATTTCTAGTGGATCAAAACTTGTTCTTTATGCTAATGACATTCTTTTGTACCAAGCTGTCCACTCTCAGAATGCCTATGCTGCATTGCAGCATACCTGTTACCATCACATAGTCTTTAAAGAACATTACTGTGGCTAGTGATTGTGATGGAATGCTAGCTATATTCTAAGAGTTCGTTATAAAACATTGCATGATTACTGTATAATTATGTCCATAATGACCTTCAGGCTACCAATTATGACAGATGTGAAAGTAGAGCCAAGTATTCCTAGGGACAGAGATAAAGGTATATGAACAATGTTCGTTGAATGTGTGTGTGTGCATGTGTATCTATACTGCATATGCATGTTAAGAAATGTATTAATATACTACTAAAAAGTGTTGAGCACTTTTAAGAATTTCTGTTACTTAGCCACTTGTACAGTGAAACAGATTTTTATCCATCAGCCAAGTGGAAGGATCCTCTCGTTTGCTCCACGGCTCACAGGAAATACAACTCATCAGCTAAGTGATTGTCAGAAACTCTTGTATAAGAACAAACTTCTTGTAGATTGCAAGCTAAATGTTGATAGAGACTGCAATGTACCTTAATCTGGCTGGTTAATTTGATATATGCTTTAGTCCTGGGGAGTTTGCATGTCGTGAGTGTAATAACCAAATAACTTGCAAGGAATGCTGTGAATGACTGCATCAACATCCTAAAAGAGTTCACCACAAACCTCTGTTCATTGATGACACCTCTCAAACCTCTACAGTTTCAGCTACAGGTATCGATAATGATCAAGGTATTCACAACGAATCATTCACTTCAGATAATGAAGAGTTTCCTTTACTTGATTCACCTTCTTTAAATGAAACATTTGAGCATGCTGCAAAAATTGCAACTCTTGCGGAATGTTTTTCATTAACTAGGCTTAATGATTTTCAGCAGTTGGTGATTGACAACACACTGGCTGGCAGAGATTCAATCATTGTTCAGCCAACGTGTTGTGGCAAATCTCTTTGTTTTCAATTTCCTCCAGTTTATGCAAACAAGATGGCCATAGTGATATCCGCTACCATAAGTTTGATGCATGACCCGGTTACAAGCCTTTCTAAAAAAAAAATCAAATCTACATTCTCAGAGGTTTAGTGAACCTCTTTATGGTCGTGGTATAACCTATATTTGGAATATAGCTAGCATTCCACCACAATCATTAGCCACAGTAATGTTCTTTAAAGACCATGTGAATTACAATAATAAATATAGTGCATGCATTACCTCATGCAGCCTAACGTTGACTCCCACTGCAATGTAGACATAGCACTTGAAGTGAGCACTGCCACGTGTAAAGTAACTGCAATACCCGGCCCAGCGCAGTCAGATAATCTGGCAGCAAGACTGTTTCCCACATGCTATCCATCATAGCTTCACCACTCTTCAGTGTCACCAGCACAGCAGTAGTGGTTACAGCTGCCACGGACAGGTGATCATAGGAAACCTTCCAAATGTGCTTTATCTAGTTGGATTATTCACCTATGATTACATCATAAGAATGCTACTTAGCCAGGTAGTAAGCTTGTCAATTTTCTACACACATATTTTTCTATGCATGCAGATAGTAAAACATGAATTAGTCTACATAGCTATATATATAGCTACTAATGCATGGCTGATTACTGTATAAATCTTCAGATACATGCAAGTGAGGAGTCATTACATAAAGGCAATGAACTAATGCAGAAACAGAGGCTTATAAGCTAACCTTGATGAATGTGTTTGTGTTTGACATTGCACTTTATTAGTGCATGTCTCACAAATAGGGGATTGGTTGTGTGAAGAGGATTGATCCTTGCAACTGCTGCAGAACACTGTGGTGAAGATGGTCCAGCTGCATATCAATCCCAGATGCAATAAACTTCCCATTGCCAGGTAAGATAGAACAGCCACAGGATCCATAAATATAATGCTAAACTCAATGATAAGAGTGAGAAGCATCCACCCATCCAATTGGCATGTCCACAGTCAGCTATTGGTCACGTGCATTTTGCTGGATGCAAACTGCATTCCATTGACAACGCACAAGCTGCAAGACAGCTGGACTCCACGTGCTGGATCTCTACGCGATCACCTGCTGGGCTAAGAGTGCTGAAAAGCACTAGCAGGATGATCATGAGAAAGGTAACCCTGCTTCGAGAGAGACATAGAGTAACTTCTCCGGTGCACGTTGTCAAAATTCCCGCAAAATTGCGCGCATGTGCAGACCACAAATTTAATTATTGAAGCGGTCAAGACTCAAGCTTCGCAGACCTGCATGATGTAGCTGCTGGGGAGCTTCAGTGAGCCCCACCCGTTTCTAGACTTGCATAAGTGTAGAAAGCAATTTCACTTGGGGGGGGGGGGGGGGGGGGATGAACCTGTAGGCTGCCATAGGCAGCTCCAAGCTGGGAGGGTCTGGGAGCATGCCCCCTAAGAAAATTTGAGATTTCAGGCCTTAGGAGATCGTTTGTGGTGCAATTTTGGCAAGAGTAGGACGACCTGCTGCAAAGCGTAGTCATACTCTTTCTAGCTGTACGCCATAGCAATATATAAACTCAGTGCTCGAGAACTTAAGAAGGTGTGGCTCGATCCGCAATAAATGCCTCGCGTATGAAGGCACATAGCGCATTGCGCTTTCTCGCAAAGGGGTTTTCACTACACTGAAAGTGGTCCGGATCAACTGCACCAGGACAACAGTTCTGTGGAGTTGTAAAGCCGTGATTGTAACTGGCAAGGTACGAACAGCTTATACTAGCTATAATAATAGAAAGCAAGGCCTCCGAAAGGGGGGGGGGCTGAGCCCCCTTCTTATAAATATTGTGGGGGCTGCAGCCCCCCTAGTTCCTACGCCTATGACTTGCAAAACTGGTAAGGTGTTTGTCAATAAATAGGTCCCTCTCAGGATTAAGTATAGGTTTTAAACTCACTTCCCAAAGGTCAGTCAACGGTTTGAGGAAAAAAGTAAGCACGATACTTCACGAAAAGCTTTAATTTGTCACAAGAATATGTTAGGGGGGCTTAACCCCCTGGTTCTGAAGTGTTGGGGGTGCGGGAGGGGGGGGGGGGGGGGGGGGGGGGGGGCACAGTAGAACACAAAGAACTCAGTCTGCTGCAAAACGGGTACTGTGTAGAAAATTTAAATGAGATTCATAGTCAATTATTTGATGGATCACCCCTACCGGTAAAGGTCGTAATTCTTTCCCTATATAATGCTCATGCTTGCCTTTCTATAGCGAAACTTTGACATCAAATTAGAGTGTACAACTGGGGTACCCTCCAAGGGAATCTAAATGAGATTCATAGCAAATTATTTGATGGATTACAGGAATACCCTTACATGCAAAGGACAATTCTTTTCCTATATAATGCTCATGCTTGCCTTTCTATAGGGAAACTTTGACATCAAATTAGAGTGTACAACTGGGGTACTCTCCAAGGGAATCGAAATGAGATTCATAGCAAATATTTGATGGATTACAGGAATACCCTTACATGCAAAGGACATAATTCTTTTCCTATATAATGCTCATGCTTGCCTATCTATAGGGAAACTTTGACATCAAAATTAATTAGAATGCACAACAGGGGTACTCTCCGAGAGAATCTAAATGAGATTCATAGCAAATTATTTGATGGAATACAGGAATATCCCTTTTATGCAAAGGAAGTAATTCTTTCCCTAATAAGGTTACACTATTATGCACACTTTTGGGCATTTTACGTGCCATGAAAGCACATAATTGTGTCCCATGAGTAACTCAAGGTGTAAAGGACGTGATTGTTTCCCATGAGTAACTCATGGTAATGGTAACGTAATTTTTCTCATGAGTTATTCATGGGATTTCTCCAAAATTTCCGGCATTTATACTACGACCGTGATCCGCTTACCAATTATCCTATGAGAGTCTCCAATTACCTATCCAGTAGCTACTGTGCCAGGATAGGTCCAGATGCTCGTTCATAAACTTAATGGTGAAGCTGAGACCGACATCCTGGAGGTTTACATACACTGTGAAGCCTTCCACTGGTGGGGCCTATGAGATGGTCAGCTTGCCATCACTGAAGGTCAGCTTTTCAATGTTCTTAGCCTTAAGCATGATCTTATTTCCCATATGGATGGTGTTAGTGGAAATGACGAAATATTCAAATCATTTGCTGGCCTACCGACCGACCCTAGCGTGGAGGGAAATTTGCCCCCGAGAAACAGAAAATTAAAGTTGAAGTAGCTTAAGCATTGCATCAAGCTCTCTACTTTTCCATGCCAGAGGCTCGCTACGCGAGGTTACTTGTATGGATGCTGTCTTCGAACTTGTGGTGCTCGAAGAGTCAGATTAAGAGATCTGAACAGGCTTATCACAGTTTCACCAAGGAAGAAACTCTGAGGTTATGCAGCCTCTGTGTACGTGTAAGTATATATTATAGATATCAGCGCTAGAAACGGATGGTGATGCGAATGTGAATTTCAAGCAGCACAGTACAGCCCATCTCTCTATGCATAGCACTCCCACTGTATTCTGGCTGTATAGCGCCTCATGGCAGTAGTGGTCGACCCGCGGATACTGAATAGGCCATTGTGCAACTATCTTAAATCAGCAAAAATGGCAAGTACAATAGGCATATATACTAAATGCGTATGCACTATAAAAATTAATGGCTGCTAAGAATACAGGTATAGCTAGTTCAAGTACTAAGCTACACAAATACTAGGTGTCATATATCAACAATGCTATCATGCCTGGCCTAGTATGCTATATGCAATAAAAACTATATGTACATTTCAGTCCGTTGGCAGTATTTGTTCACAAATGTGTGCTTGCACAGTCACATACTAATAGAAGGTGACAGCTGCATTCCTTCCATACATGATATATATACCACGTACGTGTCCACTTCTGGTTGTGGCCACAAATGCATGACTGGCATATGTGATCACACTGATTCCACCATTACGTCCAACAGTTGACGGACTCACACAACGCCCACCGTAGTCCACCCAGTAGATGAGCAGATCCTCAGGCGACCTGTTGTAAAAGGTGACATGGAGTTGTGGATACCAGATGAAGGAGCGGATTCTGTAGTGTTGAAGAATGGTACCTGCGGTGGAGTGGAGTTTGTACTACTTATGTTGCAATTTAAAACAACAAGATTATTGAGAGACTTAGAATTGGACATCTATTGCAAACATGTTAATTATCCCTTTGGCTTCTGTGAGGCCGAATGGTGGCACTGAATGCACATGTTATAAGCCTTTTTATACTATACCTAAGTCATTCTAACCAATCAGATTTCAGCATTACAGGTAATAACGGGTCATACGTACCGCGCGAAAAAAAATACCCCGATTGCTTACGTAAAGCGGGTACCCGATTCCGTTCCAGTCGTTCAAATGTTCAGAAAGCTGTGGTAGGGCTGGTGGCTAGGGGAGCCTAGGCAAGACGTATGGCGTTTTTTTGCCCGTAAATCGATGTGGGATAGCACGGTAAGCTACTGGTCTCCGTCTGTAGCTAGTTTTGTTGCGTTTCTGTGTCTGTACGTGTGGCCACGCTGCCAGCCTACCGTTTTTTTTGTTGCCAAAATGGCGCTAGGATCGGGCTAGACGGGTAGCTACCGTGGCTATTAGCTGTTGTTCATGTCTGTTACAATTGCTGGGAGTGTTTCGCCACTTGTAGCTACTATTTTGCGTTTTGAAAGTTTGCTAGCTACCCAGTTTATCGCGTCGTGCTGAACGGCACCTTTCGAACCTTCTGGCGAGCAGTAGCTTGCCTTGCAGTTCTTGATGCTTTGGCAACTCTTGTCAGAATGACTTAGGCATCGTACAAGATAGATAGACCACTGCGTAGCGGGCGTTATCTACCTTGGGGAAAATGATCTCCCTTGGAAGCCTCAGAAGTACCGAGGGCGAAGCCCGAGGTACTTCCTCGGCTTCCGCGGGAGATAATTTTTCCCGCGGCCCGCTACGCAGTGATCTACATACGCCCTACTCTTGCATAGACAGATTTGGTTTGTTGATTAAGTCCTGATGATGTATTATTACCAGAGTTCCCAGGTTCGAATCTGGGCCACAACACTCTTTTTTCCTCCCATAATTTTCTGCAACTTTTTTTTTGTGAGGGGGGGGGAACGGGGGGTTGATGGGTATGTTCTTGTCTGTGTTTCAGTGGCTCCCAAGTTATGTGCTATACTACTTGTTGGTGGTTGATTTCTACTTTTTGTGCCCATACAGGCTAACCTGGACTTACCATAACTCAATGATATATGAGCTGTCTCGTCAATTTCCTGCAGCATTACATCATCAAACTTGGATTCTACAGTGGAAAAGGTAAATGCAGTATTTTACATACTACAGTGGCACGTGTATAATGTACACTGGTTGCTACATAGTGGCACACAGCTACACATGTGGAAATGTGTAAACTTTATGATAGGTAATACACAAAATACTTTTTTTTTGACTGTGCTGTTTGCTCACCTAGCAACTCCTGCTCTGTGTCGGCAGCTGGCTCAACACTAGGTGTTGGTCGCTCCTCCTCATTTATGGAGCCCAGCTGCATGCTCTGTACTTTTGGTTCAGGGCGGCTCTCGGGAAGGTCAATGCTGAAGGCCGCAGCCATGGCAACCATGGCACAGCAGAGGGTGATGAAGAGCTTCATTGTTGATTGATGAGTTGCTTCAGATACTGATTCTCTCCTGGTTGTTTCTGGATGCTAGAGGCTGTAGCCAGCCTTCTTTTATAGTCACAAAAGCATGCCACAAAAGTATGCCGCAATTAATTAACTTAACCAGTCAGGAACTGTTCAGTTAGTTATTAAATTTCCAGCATTCCATGCAGTATTTGCATATATCACTGCAAAATCTATTACCCACTGTACCTACTAAAGCTATGCAAGTTCGCAATTGATCTGTTCTTGGCTTCTAACATTCCATCATGTCTGCACACTGTACTGCAGAAATTGAAGTGTTTTAGTTTGGCTTATATCAGTTGCAGTCTACAAAAGAATATGTAAACATATTTAGACCATATATGAATAATTAATGAGGTAAATCCCTTGAAGTATGCCGGTTAGTAGAGGGTGTTTAAGTAGGTTAAAGCCCTCATTAGTTGCTAAGCAGTATCCAGCACTTTGATGTCTTTGCACCTCTAGATTGTTTATATAGTCTAAGAAGGATAGACACCTGGCTCTCAGGATTTAACCTACTTAAACACCCTTGGGAACCTCGGAAGTATTAATTGAGTCTCGGGCTCTGCCCTCGACTCAATTAACACTTCCTCGGTTCCCACGGGTGTTTAAGTAGGTTTAATCCCTCTAGCTAGGTATCTATCCTATACTAAGACAATTAGCAGCATACATCTTGTACCAAACTGTACAGCGGATTTTAGTTCCGTCTCATCTTCATGATGGGGTTTCAAGCAGCATATCCTGTCTCTACGTAGCAGCCATGGTTGTGAAAATAGGTTGTAGATAGAGACATCTCTCTCACCAAAAACTAGTTGCTTTTCCATTGCTTCTCCAGCTGCATCGCTATGCATGGTCGGTGGTTAGTTGTTAATTGTGTGACTTGCTGGTTCGCAAGATGACACGTGATCATTACATCCATATCTCTACTTGCCCGCCATAGTTTACACCCTCGATAGTATGATGACAAAAGTCATTAAAAGTTGCTTGATACTACATTAATTTCAAAAGCATCACAAATGTGATGTCACAAGCTATGAATATTTGGTTAATTCAAGCCCACCATTAGGTCCTATATTATGGAACCATAAGTCTTGTATAAGTACACAATTATACACTGTGTTGCACTGGTAACACTGGGAGAAGCAAAGTTTGATAGCTGCGGCCATATGCACTGCCAAAAACAGTACCAGGAAGTGCTGTGCAGTGCAGCCATATGCACTGCCAAAAACAGTGCCAGGAAGTGCTGTGCACCTCCAGAGGGTTGTAGAGTGCAGTCTGCTTGATCAGGTCCTCCATATATCATATACCCCTGCTTGAAACATAAGAAGCCAAGCTCCACCCAAACCTCGATTTTGAAACAGCTTTTGCCTAAAGCCCAACCCTAATAATTACCCAATTAATGTGTGCTTGTACCAGTTTCAGATGCAGCCTTCTTTCACTTTTACTCTTGCAGCTAAATCCTATCAAGTGCAAGGACATGATTCTGTCACGAAAGAGATCTCCTGTAGCTAATTCCCTTACTCTACTCCTTGGCCAGTCTGCACTGGAAGAGGTTGCAACTTTTAGATACCTCGGTGTGCTGATAAGGAACAATCTGTCCTGGTCTGACCATATTGCAGGAATCTGCGTCAGAGCAAGGAAGATCCTGGGGCTCTTGATCTTGTACAGGCAATTTTACACTGACTCTTCCTCAGAAACACTTAAGCAACTTTACCTGAGCCTTGTCCGTCCCCACTTAGAGTACGCTGCTCAACTGTGGGATCCACACACCCGAAGGGACACTGATAGACTGGAAGCAGTGCAAACGTTTGCCTTAAAGCTAGTGTCACGTCGCTGGGACTGTGGCTATGATGAATTGCTTGATCTTGTTGGCATTCCTACACTGTGTGAAAGAAGGCTGCATCTGAAACTGGCACAAGTTTTCAAAATTATACATGGTCTTTGCTATTTTCCAGATAACATCTTCCAGATGCAATCATCATACTCAAGTAGACTAGCAAGAACAGATACTATTCGCTGCCCATTTGCTCGAACTAACTATTTTTTCCATTCTTTTGTCCCCAGCAGCATTATGGCTTGGAATGCTCTGGAGGAGACTCAGGTGTGCACAGACAGTCTGCACTCGTTTAAACACAGGCTTTCTTCTTTTTAGCACATTATGTTTTGTGTCACTGAATTTTTACTTAATTTATTTATATTTATTAATAACGTTTTAGTATTATTACCTTGCTTTGCATTGCTACGGAAAGGAATTATGTGTTATTCGCAATGATTTCTCTTTGAGTCTCTTGAGTGGCTTTAAATTAGAGCTGGTTGCTAACATTCATACATCCAGACAACTTTGCCATTGAGCCTGGTATCTTCTTACATGCCACTGTTTACGGAACAGACTGAGTGAGAAAGCCACAAAAGCTGTTATTTGCTATTCAGTGATTACTCCTTGAGTGTCTTGAATGGCTTTAAATTAGAACTGGTTGCTAACATTCGTTCCTCCAGACAACAAGCCTGGCATTTCACTGTTTACGGAACAGACTAAGTAAGAAAGCCACAAAAGCAATCACTTGTTATTTGGTAAGTTATAGCTGGTATGCAGACTGTGAAACCTTGGCATTGGGCCTGGAACTTTCTTACATTTCAAAGACAGAGTATGGAAGCAACATTGACAAGTCTGGCGTTTTTCTATATGTCATTATTTACGGAACAGACGAAGTGCAAAATGAATGCCACAAAAGTAATTCACTCAGTGATACCACCTTGAAACTCTTGAGTGGCTTTAAATTAGAGCTGGTTGCTAACATTCGTACATCCACAAAATTAACCTTACCATTAAGCCTGGCATTTTCCTACATTTCACTGTTTATGGAACAGACTAAGAAAGCCACAATAGCAATCATTTGTTATTTGGTAAGTTATAGCTGGCTGGTTGTTATGCAGAGGACCTTGCCATTGAGCCTGGTACAGTTCAGAGACTGAGTATTGAAACCAATATTGACTCGTATATGACATAGACATGGGAATATTTCTTTGAGCTGTAGGTGTAATGAGTGATATTAATAATTGGGTACCAAGTGGAGCGGAAAATGTATTGACATGATCATCCACAGTACAGGATGCTTACATGCCCAACGTGCTGTTGAAAGATGCATGTATGGCTAATAGGGGCATAGAAAGATACAATCCAACAACCACTGAAACTATTGTAGGCTTGTATGCACTCAATCCATGCAGGTGGCTACGAATAGCTACAGCCCTACTGAATGAAGGCTGCACAGCTATCTACCAGCTACAGTGGGTTACTGGTTCTCCTATTCTCTAAAATAAAATAAAAAAGCTATATTACAGCGACTAAAGCCACTGTAGCATATGCATGCATCGCAGAGTTACATTTAATAGCTTTAGCCAAGTATAAAGATTACAGGATAATAATAATGTATAATCATACTGCCAAGTGCATGAGGTGGATGCATTAAATTGCAGCTTCAAAGTTAGACCCAATCAAAAATGCCGACTATAAAAATTCATGTCCCAAGAACTCACTGCCACATGACAACTGTGATAGACACTACACAGCACTTTAGTTCAGGCTAATAGCTACCCCAGGTACTTACAGAATCTCAGGCACTACCCCTGTCCTACAATTGGCTACTGAGATACATAAAAAATACCACATTAACTTGTAAATATAGTAGCTATCTCTGTAACTAACTGCAGGACAGGAGTAATCAACTCTTTCAAGTGGATTATGTAAGTACCTGGGAGTAGCTACTAGCCCTAAACTCTATGCTAAAAATACTTACAGTTTTCTTGGAAAGGATCAGTGTTTCATTTTGCTTGCCTTAGTTAGTCTTCTTTGGCCTGTCCGGGGCCAAGAGCCAGTTAGCTAGGGCCATGAAACTAGTGGCAGGATATCAGTACCTCCACCGGATAAGGATCCTCATGGTCAAGACTACATATGGATTTTTTGAGAGTCCAGAGAGGAGGCCTAGGTGATCAGTTACTGGCAGACAGATACTCCTTGACCTCATGGGCTTTCTAGGGGCACATACCAAGTCATTACTATAAGAACCATCCCACAATGCAATTTTATAGTCTTAGTTGGTGACATTGTTCATGATATAGCTATATCCTGGAACAGCAGACTAATTATCTGCTTCAACTTTCAGCCAATTTTATTTTAGAGAATAGGATAACCAGTAACCCACTGTAGCTGGTAGATAGCTGTGCAGCCTTCATTCAGTAGGGCTGTAGCTATTCGTAGCCACCTGCATGGATTGAACCTATGTCTAAAGTGTCTAAAAGGATTTACCGCCAAGACCCTACCGACTTTTGACAATTTATCGACCCAGGCTGTTAAGTCTGGGAGGAATGGAACAAAATCCTCCACCACACCACTAACTGTTCAGATGAAGAAGAAATAGCTAGCTACCACTGACAAAGAATCAACCACCTGCCATACATACATGCAGACGGAATTAACAGAGACTATATCAGTGATGTGAACCAGGAATGTGCTGAAGGAGTGGACGCAGTCTGCTTGATCAGGTCCTCTACTAGCAGAAGAGGCCAAGCTCCACACAAACCTCAATTATGAAACAGCTTTTCCCCAAAACCCAACCCTAATAACTACCCAATGAATGGCTATTATAAAGACATAGTCAATAGCTAGGTATTTTGAGGTGCATGAGGATAAGATAAGACAAAATATTGTAATGTGATGTATCAAGCTGAACATTCTTGTGCATTCACCCCTCTTCTGACTCCTCCACTTGGTTAATAGCATCAAAATTGTTAGGATAGATTGCCAACAACAGCAGCTTAATTCACAACATTGCAGCTAAATAAAATGTCTTCCTGTCCACACAGTGAGACACAGAAAAGAATACATACATGACATGTAGTGATGATGAATCTTGTATAGGCAATTGCTTCACTTCTATGGGCATGCATGAAATTTTCTTGGTTTTTGCTGTTTACAGAACAGATGGAGCATGAGAGCCACAAAAGCAATCATTTGTTATTTAGTGATTCTCTTTGAGTCTCTTGAGTGGCTTTAAATTAGAGCTGGTTGCTAACATTCATACATCCAGACAACCTTGCCATTGAGCCTGGCATCTTCTTACATTCCACTGTTTACGGAACAGACTGAGTAAGAAAGCCATAAAGGCAATTATTTAGTGATTCTCTTTGAGTCTCTTGAGTGGCTTTGAATTAGAGCTGGTTGCTAACATTCGTACATCCAGACAACCTTGCCATTGATCCTGGCATCTTCTTACATTCCACTGTTTACGGAACAGACTGAGTAGCTACGAAAGCCACAAAAGCAATCATTTGTTATTCATTGATTCTCTTTGAGTCTCTTGAGTGGCTTTAAATTAGAGCTGGTTGCTAACATTCGTACATCCAGACACCCTTACCATTGAGCCTGGCATCTCCTACATTTCACTGTTTACGGAACAGACTGAGTAAAAAAGCCACAAAAGCAATCATTTTTTATTTGGTAAGTTATAGCTGGTTGTTATGTAGAAAACCTTGCCGTTGAGCCTGGAACTTTCCTACATTTCAGAGACTGAGTATAGCTGTAACCAGTTTAATATTCCAGCGCAAGGCAGAGAGAGAGTGGATGTGGACTGGTTGGGGGGTGGGGGGAAGGGGGGGGGGGGTGCATGGCCTTTCTGGCCGCCCTCCCCACCCTCATTCCTACACCTATATGTATGCTGACCTAAGTTAATGCATTGATGTTGACATTATAATAATTATTAGCATCACTTATTTAGCTACAGCAACTGTTACTATCCTGATTGGCACATCAAAAGGTAGCTCAGGACAGTAGCTAGTGATTTCTCTTTGAATCTCTTGAGTGGCTTTAAATCAGAGCTGGTTGCTAACATTCGCGCATCCAGACAACCTTGCCATTGAGCCTGGCATCTTCTTACATTCCACTGTTTACGGAACAGACTGAGTAAGAAAGCCATAAAAGCAATCATTTGTTATTCACTTTGAGTCTCTTGAGTGGCTTTAAATTGGTAGCTAGTTGCTAACATCTGTACGTCTACACAACCTTACATACCATTAAGCCTGGAATCTCCTAAATTTCACTGTTTACGGAATAGACAGAGTACGAAAGCCACAAAAACAATCATTTGTTATTTAGTGATTCTTTTTGAGTCTCTTGAGTGGCTTTAAATTAGAGCTGGTTGCTAACATTCATACATCCAGACACCCTTACCATTGAGTCTGGCATCTTCCTATATTTCATTGTTTACGGAACTAATGGACTGCAAAAGCCACAAAAAAATTCATTTGTTTTTCAATGTTACCTCCTTGAGACTCTTGAGTGGCTTTAAATTAGAGCTGGTTGCTAACATTCACACAGCCAAATAACCTTACCATTAAGCCTGGCATTTTCCTACATTCACTGTTTACGGAACAGACTGAGTAAGAAAGCGACAAAAGCAATCATTTGTTATTCAGTGATACCTATACTTGAGACTCTTGAGCGGCTTTAAATTAGAGGCTAGTTGCTAACATTCATACATCTAGACAATCTTGCCATTGAGCCTGGCATCTTCTTACATTTCACTGTTTATGAAAAAGACAGAGTAAGAAAGCCAGAAAAGCGATCATTTGTTATTAGTTTTGGTAAAGTTACAGACGCCAGTTCTTCACATTGAACCTGGAATGTAACCACAAAAGCAAAAGATAAAGGCTAATAACACAGGGTTAGATATAGGTGCCATTACATTTTAATATAATTTATTATACTAGCATACAATTTGCTTACGCTCTGTAGATGAATTTGCAATTACTGCTCAAGAGAACGCTCAGACCGAACAGGAATCTGTAGATCAGGTTAAAGTGAATAACGGAAATTTAGTTCAGGCCATGACTACGGAACTTGAGGCAGTTGCAAATGTGGAAAGTCATCCCGAGAAGGTTGCCTACGAGGCTGGGCAGGATCCACCAGCAACAGATAGTCCACCACAAGAAGTGGTGGATAATGAGAAGTACATCACAGAGAAGCAAGAGTATGAGGCCATGGTGGCTCAGGGCAAGGCCTTCAACTAGTATTGTAGCTAAAACTGAACTCCACAACGGTAGCAATTGCAGTAGTTAGCCGAGCTAGATGTACTCAATCATTACTCATAACGTGATTGTTTCCAAATTTGGAAAGGCTAAGGGACCCCATCCACACCACCCATCCCCCCCCCCACCCTGGATCTAACCCTGTAAAATGTCAAACACAGAGCAAAAAAACAACAAAAAAACCTGGGACAGCTGGATACGAAGCTACCAGACACCTTGCCATTAAGCCTGTTATCTTCCCACATTTCACAGTTTACGGAACAGACTGAGTAAGAAAGTCACAAAAGCAATCTTTTTTTTCCGCTTTTAGCTGGTTGCTAACATCTGTACGTTCACACAACCTTGCATGCCATTAAGCCTGGCATCTCCTACACTTCACCCTTTACGGAATAGACAGAGTACGAAAGCCACAAAGGCAATCACTTGTTATTCAGTGATTTCTCTTTGAGTGGCTTTCAATTAGGGCCGGTTGCTAACATTTGTGCATCCAGACAACCTTGCCATTGAGCCTGGCATCTTCTTACATTCCACTGTTTACGGAACAGACCGAGTAAGAAAGCCACAAAAGCAATTATTATAATTTTGCTGTTCAGTGATTACTTTTTGAGCCTCTTGAATGGCTTTAAATTACAACTGGTTGCTAACATTTGTGCATCCAGACAACAAGCCTGGCATATTCCTATATTTCACAGAACAGACTAAGTAAGAAAGCCACAAAAGTATTCATTTTGTTTTTCAGTGATACTTCCTTGAGACTCTTGAGTGGCCTTAAATTAAAGCTGGTTGATAACATTCATACATCCAGACACACTTACCATTGAGCCTGGCATTTTCCTACATTTCACCGTTTTACGGAACAGACTAAGTAAGAAAGCCACAAAAGCAATCATTTTTTATTTGGTAAGTTATAGCTGGTTGTTATGCAGAAAACCTTACCATTGAGCCTGGAACTTTCCTACATTTCAGAGACTAATTTATTTATAAACAAAACAAAAAACACTATTTCTCTAATTGGACTGTGGCACTACATCTGGCAGCACGCTCCCCATAAAGTAGACATTTGCATGCTCTGTCCAGAAATCTTAGCTATAGTCAGTCTGCTGCAAAACGGGTACTGTGTAGAAAATTTAAATGAGATTCATAGTCAATTATTTGATGGATCACCCCTACCGGTAAAGGTCGTAATTCTTTCCCTATATAATGCTCATGCTTGCCTTTCTATAGCGAAACTTTGACATCAAATTAGAGTGTACAACTGGGGTACCCTCCAAGGGAATCTAAATGAGATTCATAGCAAATTATTTGATGGATTACAGGAATACCCTTACATGCAAAGGACAATTCTTTTCCTATATAATGCTCATGCTTGCCTTTCTATAGGGAAACTTTGACATCAAATTAGAGTGTACAACTGGGGTACTCTCCAAGGGAATCGAAATGAGATTCATAGCAAATATTTGATGGATTACAGGAATACCCTTACATGCAAAGGACATAATTCTTTTCCTATATAATGCTCATGCTTGCCTATCTATAGGGAAACTTTGACATCAAAATTAATTAGAATGCACAACAGGGGTACTCTCCGAGAGAATCTAAATGAGATTCATAGCAAATTATTTGATGGAATACAGGAATATCCCTTTTATGCAAAGGAAGTAATTCTTTCCCTAATAAGGTTACACTATTATGCACACTTTTGGGCATTTTACGTGCCATGAAAGCACATAATTGTGTCCCATGAGTAACTCAAGGTGTAAAGGACGTGATTGTTTCCCATGAGTAACTCATGGTAATGGTAACGTAATTTTTCTCATGAGTTATTCATGGGATTTCTCCAAAATTTCCGGCATTTATACTACGACCGTGATCCGCTTACCAATTATCCTATGAGAGTCTCCAATTACCTATCCAGTAGCTACTGTGCCAGGATAGGTCCAGATGCTCGTTCATAAACTTAATGGTGAAGCTGAGACCGACATCCTGGAGGTTTACATACACTGTGAAGCCTTCCACTGGTGGGGCCTATGAGATGGTCAGCTTGCCATCACTGAAGGTCAGCTTTTCAATGTTCTTAGCCTTAAGCATGATCTTATTTCCCATATGGATGGTGTTAGTGGAAATGACGAAATATTCAAATCATTTGCTGGCCTACCGACCGACCCTAGCGTGGAGGGAAATTTGCCCCCGAGAAACAGAAAATTAAAGTTGAAGTAGCTTAAGCATTGCATCAAGCTCTCTACTTTTCCATGCCAGAGGCTCGCTACGCGAGGTTACTTGTATGGATGCTGTCTTCGAACTTGTGGTGCTCGAAGAGTCAGATTAAGAGATCTGAACAGGCTTATCACAGTTTCACCAAGGAAGAAACTCTGAGGTTATGCAGCCTCTGTGTACGTGTAAGTATATATTATAGATATCAGCGCTAGAAACGGATGGTGATGCGAATGTGAATTTCAAGCAGCACAGTACAGCCCATCTCTCTATGCATAGCACTCCCACTGTATTCTGGCTGTATAGCGCCTCATGGCAGTAGTGGTCGACCCGCGGATACTGAATAGGCCATTGTGCAACTATCTTAAATCAGCAAAAATGGCAAGTACAATAGGCATATATACTAAATGCGTATGCACTATAAAAATTAATGGCTGCTAAGAATACAGGTATAGCTAGTTCAAGTACTAAGCTACACAAATACTAGGTGTCATATATCAACAATGCTATCATGCCTGGCCTAGTATGCTATATGCAATAAAAACTATATGTACATTTCAGTCCGTTGGCAGTATTTGTTCACAAATGTGTGCTTGCACAGTCACATACTAATAGAAGGTGACAGCTGCATTCCTTCCATACATGATATATATACCACGTACGTGTCCACTTCTGGTTGTGGCCACAAATGCATGACTGGCATATGTGATCACACTGATTCCACCATTACGTCCAACAGTTGACGGACTCACACAACGCCCACCGTAGTCCACCCAGTAGATGAGCAGATCCTCAGGCGACCTGTTGTAAAAGGTGACATGGAGTTGTGGATACCAGATGAAGGAGCGGATTCTGTAGTGTTGAAGAATGGTACCTGCGGTGGAGTGGAGTTTGTACTACTTATGTTGCAATTTAAAACAACAAGATTATTGAGAGACTTAGAATTGGACATCTATTGCAAACATGTTAATTATCCCTTTGGCTTCTGTGAGGCCGAATGGTGGCACTGAATGCACATGTTATAAGCCTTTTTATACTATACCTAAGTCATTCTAACCAATCAGATTTCAGCATTACAGGTAATAACGGGTCATACGTACCGCGCGAAAAAAAATACCCCGATTGCTTACGTAAAGCGGGTACCCGATTCCGTTCCAGTCGTTCAAATGTTCAGAAAGCTGTGGTAGGGCTGGTGGCTAGGGGAGCCTAGGCAAGACGTATGGCGTTTTTTTGCCCGTAAATCGATGTGGGATAGCACGGTAAGCTACTGGTCTCCGTCTGTAGCTAGTTTTGTTGCGTTTCTGTGTCTGTACGTGTGGCCACGCTGCCAGCCTACCGTTTTTTTTGTTGCCAAAATGGCGCTAGGATCGGGCTAGACGGGTAGCTACCGTGGCTATTAGCTGTTGTTCATGTCTGTTACAATTGCTGGGAGTGTTTCGCCACTTGTAGCTAATATTTTGCGTTTTGAAAGTTTGCTAGCTACCCAGTTTATCGCGTCGTGCTGAACGGCACCTTTCGAACCTTCTGGCGAGCAGTAGCTTGCCTTGCAGTTCTTGATGCTTTGGCAACTCTTGTCAGAATGACTTAGGCATCGTACAAGATAGATAGACCACTGCGTAGCGGGCGCTATCTACCTTGGGAAAAATGATCTCCCTTGGAAGCCTCAGAAGTACCGAGGGCGAAGCCCGAGGTACTTCCTCGGCTTCCGCGGGAGATAATTTTTCCCGCGGCCCGCTACGCAGTGATCTACATACGCCCTACTCTTGCATAGACAGATTTGGTTTGTTGATTAAGTCCTGATGATGTATTATTACCAGAGTTCCCAGGTTCGAATCTGGGCCACAACACTCTTTTTTCCTCCCATAATTTTCTGCAACTTTTTTTTTGTGAGGGGGGGGGAACGGGGGGTTGATGGGTATGTTCTTGTCTGTGTTTCAGTGGCTCCCAAGTTATGTGCTATACTACTTGTTGGTGGTTGATTTCTACTTTTTGTGCCCATACAGGCTAACCTGGACTTACCATAACTCAATGATATATGAGCTGTCTCGTCAATTTCCTGCAGCATTACATCATCAAACTTGGATTCTACAGTGGAAAAGGTAAATGCAGTATTTTACATACTACAGTGGCACGTGTATAATGTACACTGGTTGCTACATAGTGGCACACAGCTACACATGTGGAAATGTGTAAACTTTATGATAGGTAATACACAAAATACTTTTTTTTTGACTGTGCTGTTTGCTCACCTAGCAACTCCTGCTCTGTGTCGGCAGCTGGCTCAACACTAGGTGTTGGTCGCTCCTCCTCATTTATGGAGCCCAGCTGCATGCTCTGTACTTTTGGTTCAGGGCGGCTCTCGGGAAGGTCAATGCTGAAGGCCGCAGCCATGGCAACCATGGCACAGCAGAGGGTGATGAAGAGCTTCATTGTTGATTGATGAGTTGCTTCAGATACTGATTCTCTCCTGGTTGTTTCTGGATGCTAGAGGCTGTAGCCAGCCTTCTTTTATAGTCACAAAAGCATGCCACAAAAGTATGCCGCAATTAATTAACTTAACCAGTCAGGAACTGTTCAGTTAGTTATTAAATTTCCAGCATTCCATGCAGTATTTGCATATATCACTGCAAAATCTATTACCCACTGTACCTACTAAAGCTATGCAAGTTCGCAATTGATCTGTTCTTGGCTTCTAACATTCCATCATGTCTGCACACTGTACTGCAGAAATTGAAGTGTTTTAGTTTGGCTTATATCAGTTGCAGTCTACAAAAGAATATGTAAACATATTTAGACCATATATGAATAATTAATGAGGTAAATCCCTTGAAGTATGCCGGTTAGTAGAGGGTGTTTAAGTAGGTTAAAGCCCTCATTAGTTGCTAAGCAGTATCCAGCACTTTGATGTCTTTGCACCTCTAGATTGTTTATATAGTCTAAGAAGGATAGACACCTGGCTCTCAGGATTTAACCTACTTAAACACCCTTGGGAACCTCGGAAGTATTAATTGAGTCTCGGGCTCTGCCCTCGACTCAATTAACACTTCCTCGGTTCCCACGGGTGTTTAAGTAGGTTTAATCCCTCTAGCTAGGTATCTATCCTATACTAAGACAATTAGCAGCATACATCTTGTACCAAACTGTACAGCGGATTTTAGTTCCGTCTCATCTTCATGATGGGGTTTCAAGCAGCATATCCTGTCTCTACGTAGCAGCCATGGTTGTGAAAATAGGTTGTAGATAGAGACATCTCTCTCACCAAAAACTAGTTGCTTTTCCATTGCTTCTCCAGCTGCATCGCTATGCATGGTCGGTGGTTAGTTGTTAATTGTGTGACTTGCTGGTTCGCAAGATGACACGTGATCATTACATCCATATCTCTACTTGCCCGCCATAGTTTACACCCTCGATAGTATGATGACAAAAGTCATTAAAAGTTGCTTGATACTACATTAATTTCAAAAGCATCACAAATGTGATGTCACAAGCTATGAATATTTGGTTAATTCAAGCCCACCATTAGGTCCTATATTATGGAACCATAAGTCTTGTATAAGTACACAATTATACACTGTGTTGCACTGGTAACACTGGGAGAAGCAAAGTTTGATAGCTGCGGCCATATGCACTGCCAAAAACAGTACCAGGAAGTGCTGTGCAGTGCAGCCATATGCACTGCCAAAAACAGTGCCAGGAAGTGCTGTGCACCTCCAGAGGGTTGTAGAGTGCAGTCTGCTTGATCAGGTCCTCCATATATCATATACCCCTGCTTGAAACATAAGAAGCCAAGCTCCACCCAAACCTCGATTTTGAAACAGCTTTTGCCTAAAGCCCAACCCTAATAATTACCCAATTAATGTGTGCTTGTACCAGTTTCAGATGCAGCCTTCTTTCACTTTTACTCTTGCAGCTAAATCCTATCAAGTGCAAGGACATGATTCTGTCACGAAAGAGATCTCCTGTAGCTAATTCCCTTACTCTACTCCTTGGCCAGTCTGCACTGGAAGAGGTTGCAACTTTTAGATACCTCGGTGTGCTGATAAGGAACAATCTGTCCTGGTCTGACCATATTGCAGGAATCTGCGTCAGAGCAAGGAAGATCCTGGGGCTCTTGATCTTGTACAGGCAATTTTACACTGACTCTTCCTCAGAAACACTTAAGCAACTTTACCTGAGCCTTGTCCGTCCCCACTTAGAGTACGCTGCTCAACTGTGGGATCCACACACCCGAAGGGACACTGATAGACTGGAAGCAGTGCAAACGTTTGCCTTAAAGCTAGTGTCACGTCGCTGGGACTGTGGCTATGATGAATTGCTTGATCTTGTTGGCATTCCTACACTGTGTGAAAGAAGGCTGCATCTGAAACTGGCACAAGTTTTCAAAATTATACATGGTCTTTGCTATTTTCCAGATGACATCTTCCAGATGCAATCATCATACTCAAGTAGACTAGCAAGAACAGATACTATTCGCTGCCCATTTGCTCGAACTAACTATTTTTTCCATTCTTTTGTCCCCAGCAGCATTATGGCTTGGAATGCTCTGGAGGAGACTCAGGTGTGCACAGACAGTCTGCACTCGTTTAAACACAGGCTTTCTTCTTTTTAGCACATTATGTTTTGTGTCACTGAATTTTTACTTAATTTATTTATATTTATTAATAACGTTTTAGTATTATTACCTTGCTTTGCATTGCTACGGAAAGGAATTATGTGTTATTCGCAATGATTTCTCTTTGAGTCTCTTGAGTGGCTTTAAATTAGAGCTGGTTGCTAACATTCATACATCCAGACAACTTTGCCATTGAGCCTGGTATCTTCTTACATGCCACTGTTTACGGAACAGACTGAGTGAGAAAGCCACAAAAGCTGTTATTTGCTATTCAGTGATTACTCCTTGAGTGTCTTGAATGGCTTTAAATTAGAACTGGTTGCTAACATTCGTTCCTCCAGACAACAAGCCTGGCATTTCACTGTTTACGGAACAGACTAAGTAAGAAAGCCACAAAAGCAATCACTTGTTATTTGGTAAGTTATAGCTGGTATGCAGACTGTGAAACCTTGGCATTGGGCCTGGAACTTTCTTACATTTCAAAGACAGAGTATGGAAGCAACATTGACAAGTCTGGCGTTTTTCTATATGTCATTATTTACGGAACAGACGAAGTGCAAAATGAATGCCACAAAAGTAATTCACTCAGTGATACCACCTTGAAACTCTTGAGTGGCTTTAAATTAGAGCTGGTTGCTAACATTCGTACATCCACAAAATTAACCTTACCATTAAGCCTGGCATTTTCCTACATTTCACTGTTTATGGAACAGACTAAGAAAGCCACAATAGCAATCATTTGTTATTTGGTAAGTTATAGCTGGCTGGTTGTTATGCAGAGGACCTTGCCATTGAGCCTGGTACAGTTCAGAGACTGAGTATTGAAACCAATATTGACTCGTATATGACATAGACATGGGAATATTTCTTTGAGCTGTAGGTGTAATGAGTGATATTAATAATTGGGTACCAAGTGGAGCGGAAAATGTATTGACATGATCATCCACAGTACAGGATGCTTACATGCCCAACGTGCTGTTGAAAGATGCATGTATGGCTAATAGGGGCATAGAAAGATACAATCCAACAACCACTGAAACTATTGTAGGCTTGTATGCACTCAATCCATGCAGGTGGCTACGAATAGCTACAGCCCTACTGAATGAAGGCTGCACAGCTATCTACCAGCTACAGTGGGTTACTGGTTCTCCTATTCTCTAAAATAAAATAAAAAAGCTATATTACAGCGACTAAAGCCACTGTAGCATATGCATGCATCGCAGAGTTACATTTAATAGCTTTAGCCAAGTATAAAGATTACAGGATAATAATAATGTATAATCATACTGCCAAGTGCATGAGGTGGATGCATTAAATTGCAGCTTCAAAGTTAGACCCAATCAAAAATGCCGACTATAAAAATTCATGTCCCAAGAACTCACTGCCACATGACAACTGTGATAGACACTACACAGCACTTTAGTTCAGGCTAATAGCTACCCCAGGTACTTACAGAATCTCAGGCACTACCCCTGTCCTACAATTGGCTACTGAGATACATAAAAAATACCACATTAACTTGTAAATATAGTAGCTATCTCTGTAACTAACTGCAGGACAGGAGTAATCAACTCTTTCAAGTGGATTATGTAAGTACCTGGGAGTAGCTACTAGCCCTAAACTCTATGCTAAAAATACTTACAGTTTTCTTGGAAAGGATCAGTGTTTCATTTTGCTTGCCTTAGTTAGTCTTCTTTGGCCTGTCCGGGGCCAAGAGCCAGTTAGCTAGGGCCATGAAACTAGTGGCAGGATATCAGTACCTCCACCGGATAAGGATCCTCATGGTCAAGACTACATATGGATTTTTTGAGAGTCCAGAGAGGAGGCCTAGGTGATCAGTTACTGGCAGACAGATACTCCTTGACCTCATGGGCTTTCTAGGGGCACATACCAAGTCATTACTATAAGAACCATCCCACAATGCAATTTTATAGTCTTAGTTGGTGACATTGTTCATGATATAGCTATATCCTGGAACAGCAGACTAATTATCTGCTTCAACTTTCAGCCAATTTTATTTTAGAGAATAGGATAACCAGTAACCCACTGTAGCTGGTAGATAGCTGTGCAGCCTTCATTCAGTAGGGCTGTAGCTATTCGTAGCCACCTGCATGGATTGAACCTATGTCTAAAGTGTCTAAAAGGATTTACCGCCAAGACCCTACCGACTTTTGACAATTTATCGACCCAGGCTGTTAAGTCTGGGAGGAATGGAACAAAATCCTCCACCACACCACTAACTGTTCAGATGAAGAAGAAATAGCTAGCTACCACTGACAAAGAATCAACCACCTGCCATACATACATGCAGACGGAATTAACAGAGACTATATCAGTGATGTGAACCAGGAATGTGCTGAAGGAGTGGACGCAGTCTGCTTGATCAGGTCCTCTACTAGCAGAAGAGGCCAAGCTCCACACAAACCTCAATTATGAAACAGCTTTTCCCCAAAACCCAACCCTAATAACTACCCAATGAATGGCTATTATAAAGACATAGTCAATAGCTAGGTATTTTGAGGTGCATGAGGATAAGATAAGACAAAATATTGTAATGTGATGTATCAAGCTGAACATTCTTGTGCATTCACCCCTCTTCTGACTCCTCCACTTGGTTAATAGCATCAAAATTGTTAGGATAGATTGCCAACAACAGCAGCTTAATTCACAACATTGCAGCTAAATAAAATGTCTTCCTGTCCACACAGTGAGACACAGAAAAGAATACATACATGACATGTAGTGATGATGAATCTTGTATAGGCAATTGCTTCACTTCTATGGGCATGCATGAAATTTTCTTGGTTTTTGCTGTTTACAGAACAGATGGAGCATGAGAGCCACAAAAGCAATCATTTGTTATTTAGTGATTCTCTTTGA
Organism: Phakellia ventilabrum; assembly: GCA_963921505.1. Lineage (NCBI taxonomy): Eukaryota > Metazoa > Porifera > Demospongiae > Axinellida > Axinellidae > Phakellia > Phakellia ventilabrum. Next base: position 7,421,206 of record OY997378.1, on the reverse strand, counting down.
GTCTCTTGAGTGGCTTTAAATTAGAGCTGGTTGCTAACATTCATACATCCAGACAACCTTGCCATTGAGCCTGGCATCTTCTTACATTCCACTGTTTACGGAACAGACTGAGTAAGAAAGCCATAAAGGCAATTATTTAGTGATTCTCTTTGAGTCTCTTGAGTGGCTTTGAATTAGAGCTGGTTGCTAACATTCGTACATCCAGACAACCTTGCCATTGATCCTGGCATCTTCTTACATTCCACTGTTTACGGAACAGACTGAGTAGCTACGAAAGCCACAAAAGCAATCATTTGTTATTCATTGATTCTCTTTGAGTCTCTTGAGTGGCTTTAAATTAGAGCTGGTTGCTAACATTCGTACATCCAGACACCCTTACCATTGAGCCTGGCATCTCCTACATTTCACTGTTTACGGAACAGACTGAGTAAAAAAGCCACAAAAGCAATCATTTTTTATTTGGTAAGTTATAGCTGGTTGTTATGTAGAAAACCTTGCCGTTGAGCCTGGAACTTTCCTACATTTCAGAGACTGAGTATAGCTGTAACCAGTTTAATATTCCAGCGCAAGGCAGAGAGAGAGTGGATGTGGACTGGTTGGGGGGTGGGGGGAAGGGGGGGGGGGGTGCATGGCCTTTCTGGCCGCCCTCCCCACCCTCATTCCTACACCTATATGTATGCTGACCTAAGTTAATGCATTGATGTTGACATTATAATAATTATTAGCATCACTTATTTAGCTACAGCAACTGTTACTATCCTGATTGGCACATCAAAAGGTAGCTCAGGACAGTAGCTAGTGATTTCTCTTTGAATCTCTTGAGTGGCTTTAAATCAGAGCTGGTTGCTAACATTCGCGCATCCAGACAACCTTGCCATTGAGCCTGGCATCTTCTTACATTCCACTGTTTACGGAACAGACTGAGTAAGAAAGCCATAAAAGCAATCATTTGTTATTCACTTTGAGTCTCTTGAGTGGCTTTAAATTGGTAGCTAGTTGCTAACATCTGTACGTCTACACAACCTTACATACCATTAAGCCTGGAATCTCCTAAATTTCACTGTTTACGGAATAGACAGAGTACGAAAGCCACAAAAACAATCATTTGTTATTTAGTGATTCTTTTTGAGTCTCTTGAGTGGCTTTAAATTAGAGCTGGTTGCTAACATTCATACATCCAGACACCCTTACCATTGAGTCTGGCATCTTCCTATATTTCATTGTTTACGGAACTAATGGACTGCAAAAGCCACAAAAAAATTCATTTGTTTTTCAATGTTACCTCCTTGAGACTCTTGAGTGGCTTTAAATTAGAGCTGGTTGCTAACATTCACACAGCCAAATAACCTTACCATTAAGCCTGGCATTTTCCTACATTCACTGTTTACGGAACAGACTGAGTAAGAAAGCGACAAAAGCAATCATTTGTTATTCAGTGATACCTATACTTGAGACTCTTGAGCGGCTTTAAATTAGAGGCTAGTTGCTAACATTCATACATCTAGACAATCTTGCCATTGAGCCTGGCATCTTCTTACATTTCACTGTTTATGAAAAAGACAGAGTAAGAAAGCCAGAAAAGCGATCATTTGTTATTAGTTTTGGTAAAGTTACAGACGCCAGTTCTTCACATTGAACCTGGAATGTAACCACAAAAGCAAAAGATAAAGGCTAATAACACAGGGTTAGATATAGGTGCCATTACATTTTAATATAATTTATTATACTAGCATACAATTTGCTTACGCTCTGTAGATGAATTTGCAATTACTGCTCAAGAGAACGCTCAGACCGAACAGGAATCTGTAGATCAGGTTAAAGTGAATAACGGAAATTTAGTTCAGGCCATGACTACGGAACTTGAGGCAGTTGCAAATGTGGAAAGTCATCCCGAGAAGGTTGCCTACGAGGCTGGGCAGGATCCACCAGCAACAGATAGTCCACCACAAGAAGTGGTGGATAATGAGAAGTACATCACAGAGAAGCAAGAGTATGAGGCCATGGTGGCTCAGGGCAAGGCCTTCAACTAGTATTGTAGCTAAAACTGAACTCCACAACGGTAGCAATTGCAGTAGTTAGCCGAGCTAGATGTACTCAATCATTACTCATAACGTGATTGTTTCCAAATTTGGAAAGGCTAAGGGACCCCATCCACACCACCCATCCCCCCCCCCCACCCTGGATCTAACCCTGTAAAATGTCAAACACAGAGCAAAAAAACAACAAAAAAACCTGGGACAGCTGGATACGAAGCTACCAGACACCTTGCCATTAAGCCTGTTATCTTCCCACATTTCACAGTTTACGGAACAGACTGAGTAAGAAAGTCACAAAAGCAATCTTTTTTTTCCGCTTTTAGCTGGTTGCTAACATCTGTACGTTCACACAACCTTGCATGCCATTAAGCCTGGCATCTCCTACACTTCACCCTTTACGGAATAGACAGAGTACGAAAGCCACAAAGGCAATCACTTGTTATTCAGTGATTTCTCTTTGAGTGGCTTTCAATTAGGGCCGGTTGCTAACATTTGTGCATCCAGACAACCTTGCCATTGAGCCTGGCATCTTCTTACATTCCACTGTTTACGGAACAGACCGAGTAAGAAAGCCACAAAAGCAATTATTATAATTTTGCTGTTCAGTGATTACTTTTTGAGCCTCTTGAATGGCTTTAAATTACAACTGGTTGCTAACATTTGTGCATCCAGACAACAAGCCTGGCATATTCCTATATTTCACAGAACAGACTAAGTAAGAAAGCCACAAAAGTATTCATTTTGTTTTTCAGTGATACTTCCTTGAGACTCTTGAGTGGCCTTAAATTAAAGCTGGTTGATAACATTCATACATCCAGACACACTTACCATTGAGCCTGGCATTTTCCTACATTTCACCGTTTTACGGAACAGACTAAGTAAGAAAGCCACAAAAGCAATCATTTTTTATTTGGTAAGTTATAGCTGGTTGTTATGCAGAAAACCTTACCATTGAGCCTGGAACTTTCCTACATTTCAGAGACTAATTTATTTATAAACAAAACAAAAAACACTATTTCTCTAATTGGACTGTGGCACTACATCTGGCAGCACGCTCCCCATAAAGTAGACATTTGCATGCTCTGTCCAGAAATCTTAGCTATAGTCAGTCTGCTGCAAAACGGGTACTGTGTAGAAAATTTAAATGAGATTCATAGTCAATTATTTGATGGATCACCCCTACCGGTAAAGGTCGTAATTCTTTCCCTATATAATGCTCATGCTTGCCTTTCTATAGCGAAACTTTGACATCAAATTAGAGTGTACAACTGGGGTACCCTCCAAGGGAATCTAAATGAGATTCATAGCAAATTATTTGATGGATTACAGGAATACCCTTACATGCAAAGGACAATTCTTTTCCTATATAATGCTCATGCTTGCCTTTCTATAGGGAAACTTTGACATCAAATTAGAGTGTACAACTGGGGTACTCTCCAAGGGAATCGAAATGAGATTCATAGCAAATATTTGATGGATTACAGGAATACCCTTACATGCAAAGGACATAATTCTTTTCCTATATAATGCTCATGCTTGCCTATCTATAGGGAAACTTTGACATCAAAATTAATTAGAATGCACAACAGGGGTACTCTCCGAGAGAATCTAAATGAGATTCATAGCAAATTATTTGATGGAATACAGGAATATCCCTTTTATGCAAAGGAAGTAATTCTTTCCCTAATAAGGTTACACTATTATGCACACTTTTGGGCATTTTACGTGCCATGAAAGCACATAATTGTGTCCCATGAGTAACTCAAGGTGTAAAGGACGTGATTGTTTCCCATGAGTAACTCATGGTAATGGTAACGTAATTTTTCTCATGAGTTATTCATGGGATTTCTCCAAAATTTCCGGCATTTATACTACGACCGTGATCCGCTTACCAATTATCCTATGAGAGTCTCCAATTACCTATCCAGTAGCTACTGTGCCAGGATAGGTCCAGATGCTCGTTCATAAACTTAATGGTGAAGCTGAGACCGACATCCTGGAGGTTTACATACACTGTGAAGCCTTCCACTGGTGGGGCCTATGAGATGGTCAGCTTGCCATCACTGAAGGTCAGCTTTTCAATGTTCTTAGCCTTAAGCATGATCTTATTTCCCATATGGATGGTGTTAGTGGAAATGACGAAATATTCAAATCATTTGCTGGCCTACCGACCGACCCTAGCGTGGAGGGAAATTTGCCCCCGAGAAACAGAAAATTAAAGTTGAAGTAGCTTAAGCATTGCATCAAGCTCTCTACTTTTCCATGCCAGAGGCTCGCTACGCGAGGTTACTTGTATGGATGCTGTCTTCGAACTTGTGGTGCTCGAAGAGTCAGATTAAGAGATCTGAACAGGCTTATCACAGTTTCACCAAGGAAGAAACTCTGAGGTTATGCAGCCTCTGTGTACGTGTAAGTATATATTATAGATATCAGCGCTAGAAACGGATGGTGATGCGAATGTGAATTTCAAGCAGCACAGTACAGCCCATCTCTCTATGCATAGCACTCCCACTGTATTCTGGCTGTATAGCGCCTCATGGCAGTAGTGGTCGACCCGCGGATACTGAATAGGCCATTGTGCAACTATCTTAAATCAGCAAAAATGGCAAGTACAATAGGCATATATACTAAATGCGTATGCACTATAAAAATTAATGGCTGCTAAGAATACAGGTATAGCTAGTTCAAGTACTAAGCTACACAAATACTAGGTGTCATATATCAACAATGCTATCATGCCTGGCCTAGTATGCTATATGCAATAAAAACTATATGTACATTTCAGTCCGTTGGCAGTATTTGTTCACAAATGTGTGCTTGCACAGTCACATACTAATAGAAGGTGACAGCTGCATTCCTTCCATACATGATATATATACCACGTACGTGTCCACTTCTGGTTGTGGCCACAAATGCATGACTGGCATATGTGATCACACTGATTCCACCATTACGTCCAACAGTTGACGGACTCACACAACGCCCACCGTAGTCCACCCAGTAGATGAGCAGATCCTCAGGCGACCTGTTGTAAAAGGTGACATGGAGTTGTGGATACCAGATGAAGGAGCGGATTCTGTAGTGTTGAAGAATGGTACCTGCGGTGGAGTGGAGTTTGTACTACTTATGTTGCAATTTAAAACAACAAGATTATTGAGAGACTTAGAATTGGACATCTATTGCAAACATGTTAATTATCCCTTTGGCTTCTGTGAGGCCGAATGGTGGCACTGAATGCACATGTTATAAGCCTTTTTATACTATACCTAAGTCATTCTAACCAATCAGATTTCAGCATTACAGGTAATAACGGGTCATACGTACCGCGCGAAAAAAAATACCCCGATTGCTTACGTAAAGCGGGTACCCGATTCCGTTCCAGTCGTTCAAATGTTCAGAAAGCTGTGGTAGGGCTGGTGGCTAGGGGAGCCTAGGCAAGACGTATGGCGTTTTTTTGCCCGTAAATCGATGTGGGATAGCACGGTAAGCTACTGGTCTCCGTCTGTAGCTAGTTTTGTTGCGTTTCTGTGTCTGTACGTGTGGCCACGCTGCCAGCCTACCGTTTTTTTTGTTGCCAAAATGGCGCTAGGATCGGGCTAGACGGGTAGCTACCGTGGCTATTAGCTGTTGTTCATGTCTGTTACAATTGCTGGGAGTGTTTCGCCACTTGTAGCTAATATTTTGCGTTTTGAAAGTTTGCTAGCTACCCAGTTTATCGCGTCGTGCTGAACGGCACCTTTCGAACCTTCTGGCGAGCAGTAGCTTGCCTTGCAGTTCTTGATGCTTTGGCAACTCTTGTCAGAATGACTTAGGCATCGTACAAGATAGATAGACCACTGCGTAGCGGGCGCTATCTACCTTGGGAAAAATGATCTCCCTTGGAAGCCTCAGAAGTACCGAGGGCGAAGCCCGAGGTACTTCCTCGGCTTCCGCGGGAGATAATTTTTCCCGCGGCCCGCTACGCAGTGATCTACATACGCCCTACTCTTGCATAGACAGATTTGGTTTGTTGATTAAGTCCTGATGATGTATTATTACCAGAGTTCCCAGGTTCGAATCTGGGCCACAACACTCTTTTTTCCTCCCATAATTTTCTGCAACTTTTTTTTTGTGAGGGGGGGGGAACGGGGGGTTGATGGGTATGTTCTTGTCTGTGTTTCAGTGGCTCCCAAGTTATGTGCTATACTACTTGTTGGTGGTTGATTTCTACTTTTTGTGCCCATACAGGCTAACCTGGACTTACCATAACTCAATGATATATGAGCTGTCTCGTCAATTTCCTGCAGCATTACATCATCAAACTTGGATTCTACAGTGGAAAAGGTAAATGCAGTATTTTACATACTACAGTGGCACGTGTATAATGTACACTGGTTGCTACATAGTGGCACACAGCTACACATGTGGAAATGTGTAAACTTTATGATAGGTAATACACAAAATACTTTTTTTTTGACTGTGCTGTTTGCTCACCTAGCAACTCCTGCTCTGTGTCGGCAGCTGGCTCAACACTAGGTGTTGGTCGCTCCTCCTCATTTATGGAGCCCAGCTGCATGCTCTGTACTTTTGGTTCAGGGCGGCTCTCGGGAAGGTCAATGCTGAAGGCCGCAGCCATGGCAACCATGGCACAGCAGAGGGTGATGAAGAGCTTCATTGTTGATTGATGAGTTGCTTCAGATACTGATTCTCTCCTGGTTGTTTCTGGATGCTAGAGGCTGTAGCCAGCCTTCTTTTATAGTCACAAAAGCATGCCACAAAAGTATGCCGCAATTAATTAACTTAACCAGTCAGGAACTGTTCAGTTAGTTATTAAATTTCCAGCATTCCATGCAGTATTTGCATATATCACTGCAAAATCTATTACCCACTGTACCTACTAAAGCTATGCAAGTTCGCAATTGATCTGTTCTTGGCTTCTAACATTCCATCATGTCTGCACACTGTACTGCAGAAATTGAAGTGTTTTAGTTTGGCTTATATCAGTTGCAGTCTACAAAAGAATATGTAAACATATTTAGACCATATATGAATAATTAATGAGGTAAATCCCTTGAAGTATGCCGGTTAGTAGAGGGTGTTTAAGTAGGTTAAAGCCCTCATTAGTTGCTAAGCAGTATCCAGCACTTTGATGTCTTTGCACCTCTAGATTGTTTATATAGTCTAAGAAGGATAGACACCTGGCTCTCAGGATTTAACCTACTTAAACACCCTTGGGAACCTCGGAAGTATTAATTGAGTCTCGGGCTCTGCCCTCGACTCAATTAACACTTCCTCGGTTCCCACGGGTGTTTAAGTAGGTTTAATCCCTCTAGCTAGGTATCTATCCTATACTAAGACAATTAGCAGCATACATCTTGTACCAAACTGTACAGCGGATTTTAGTTCCGTCTCATCTTCATGATGGGGTTTCAAGCAGCATATCCTGTCTCTACGTAGCAGCCATGGTTGTGAAAATAGGTTGTAGATAGAGACATCTCTCTCACCAAAAACTAGTTGCTTTTCCATTGCTTCTCCAGCTGCATCGCTATGCATGGTCGGTGGTTAGTTGTTAATTGTGTGACTTGCTGGTTCGCAAGATGACACGTGATCATTACATCCATATCTCTACTTGCCCGCCATAGTTTACACCCTCGATAGTATGATGACAAAAGTCATTAAAAGTTGCTTGATACTACATTAATTTCAAAAGCATCACAAATGTGATGTCACAAGCTATGAATATTTGGTTAATTCAAGCCCACCATTAGGTCCTATATTATGGAACCATAAGTCTTGTATAAGTACACAATTATACACTGTGTTGCACTGGTAACACTGGGAGAAGCAAAGTTTGATAGCTGCGGCCATATGCACTGCCAAAAACAGTACCAGGAAGTGCTGTGCAGTGCAGCCATATGCACTGCCAAAAACAGTGCCAGGAAGTGCTGTGCACCTCCAGAGGGTTGTAGAGTGCAGTCTGCTTGATCAGGTCCTCCATATATCATATACCCCTGCTTGAAACATAAGAAGCCAAGCTCCACCCAAACCTCGATTTTGAAACAGCTTTTGCCTAAAGCCCAACCCTAATAATTACCCAATTAATGTGTGCTTGTACCAGTTTCAGATGCAGCCTTCTTTCACTTTTACTCTTGCAGCTAAATCCTATCAAGTGCAAGGACATGATTCTGTCACGAAAGAGATCTCCTGTAGCTAATTCCCTTACTCTACTCCTTGGCCAGTCTGCACTGGAAGAGGTTGCAACTTTTAGATACCTCGGTGTGCTGATAAGGAACAATCTGTCCTGGTCTGACCATATTGCAGGAATCTGCGTCAGAGCAAGGAAGATCCTGGGGCTCTTGATCTTGTACAGGCAATTTTACACTGACTCTTCCTCAGAAACACTTAAGCAACTTTACCTGAGCCTTGTCCGTCCCCACTTAGAGTACGCTGCTCAACTGTGGGATCCACACACCCGAAGGGACACTGATAGACTGGAAGCAGTGCAAACGTTTGCCTTAAAGCTAGTGTCACGTCGCTGGGACTGTGGCTATGATGAATTGCTTGATCTTGTTGGCATTCCTACACTGTGTGAAAGAAGGCTGCATCTGAAACTGGCACAAGTTTTCAAAATTATACATGGTCTTTGCTATTTTCCAGATGACATCTTCCAGATGCAATCATCATACTCAAGTAGACTAGCAAGAACAGATACTATTCGCTGCCCATTTGCTCGAACTAACTATTTTTTCCATTCTTTTGTCCCCAGCAGCATTATGGCTTGGAATGCTCTGGAGGAGACTCAGGTGTGCACAGACAGTCTGCACTCGTTTAAACACAGGCTTTCTTCTTTTTAGCACATTATGTTTTGTGTCACTGAATTTTTACTTAATTTATTTATATTTATTAATAACGTTTTAGTATTATTACCTTGCTTTGCATTGCTACGGAAAGGAATTATGTGTTATTCGCAATGATTTCTCTTTGAGTCTCTTGAGTGGCTTTAAATTAGAGCTGGTTGCTAACATTCATACATCCAGACAACTTTGCCATTGAGCCTGGTATCTTCTTACATGCCACTGTTTACGGAACAGACTGAGTGAGAAAGCCACAAAAGCTGTTATTTGCTATTCAGTGATTACTCCTTGAGTGTCTTGAATGGCTTTAAATTAGAACTGGTTGCTAACATTCGTTCCTCCAGACAACAAGCCTGGCATTTCACTGTTTACGGAACAGACTAAGTAAGAAAGCCACAAAAGCAATCACTTGTTATTTGGTAAGTTATAGCTGGTATGCAGACTGTGAAACCTTGGCATTGGGCCTGGAACTTTCTTACATTTCAAAGACAGAGTATGGAAGCAACATTGACAAGTCTGGCGTTTTTCTATATGGCATTTTCCTACATTTCACTGGAACAGACTAAGAAAGCCACAATAGCAATCATTTGTTATTTGGTAAGTTATAGCTGGCTGGTTGTTATGCAGAGGACCTTGCCATTGAGCCTGGTACAGTTCAGAGACTGAGTATTGAAACCAATATTGACTCGTATATGACATAGACATGGGAATATTTCTTTGAGCTGTAGGTGTAATGAGTGATATTAATAATTGGGTACCAAGTGGAGCGGAAAATGTATTGACATGATCATCCACAGTACAGGATGCTTACATGCCCAACGTGCTGTTGAAAGATGCATGTATGGCTAATAGGGGCATAGAAAGATACAATCCAACAACCACTGAAACTATTGTAGGCTTGTATGCACTCAATCCATGCAGGTGGCTACGAATAGCTACAGCCCTACTGAATGAAGGCTGCACAGCTATCTACCAGCTACAGTGGGTTACTGGTTCTCCTATTCTCTAAAATAAAATAAAAAAGCTATATTACAGCGACTAAAGCCACTGTAGCATATGCATGCATCGCAGAGTTACATTTAATAGCTTTAGCCAAGTATAAAGATTACAGGATAATAATAATGTATAATCATACTGCCAAGTGCATGAGGTGGATGCATTAAATTGCAGCTTCAAAGTTAGACCCAATCAAAAATGCCGACTATAAAAATTCATGTCCCAAGAACTCACTGCCACATGACAACTGTGATAGACACTACACAGCACTTTAGTTCAGGCTAATAGCTACCCCAGGTACTTACAGAATCTCAGGCACTACCCCTGTCCTACAATTGGCTACTGAGATACATAAAAAATACCACATTAACTTGTAAATATAGTAGCTATCTCTGTAACTAACTGCAGGACAGGAGTAATCAACTCTTTCAAGTGGATTATGTAAGTACCTGGGAGTAGCTACTAGCCCTAAACTCTATGCTAAAAATACTTACAGTTTTCTTGGAAAGGATCAGTGTTTCATTTTGCTTGCCTTAGTTAGTCTTCTTTGGCCTGTCCGGGGCCAAGAGCCAGTTAGCTAGGGCCATGAAACTAGTGGCAGGATATCAGTACCTCCACCGGATAAGGATCCTCATGGTCAAGACTACATATGGATTTTTTGAGAGTCCAGAGAGGAGGCCTAGGTGATCAGTTACTGGCAGACAGATACTCCTTGACCTCATGGGCTTTCTAGGGGCACATACCAAGTCATTACTATAAGAACCATCCCACAATGCAATTTTATAGTCTTAGTTGGTGACATTGTTCATGATATAGCTATATCCTGGAACAGCAGACTAATTATCTGCTTCAACTTTCAGCCAATTTTATTTTAGAGAATAGGATAACCAGTAACCCACTGTAGCTGGTAGATAGCTGTGCAGCCTTCATTCAGTAGGGCTGTAGCTATTCGTAGCCACCTGCATGGATTGAACCTATGTCTAAAGTGTCTAAAAGGATTTACCGCCAAGACCCTACCGACTTTTGACAATTTATCGACCCAGGCTGTTAAGTCTGGGAGGAATGGAACAAAATCCTCCACCACACCACTAACTGTTCAGATGAAGAAGAAATAGCTAGCTACCACTGACAAAGAATCAACCACCTGCCATACATACATGCAGACGGAATTAACAGAGACTATATCAGTGATGTGAACCAGGAATGTGCTGAAGGAGTGGACGCAGTCTGCTTGATCAGGTCCTCTACTAGCAGAAGAGGCCAAGCTCCACACAAACCTCAATTATGAAACAGCTTTTCCCCAAAACCCAACCCTAATAACTACCCAATGAATGGCTATTATAAAGACATAGTCAATAGCTAGGTATTTTGAGGTGCATGAGGATAAGATAAGACAAAATATTGTAATGTGATGTATCAAGCTGAACATTCTTGTGCATTCACCCCTCTTCTGACTCCTCCACTTGGTTAATAGCATCAAAATTGTTAGGATAGATTGCCAACAACAGCAGCTTAATTCACAACATTGCAGCTAAATAAAATGTCTTCCTGTCCACACAGTGAGACACAGAAAAGAATACATACATGACATGTAGTGATGATGAATCTTGTATAGGCAATTGCTTCACTTCTATGGGCATGCATGAAATTTTCTTGGTTTTTGCTGTTTACAGAACAGATGGAGCATGAGAGCCACAAAAGCAATCATTTGTTATTTAGTGATTCTCTTTGAGTCTCTTGAGTGGCTTTAAATTAGAGCTGGTTGCTAACATTCATACATCCAGACAACCTTGCCATTGAGCCTGGCATCTTCTTACATTCCACTGTTTACGGAACAGACTGAGTAAGAAAGCCATAAAGGCAATTATTTAGTGATTCTCTTTGAGTCTCTTGAGTGGCTTTGAATTAGAGCTGGTTGCTAACATTCGTACATCCAGACAACCTTGCCATTGATCCTGGCATCTTCTTACATTCCACTGTTTACGGAACAGACTGAGTAGCTACGAAAGCCACAAAAGCAATCATTTGTTATTCATTGATTCTCTTTGAGTCTCTTGAGTGGCTTTAAATTAGAGCTGGTTGCTAACATTCGTACATCCAGACACCCTTACCATTGAGCCTGGCATCTCCTACATTTCACTGTTTACGGAACAGACTGAGTAAAAAAGCCACAAAAGCAATCATTTTTTATTTGGTAAGTTATAGCTGGTTGTTATGTAGAAAACCTTGCCGTTGAGCCTGGAACTTTCCTACATTTCAGAGACTGAGTATAGCTGTAACCAGTTTAATATTCCAGCGCAAGGCAGAGAGAGAGTGGATGTGGACTGGTTGGGGGGTGGGGGGAAGGGGGGGGGGGGTGCATGGCCTTTCTGGCCGCCCTCCCCACCCTCATTCCTACACCTATATGTATGCTGACCTAAGTTAATGCATTGATGTTGACATTATAATAATTATTAGCATCACTTATTTAGCTACAGCAACTGTTACTATCCTGATTGGCACATCAAAAGGTAGCTCAGGACAGTAGCTAGTGATTTCTCTTTGAATCTCTTGAGTGGCTTTAAATCAGAGCTGGTTGCTAACATTCGCGCATCCAGACAACCTTGCCATTGAGCCTGGCATCTTCTTACATTCCACTGTTTACGGAACAGACTGAGTAAGAAAGCCATAAAAGCAATCATTTGTTATTCACTTTGAGTCTCTTGAGTGGCTTTAAATTGGTAGCTAGTTGCTAACATCTGTACGTCTACACAACCTTACATACCATTAAGCCTGGAATCTCCTAAATTTCACTGTTTACGGAATAGACAGAGTACGAAAGCCACAAAAACAATCATTTGTTATTTAGTGATTCTTTTTGAGTCTCTTGAGTGGCTTTAAATTAGAGCTGGTTGCTAACATTCATACATCCAGACACCCTTACCATTGAGTCTGGCATCTTCCTATATTTCATTGTTTACGGAACTAATGGACTGCAAAAGCCACAAAAAAATTCATTTGTTTTTCAATGTTACCTCCTTGAGACTCTTGAGTGGCTTTAAATTAGAGCTGGTTGCTAACATTCACACAGCCAAATAACCTTACCATTAAGCCTGGCATTTTCCTACATTCACTGTTTACGGAACAGACTGAGTAAGAAAGCGACAAAAGCAATCATTTGTTATTCAGTGATACCTATACTTGAGACTCTTGAGCGGCTTTAAATTAGAGGCTAGTTGCTAACATTCATACATCTAGACAATCTTGCCATTGAGCCTGGCATCTTCTTACATTTCACTGTTTATGAAAAAGACAGAGTAAGAAAGCCAGAAAAGCGATCATTTGTTATTAGTTTTGGTAAAGTTACAGACGCCAGTTCTTCACATTGAACCTGGAATGTAACCACAAAAGCAAAAGATAAAGGCTAATAACACAGGGTTAGATATAGGTGCCATTACATTTTAATATAATTTATTATACTAGCATACAATTTGCTTACGCTCTGTAGATGAATTTGCAATTACTGCTCAAGAGAACGCTCAGACCGAACAGGAATCTGTAGATCAGGTTAAAGTGAATAACGGAAATTTAGTTCAGGCCATGACTACGGAACTTGAGGCAGTTGCAAATGTGGAAAGTCATCCCGAGAAGGTTGCCTACGAGGCTGGGCAGGATCCACCAGCAACAGATAGTCCACCACAAGAAGTGGTGGATAATGAGAAGTACATCACAGAGAAGCAAGAGTATGAGGCCATGGTGGCTCAGGGCAAGGCCTTCAACTAGTATTGTAGCTAAAACTGAACTCCACAACGGTAGCAATTGCAGTAGTTAGCCGAGCTAGATGTACTCAATCATTACTCATAACGTGATTGTTTCCAAATTTGGAAAGGCTAAGGGACCCCATCCACACCACCCATCCCCCCCCCCCCCCCCCCCCACCCTGGATCTAACCCTGTAAAATGTCAAACACAGAGCAAAAAAACAACAAAAAAACCTGGGACAGCTGGATACGAAGCTACCAGACACCTTGCCATTAAGCCTGTTATCTTCCCACATTTCACAGTTTACGGAACAGACTGAGTAAGAAAGTCACAAAAGCAATCTTTTTTTTCCGCTTTTAGCTGGTTGCTAACATCTGTACGTTCACACAACCTTGCATGCCATTAAGCCTGGCATCTCCTACACTTCACCCTTTACGGAATAGACAGAGTACGAAAGCCACAAAGGCAATCACTTGTTATTCAGTGATTTCTCTTTGAGTGGCTTTCAATTAGGGCCGGTTGCTAACATTTGTGCATCCAGACAACCTTGCCATTGAGCCTGGCATCTTCTTACATTCCACTGTTTACGGAACAGACCGAGTAAGAAAGCCACAAAAGCAATTATTATAATTTTGCTGTTCAGTGATTACTTTTTGAGCCTCTTGAATGGCTTTAAATTACAACTGGTTGCTAACATTTGTGCATCCAGACAACAAGCCTGGCATATTCCTATATTTCACAGAACAGACTAAGTAAGAAAGCCACAAAAGTATTCATTTTGTTTTTCAGTGATACTTCCTTGAGACTCTTGAGTGGCCTTAAATTAAAGCTGGTTGATAACATTCATACATCCAGACACACTTACCATTGAGCCTGGCATTTTCCTACATTTCACCGTTTTACGGAACAGACTAAGTAAGAAAGCCACAAAAGCAATCATTTTTTATTTGGTAAGTTATAGCTGGTTGTTATGCAGAAAACCTTACCATTGAGCCTGGAACTTTCCTACATTTCAGAGACTAATTTATTTATAAACAAAACAAAAAACACTATTTCTCTAATTGGACTGTGGCACTACATCTGGCAGCACGCTCCCCATAAAGTAGACATTTGCATGCTCTGTCCAGAAATCTTAGCTATAGTCAGTCTGCTGCAAAACGGGTACTGTGTAGAAAATTTAAATGAGATTCATAGTCAATTATTTGATGGATCACCCCTACCGGTAAAGGTCGTAATTCTTTCCCTATATAATGCTCATGCTTGCCTTTCTATAGCGAAACTTTGACATCAAATTAGAGTGTACAACTGGGGTACCCTCCAAGGGAATCTAAATGAGATTCATAGCAAATTATTTGATGGATTACAGGAATACCCTTACATGCAAAGGACAATTCTTTTCCTATATAATGCTCATGCTTGCCTTTCTATAGGGAAACTTTGACATCAAATTAGAGTGTACAACTGGGGTACTCTCCAAGGGAATCGAAATGAGATTCATAGCAAATATTTGATGGATTACAGGAATACCCTTACATGCAAAGGACATAATTCTTTTCCTATATAATGCTCATGCTTGCCTATCTATAGGGAAACTTTGACATCAAAATTAATTAGAATGCACAAACAGGGGTACTCTCCGAGAGAATCTAAATGAGATTCATAGCAAATTATTTGATGGAATACAGGAATATCCCTTTTATGCAAAGGAAGTAATTCTTTCCCTAATAAGGTTACACTATTATGCACACTTTTGGGCATTTTACGTGCCATGAAAGCACATAATTGTGTCCCATGAGTAACTCAAGGTGTAAAGGACGTGATTGTTTCCCATGAGTAACTCATGGTAATGGTAACGTAATTTTTCTCATGAGTTATTCATGGGATTTCTCCAAAATTTCCGGCATTTATACTACGACCGTGATCCGCTTACCAATTATCCTATGAGAGTCTCCAATTACCTATCCAGTAGCTACTGTGCCAGGATAGGTCCAGATGCTCGTTCATAAACTTAATGGTGAAGCTGAGACCGACATCCTGGAGGTTTACATACACTGTGAAGCCTTCCACTGGTGGGGCCTATGAGATGGTCAGCTTGCCATCACTGAAGGTCAGCTTTTCAATGTTCTTAGCCTTAAGCATGATCTTATTTCCCATATGGATGGTGTTAGTGGAAATGACGAAATATTCAAATCATTTGCTGGCCTACCGACCGACCCTAGCGTGGAGGGAAATTTGCCCCCGAGAAACAGAAAATTAAAGTTGAAGTAGCTTAAGCATTGCATCAAGCTCTCTACTTTTCCATGCCAGAGGCTCGCTACGCGAGGTTACTTGTATGGATGCTGTCTTCGAACTTGTGGTGCTCGAAGAGTCAGATTAAGAGATCTGAACAGGCTTATCACAGTTTCACCAAGGAAGAAACTCTGAGGTTATGCAGCCTCTGTGTACGTGTAAGTATATATTATAGATATCAGCGCTAGAAACGGATGGTGATGCGAATGTGAATTTCAAGCAGCACAGTACAGCCCATCTCTCTATGCATAGCACTCCCACTGTATTCTGGCTGTATAGCGCCTCATGGCAGTAGTGGTCGACCCGCGGATACTGAATAGGCCATTGTGCAACTATCTTAAATCAGCAAAAATGGCAAGTACAATAGGCATATATACTAAATGCGTATGCACTATAAAAATTAATGGCTGCTAAGAATACAGGTATAGCTAGTTCAAGTACTAAGCTACACAAATACTAGGTGTCATATATCAACAATGCTATCATGCCTGGCCTAGTATGCTATATGCAATAAAAACTATATGTACATTTCAGTCCGTTGGCAGTATTTGTTCACAAATGTGTGCTTGCACAGTCACATACTAATAGAAGGTGACAGCTGCATTCCTTCCATACATGATATATATACCACGTACGTGTCCACTTCTGGTTGTGGCCACAAATGCATGACTGGCATATGTGATCACACTGATTCCACCATTACGTCCAACAGTTGACGGACTCACACAACGCCCACCGTAGTCCACCCAGTAGATGAGCAGATCCTCAGGCGACCTGTTGTAAAAGGTGACATGGAGTTGTGGATACCAGATGAAGGAGCGGATTCTGTAGTGTTGAAGAATGGTACCTGCGGTGGAGTGGAGTTTGTACTACTTATGTTGCAATTTAAAACAACAAGATTATTGAGAGACTTAGAATTGGACATCTATTGCAAACATGTTAATTATCCCTTTGGCTTCTGTGAGGCCGAATGGTGGCACTGAATGCACATGTTATAAGCCTTTTTATACTATACCTAAGTCATTCTAACCAATCAGATTTCAGCATTACAGGTAATAACGGGTCATACGTACCGCGCGAAAAAAAATACCCCGATTGCTTACGTAAAGCGGGTACCCGATTCCGTTCCAGTCGTTCAAATGTTCAGAAAGCTGTGGTAGGGCTGGTGGCTAGGGAGCCTAGGCAAGACGTATGGCGTTTTTGCCCGTAAATCGATGTGGGATAGCACGGTAAGCTACTGGTCTCCGTCTGTAGCTAGTTTTGTTGCGTTTCTGTGTCTGTACGTGTGGCCACGCTGCCAGCCTACCGTTTTTTTTGTTGCCAAAATGGCGCTAGGATCGGGCTAGACGGGTAGCTACCGTGGCTATTAGCTGTTGTTCATGTCTGTTACAATTGCTGGGAGTGTTTCGCCACTTGTAGCTAATATTTTGCGTTTTGAAAGTTTGCTAGCTACCCAGTTTATCGCGTCGTGCTGAACGGCACCTTTCGAACCTTCTGGCGAGCAGTAGCTTGCCTTGCAGTTCTTGATGCTTTGGCAACTCTTGTCAGAATGACTTAGGCATCGTACAAGATAGATAGACCACTGCGTAGCGGGCGCTATCTACCTTGGGAAAAATGATCTCCCTTGGAAGCCTCAGAAGTACCGAGGGCGAAGCCCGAGGTACTTCCTCGGCTTCCGCGGGAGATAATTTTTCCCGCGGCCCGCTACGCAGTGATCTACATACGCCCTACTCTTGCATAGACAGATTTGGTTTGTTGATTAAGTCCTGATGATGTATTATTACCAGAGTTCCCAGGTTCGAATCTGGGCCACAACACTCTTTTTTCCTCCCATAATTTTCTGCAACTTTTTTTTTGTGAGGGGGGGGGAACGGGGGGTTGATGGGTATGTTCTTGTCTGTGTTTCAGTGGCTCCCAAGTTATGTGCTATACTACTTGTTGGTGGTTGATTTCTACTTTTTGTGCCCATACAGGCTAACCTGGACTTACCATAACTCAA
Source organism: Phakellia ventilabrum (assembly GCA_963921505.1). Taxonomy (NCBI): domain Eukaryota; kingdom Metazoa; phylum Porifera; class Demospongiae; order Axinellida; family Axinellidae; genus Phakellia; species Phakellia ventilabrum. Next base: position 7,403,313 of record OY997378.1, on the reverse strand, counting down.
TGATATATGAGCTGTCTCGTCAATTTCCTGCAGCATTACATCATCAAACTTGGATTCTACAGTGGAAAAGGTAAATGCAGTATTTTACATACTACAGTGGTACGTGTATAATGTACACTGGTTGCTACATAGTGGCACACAGCTACACATGTGGAAATGTGTAAACTTTATGATAGGTAATACACAAAATACTTTTTTTTTGACTGTGCTGTTTGCTCACCTAGCAACTCCTGCTCTGTGTCGGCAGCTGGCTCAACACTAGGTGTTGGTCGCTCCTCCTCATTTATGGAGCCCAGCTGCATGCTCTGTACTTTTGGTTCAGGGCGGCTCTCGGGAAGGTCAATGCTGAAGGCCGCAGCCATGGCAACCATGGCACAGCAGAGGGTGATGAAGAGCTTCATTGTTGATTGATGAGTTGCTTCAGATACTGATTCTCTCCTGGTTGTTTCTGGATGCTAGAGGCTGTAGCCAGCCTTCTTTTATAGTCACAAAAGCATGCCACAAAAGTATGCCGCAATTAATTAACTTAACCAGTCAGGAACTGTTCAGTTAGTTATTAAATTTCCAGCATTCCATGCAGTATTTGCATATATCACTGCAAAATCTATTACCCACTGTACCTACTAAAGCTATGCAAGTTCGCAATTGATCTGTTCTTGGCTTCTAACATTCCATCATGTCTGCACACTGTACTGCAGAAATTGAAGTGTTTTAGTTTGGCTTATATCAGTTGCAGTCTACAAAAGAATATGTAAACATATTTAGACCATATATGAATAATTAATGAGGTAAATCCCTTGAAGTATGCCGGTTAGTAGAGGGTGTTTAAGTAGGTTAAAGCCCTCATTAGTTGCTAAGCAGTATCCAGCACTTTGATGTCTTTGCACCTCTAGATTGTTTATATAGTCTAAGAAGGATAGACACCTGGCTCTCAGGATTTAACCTACTTAAACACCCTTGGGAACCTCGGAAGTATTAATTGAGTCTCGGGCTCTGCCCTCGACTCAATTAACACTTCCTCGGTTCCCACGGGTGTTTAAGTAGGTTTAATCCCTCTAGCTAGGTATCTATCCTATACTAAGACAATTAGCAGCATACATCTTGTACCAAACTGTACAGCGGATTTTAGTTCCGTCTCATCTTCATGATGGGGTTTCAAGCAGCATATCCTGTCTCTACGTAGCAGCCATGGTTGTGAAAATAGGTTGTAGATAGAGACATCTCTCTCACCAAAAACTAGTTGCTTTTCCATTGCTTCTCCAGCTGCATCGCTATGCATGGTCGGTGGTTAGTTGTTAATTGTGTGACTTGCTGGTTCGCAAGATGACACGTGATCATTACATCCATATCTCTACTTGCCCGCCATAGTTTACACCCTCGATAGTATGATGACAAAAGTCATTAAAAGTTGCTTGATACTACATTAATTTCAAAAGCATCACAAATGTGATGTCACAAGCTATGAATATTTGGTTAATTCAAGCCCACCATTAGGTCCTATATTATGGAACCATAAGTCTTGTATAAGTACACAATTATACACTGTGTTGCACTGGTAACACTGGGAGAAGCAAAGTTTGATAGCTGCGGCCATATGCACTGCCAAAAACAGTACCAGGAAGTGCTGTGCAGTGCAGCCATATGCACTGCCAAAAACAGTGCCAGGAAGTGCTGTGCACCTCCAGAGGGTTGTAGAGTGCAGTCTGCTTGATCAGGTCCTCCATATATCATATACCCCTGCTTGAAACATAAGAAGCCAAGCTCCACCCAAACCTCGATTTTGAAACAGCTTTTGCCTAAAGCCCAACCCTAATAATTACCCAATTAATGTGTGCTTGTACCAGTTTCAGATGCAGCCTTCTTTCACTTTTACTCTTGCAGCTAAATCCTATCAAGTGCAAGGACATGATTCTGTCACGAAAGAGATCTCCTGTAGCTAATTCCCTTACTCTACTCCTTGGCCAGTCTGCACTGGAAGAGGTTGCAACTTTTAGATACCTCGGTGTGCTGATAAGGAACAATCTGTCCTGGTCTGACCATATTGCAGGAATCTGCGTCAGAGCAAGGAAGATCCTGGGGCTCTTGATCTTGTACAGGCAATTTTACACTGACTCTTCCTCAGAAACACTTAAGCAACTTTACCTGAGCCTTGTCCGTCCCCACTTAGAGTACGCTGCTCAACTGTGGGATCCACACACCCGAAGGGACACTGATAGACTGGAAGCAAAAAAAAAAAAAAAAAAAAAAAAAAAAAAAAAAAAAAAAAAAAAAAAAAAAAAAAAAAAAAAAAAACCCCCCCCCCCCCCCCCCCCCCCCCCCCCCCCCCCCCCCCCCCCCCCCCCCCCCCCCCCCCCCCCCCCCCCTTTTTTTTTTTTTTTTTTTTTTTTTTTTTTTTTTTTTTTTTTTTTTTTTTTTTTTTTTTTTTTTTTTTTTTTTTTTTTTTTTTTTTTTTTTTTTTTTTTTTTTTTTTTTTTTTTTTTTTTTTTTTTTTTTTTTTTTGTGCAAACGTTTGCCTTAAAGCTAGTGTCACGTCGCTGGGACTGTGGCTATGATGAATTGCTTGATCTTGTTGGCATTCCTACACTGTGTGAAAGAAGGCTGCATCTGAAACTGGCACAAGTTTTCAAAATTATACATGGTCTTTGCTATTTTCCAGATGACATCTTCCAGATGCAATCATCATACTCAAGTAGACTAGCAAGAACAGATACTATTCGCTGCCCATTTGCTCGAACTAACTATTTTTTCCATTCTTTTGTCCCCAGCAGCATTATGGCTTGGAATGCTCTGGAGGAGACTCAGGTGTGCACAGACAGTCTGCACTCGTTTAAACACAGGCTTTCTTCTTTTTAGCACATTATGTTTTGTGTCACTGAATTTTTACTTAATTTATTTATATTTATTAATAACGTTTTAGTATTATTACCTTGCTTTGCATTGCTACGGAAAGGAATTATGTGTTATTCGCAATGATTTCTCTTTGAGTCTCTTGAGTGGCTTTAAATTAGAGCTGGTTGCTAACATTCATACATCCAGACAACTTTGCCATTGAGCCTGGTATCTTCTTACATGCCACTGTTTACGGAACAGACTGAGTGAGAAAGCCACAAAAGCTGTTATTTGCTATTCAGTGATTACTCCTTGAGTGTCTTGAATGGCTTTAAATTAGAACTGGTTGCTAACATTCGTTCCTCCAGACAACAAGCCTGGCATTTCACTGTTTACGGAACAGACTAAGTAAGAAAGCCACAAAAGCAATCACTTGTTATTTGGTAAGTTATAGCTGGTATGCAGACTGTGAAACCTTGGCATTGGGCCTGGAACTTTCTTACATTTCAAAGACAGAGTATGGAAGCAACATTGACAAGTCTGGCGTTTTTCTATATGTCATTATTTACGGAACAGACGAAGTGCAAAATGAATGCCACAAAAGTAATTCACTCAGTGATACCACCTTGAAACTCTTGAGTGGCTTTAAATTAGAGCTGGTTGCTAACATTCGTACATCCACAAAATTAACCTTACCATTAAGCCTGGCATTTTCCTACATTTCACTGTTTATGGAACAGACTAAGAAAGCCACAATAGCAATCATTTGTTATTTGGTAAGTTATAGCTGGCTGGTTGTTATGCAGAGGACCTTGCCATTGAGCCTGGTACAGTTCAGAGACTGAGTATTGAAACCAATATTGACTCGTATATGACATAGACATGGGAATATTTCTTTGAGCTGTAGGTGTAATGAGTGATATTAATAATTGGGTACCAAGTGGAGCGGAAAATGTATTGACATGATCATCCACAGTACAGGATGCTTACATGCCCAACGTGCTGTTGAAAGATGCATGTATGGCTAATAGGGGCATAGAAAGATACAATCCAACAACCACTGAAACTATTGTAGGCTTGTATGCACTCAATCCATGCAGGTGGCTACGAATAGCTACAGCCCTACTGAATGAAGGCTGCACAGCTATCTACCAGCTACAGTGGGTTACTGGTTCTCCTATTCTCTAAAATAAAATAAAAAAGCTATATTACAGCGACTAAAGCCACTGTAGCATATGCATGCATCGCAGAGTTACATTTAATAGCTTTAGCCAAGTATAAAGATTACAGGATAATAATAATGTATAATCATACTGCCAAGTGCATGAGGTGGATGCATTAAATTGCAGCTTCAAAGTTAGACCCAATCAAAAATGCCGACTATAAAAATTCATGTCCCAAGAACTCACTGCCACATGACAACTGTGATAGACACTACACAGCGCTTTAGTTCAGGCTAATAGCTACCCCAGGTACTTACAGAATCTCAGGCACTACCCCTGTCCTACAATTGGCTACTGAGATACATAAAAAATACCACATTAACTTGTAAATATAGTAGCTATCTCTGTAACTAACTGCAGGACAGGAGTAATCAACTCTTTCAAGTGGATTATGTAAGTACCTGGGAGTAGCTACTAGCCCTAAACTCTATGCTAAAAATACTTACAGTTTTCTTGGAAAGGATCAGTGTTTCATTTTGCTTGCCTTAGTTAGTCTTCTTTGGCCTGTCCGGGGCCAAGAGCCAGTTAGCTAGGGCCATGAAACTAGTGGCAGGATATCAGTACCTCCACCGGATAAGGATCCTCATGGTCAAGACTACATATGGATTTTTTGAGAGTCCAGAGAGGAGGCCTAGGTGATCAGTTACTGGCAGACAGATACTCCTTGACCTCATGGGCTTTCTAGGGGCACATACCAAGTCATTACTATAAGAACCATCCCACAATGCAATTTTATAGTCTTAGTTGGTGACATTGTTCATGATATAGCTATATCCTGGAACAGCAGACTAATTATCTGCTTCAACTTTCAGCCAATTTTATTTTAGAGAATAGGATAACCAGTAACCCACTGTAGCTGGTAGATAGCTGTGCAGCCTTCATTCAGTAGGGCTGTAGCTATTCGTAGCCACCTGCATGGATTGAACCTATGTCTAAAGTGTCTAAAAGGATTTACCGCCAAGACCCTACCGACTTTTGACAATTTATCGACCCAGGCTGTTAAGTCTGGGAGGAATGGAACAAAATCCTCCACCACACCACTAACTGTTCAGATGAAGAAGAAATAGCTAGCTACCACTGACAAAGAATCAACCACCTGCCATACATACATGCAGACGGAATTAACAGAGACTATATCAGTGATGTGAACCAGGAATGTGCTGAAGGAGTGGACGCAGTCTGCTTGATCAGGTCCTGTACTAGCAGAAGAGGCCAATCTCCACACAAACCTCAATTATGAAACAGCTTTTCCCCAAAACCCAACCCTAATAACTACCCAATGAATGGCTATTATAAAGACATAGTCAATAGCTAGGTATTTTGAGGTGCATGAGGATAAGATAAGACAAAATATTGTAATGTGATGTATCAAGCTGAACATTCTTGTGCATTCACCCCTCTTCTGACTCCTCCACTTGGTTAATAGCATCAAAATTGTTAGGATAGATTGCCAACAACAGCAGCTTAATTCACAACATTGCAGCTAAATAAAATGTCTTCCTGTCCACACAGTGAGACACAGAAAAGAATACATACATGACATGTAGTGATGATGAATCTTGTATAGGCAATTGCTTCACTTCTATGGGCATGCATGAAATTTTCTTGGTTTTTGCTGTTTACAGAACAGATGGAGCATGAGAGCCACAAAAGCAATCATTTGTTATTTAGTGATTCTCTTTGAGTCTCTTGAGTGGCTTTAAATTAGAGCTGGTTGCTAACATTCATACATCCAGACAACCTTGCCATTGAGCCTGGCATCTTCTTACATTCCACTGTTTACGGAACAGACTGAGTAAGAAAGCCATAAAAGCAATCATTTGTTATTCACTTTGAGTCTCTTGAGTGGCTTTAAATTGGTAGCTAGTTGCTAACATCTGTACGTCTACACAACCTTACATACCATTAAGCCTGGAATCTCCTAAATTTCACTGTTTACGGAATAGACAGAGTACGAAAGCCACAAAAACAATCATTTGTTATTTAGTGATTCTTTTTGAGTCTCTTGAGTGGCTTTAAATTAGAGCTGGTTGCTAACATTCATACATCCAGACACCCTTACCATTGAGTCTGGCATCTTCCTATATTTCATTGTTTACGGAACTAATGGACTGCAAAAGCCACAAAAAAATTCATTTGTTTTTCAATGTTACCTCCTTGAGACTCTTGAGTGGCTTTAAATTAGAGCTGGTTGCTAACATTCACACAGCCAAATAACCTTACCATTAAGCCTGGCATTTTCCTACATTCACTGTTTACGGAACAGACTGAGTAAGAAAGCGACAAAAGCAATCATTTGTTATTCAGTGATACCTATACTTGAGACTCTTGAGCGGCTTTAAATTAGAGGCTAGTTGCTAACATTCATACATCTAGACAATCTTGCCATTGAGCCTGGCATCTTCTTACATTTCACTGTTTATGAAAAAGACAGAGTAAGAAAGCCAGAAAAGCGATCATTTGTTATTAGTTTTGGTAAAGTTACAGACGCCAGTTCTTCACATTGAACCTGGAATGTAACCACAAAAGCAAAAGATAAAGGCTAATAACACAGGGTTAGATATAGGTGCCATTACATTTTAATATAATTTATTATACTAGCATACAATTTGCTTACGCTCTGTAGATGAATTTGCAATTACTGCTCAAGAGAACGCTCAGACCGAACAGGAATCTGTAGATCAGGTTAAAGTGAATAACGGAAATTTAGTTCAGGCCATGACTACGGAACTTGAGGCAGTTGCAAATGTGGAAAGTCATCCCGAGAAGGTTGCCTACGAGGCTGGGCAGGATCCACCAGCAACAGATAGTCCACCACAAGAAGTGGTGGATAATGAGAAGTACATCACAGAGAAGCAAGAGTATGAGGCCATGGTGGCTCAGGGCAAGGCCTTCAACTAGTATTGTAGCTAAAACTGAACTCCACAACGGTAGCAATTGCAGTAGTTAGCCGAGCTAGATGTACTCAATCATTACTCATAACGTGATTGTTTCCAAATTTGGAAAGGCTAAGGGACCCCATCCACACCACCCATCCCCCCCCCCCACCCTGGATCTAACCCTGTAAAATGTCAAACACAGAGCAAAAAAACAACAAAAATACCTGGGACAGCTGGATACGAAGCTACCAGACACCTTGCCATTAAGCCTGTTATCTTCCCACATTTCACAGTTTACGGAACAGACTGAGTAAGAAAATCACAAAAGCAATCTTTTTTTTCCGCTTTTAGCTGGTTGCTAACATCTGTACATTCACACAACCTTGCATGCCATTAAGCCTGGCATCTCCTACATTTCACCCTTTACGGAATAGACGGAGTACGAAAGCCACAAAGGCAATCACTTGTTATTCAGTGATTTCTCTTTGAGTCTCTTGAGTGGCTTTCAATTAGGGCCGGTTGCTAACATTTGTGCATCCAGACAACCTTGCCATTGAGCCTGGCATCTTCTTACATTCCACTGTTTACGGAACAGACCGAGTAAGAAAGCCACAAAAGCAATTATTATAATTTTGCTGTTCAGTGATTACTTTTTGAGCCTCTTGAATGGCTTTAAATTACAACTGGTTGCTAACATTTGTGCATCCAGACAACAAGCCTGGCATATTCCTATATTTCACAGAACAGACTAAGTAAGAAAGCCACAAAAGTATTCATTTTGTTTTTCAGTGATACTTCCTTGAGACTCTTGAGTGGCCTTAAATTAAAGCTGGTTGATAACATTCATACATCCAGACACACTTACCATTGAGCCTGGCATTTTCCTACATTTCAATGTTTTACGGAACAGACTAAGTAAGAAAGCACAAAAGCAATCATTTTTTATTTGGTAAGTTATAGCTGGTTGTTATGCAGAAAACCTTACCATTGAGCCTGGAACTTTCCTACATTTCAGAGACTAATTATAAACAAAACAAAAAACACTATTTCTCTAATTGGACTGTGGCACTACATCTGGCAGTACGCTCCCCATAAACTAGACATTTGCATGCTCTGTCCAGAATTCTTAGCTATATAGTGCACTCTGAATAGTCGTCACAAGCGGCAACCGTCTACACTTGTAGCTAGATTCATTTAGCTGTGTCACTGATGTATCTGTAACCAGTTTAATATTCCAGCGCAAGGCAGAGAGAGAGTGCATGTGGACTGGTTGGCATGGCCTCCCTGGCCGCCCTCCCCACCCTATGCCTATATGTATGTTGACCTAAGTCAATGCATTGATGTTGACATTATAATATTAGCACCACATATTTAGCTACAGCAACTGTTACTATCCTGATTGGCACATCAAAAGGTAGCCCAACACAGTAGCCAGTACTTACATTAGCAATTTGCACACGTTGTATGACTACTACACTGCAGTATGCATGTAGTCTTTGGGGGTGCATGGATATTAAATGAGATGGAGCCTTAGTGCGGAATAATCATTTTTTCCTTAGCTAAGATGAGAAATTATTAGCTTCACACTATATATATATATACTAGCTAGTCTACAGTGCCTCCTAAATCTATTATGTCTACAGGTCCAACTGCTCTACTCATATACTCTGTCTATTCCGTAAACAGTGAAATATAGGAGATGCCAGGCTTAGTGGCATGCAAGGTTGTGCGGACATACAGATGTTAGCAACCAGCTAACAATTTAAAGCCACTCAAGAGACTCAATATGAATAACAAATGATTGCTTTGTGGCTTTCTTACTCAGTCTGTTCCGTAAACAGTGGAATGTAAGAAGATACCAGGCTCAATGTCTGGATGCATGAATGTTAGCAACCAGTTCTAATTTAAAGCCACTCAAAAGACTCGAATTAAAATCCCTGAAAAACAAATGATTGCTTTTGTGGCTTTCATGCTCCATCTGTTCCGTAAACTGCAAAAACCAAGAAGATTTCAAGCATGCCCATAGAAGTGAACTAATTGCCTATACAAGATTCATCATCACTACATGTCATGTATGTATTCTTTTCTGTGTCTCACTGTGTGGACAGGAAGACGTTTTATTTAGCTGCAATGTTGTGAATTAAGCTGCTATCGTTGGCAATCTGTCCTAACAATTTTGATGCTATAAACTAAGTGGAGAAGTCAGTCTGAGAAGAGGTGTGAATGCACGAGAGTGTTCAGCTTGATACATCACATTACAATATTTCGTTTTCATCCTCATGCACCGCAACATATAGGCCAGGGTCAATGGCAAGGTTGTCTGGATGCACGAATGTTAGTAACTGGCGTAGAGTAGCTAGTATATACACAGTGTGAACCTATACACTTAACCCACTTTAACCCAGTTAGAGTTACTTGAGTTGCAACTACCCACCGCACCTACCAAAGCTACATTAGTTTACAATGTCCTATGCTTGGCTTCTAACATTCAATCACATCTATGCATGCAAAAACGTTTGACTGAGTTCAGGTTACATGAGTTGCAAGTGCAACCTCAAATATTTTAACCAATACTTATTACTTTACACCACTAATTGTTTACTGGCCATGAATTCATACCACAGACATAGCTATATGGTATCATTAAATTCTCAAAGTATATAGCATGATCTTTCCAGGATTCAGCTGCAGCTGCTATCACAAACATGCTGGCACAAAATGCCTTCCCAATAGTAAGGTTTCCATCAAGCAGCAAAGTATGTCTGCAACTATGATAACCTGTGACATGGGTTGAATCAACCCTGGAGTTTTTGCAGTAACTTTGCATCGTAGCTAAGGATAAAATAATTATTCCGCACTAAGCCTCCCTCTCATTTAATATCCATATACCCCCACAGACTACATTCAGATGGCAGTGTAGTAGTCACATAATGTGTGTAAATTGCTAATGTAAGCACTAGCTACTGTGCTGAGCTACCTTTTGATGTGCCAATCAGGATAGTAACAATTTCTGTAGGTAAATACGTGGTGCTAATATTATAATGTCAACATCAATGCATTAACTTAGGTCAGCATACATATAGGCGCAGGGTGGGGAGGGCAGCCAGGGAGGCCATGCAGATGTAGTGCCATAGTCCAATCAAAGAAATATTTCCTCGTGTATGTCATAATTATACGAGTCAATATTGATATTTTTGGTTTCCACAGCTACTCAGTCAATGGCAAGGTTTTCTGCATAACAACCAGCAAATAACAAATATTGCTTTTGTGCTTTCTTACTTAGCCTGTTCTGTAAACAATGAAATGTAGGGAAATGCCAGGCTCAATGGTAAGGGTGTCTGGATGTACAAATGTTAGAAATCAGCTCTAATTTAAGAGTCTCAAGGAGGTATCACTGAAAAACAAACGAATGCTTTTGTGGCTATCTTACTTAGTCTGTTTTGTAAACAATGAAATATAGGAATATGCCAGGCTTGTTGTCTGGATGCACAAATGTTAGCAACCAGTTGTAATTTAAAGCCATTCAAGAGGCTCAAAAAGTAATCACTGAATAGCAAAATTATAATAATTGCTTTTGTGGCTTTACTTTATCTTACTGCACCGTATTTCCCAGAGTGCTATGATTCTTGGGGCCTGAAAAAGCTACAGAGGCAGTGTTGAAAGCCGTTCGATATTGGCAAGCGGGTGCATGAAGGCCACTCCCAGCCTTGGTCAGTGCTTTACTGTATAGATTCCTGCCTGGATGTCTTGCAGTATTGATGCACATTATGCTTACTCGCTTATAGGTACGATCTGTATACATACTGGCTGTGTAAGAAGCTTGTAACGGTAGCGGACTAGTTAGCATTCCGTTAGCAAAATTTCCACCGAAAAACGGCGGGCTCAGTCGATTTTCTCGAACCTTTCGACTGGTACTGATGTTTCAGCGCTTCAAACAGCTCTTGCAGTGTTTTGCTTTGGCAGCAGAGAGCCTCGAAATCTCTATGGCGATTACTGTACTTAATTGACGTCAACATATATGCACGTGATTTTGACGTACTTCCTCCCATGTGCAGTAACTGGCACTGAACCTCAGTAAGTAGTATACCAGTAACTGGTACTGAACCTCAGTAGGTGATATGGTTGTACGGTACTGCACTACAGTGCCTATACATGGGTATTTGCTAAAGCTGTATGGCATATTTTCAAGTACTGCTGATCAAGGTCATTTCAGCAGCTAGTCTGTCCCTCGTTTACTCTCTCTCAGCAATTTTAGCAGCTAGTCTATATTTCTAACTTCTCTGGCGAAAAGCAGGTATGTATTGTAGGGCATTCAATCTCTGGCGTATGAGCTAGAGGCGTGGCTCAGATTTGGTATCAAATCATCTGGGAATCTGGAACAAAGCAGATTACATAACGCTTAATGAGTACAGCAAACAAATCACATCCCTTTACAAATGTCACAACAACTTTCAGCTGTTCAGGCTTCAAGTCCAGGTAGCCCAATTCCCTGGCTGCCTCTCGTTCTGAGCGGGTAGGTTGTAGGCTGCTTTTCCGGTTGTAGGCCACGCACCATTCTGGTGCTGAACCTCAGTAGTCTGCATGCAGCACACTGTATAGTCTGGCGAAGCCAGCGAAGCGCGAGGGTACGGTGGCCGAGAAGGTTCACCCGCTGCGGGTACGGCGGGTATGGGCGGGTACCGACGGCGGGTAGGGGCGGGTACCGACGGCGGGTAAGGGCGGGTACCGACAATTATACCACGTGATGCCAGCCTCGTACCGCAGCCGCGAAAATTCCATGGCTGCAGTTTTATTTTCGCGGCAGCAGCTTTTTTTGCAGCAGTGGAAATTCCACGGCTGCGGAAAAACCTGCGAGGGGAGGCCTGAGTGCGGGGCTAATGCCAGCGCGTTTGTAAAAAATGAAGGCGTTGCCTGTACTTTCTGGGTGACCTGGGGTTTAATTTAATCGACTTGGGCTTCAATGTATATTTAGATAGTAGAGTAGAAGGAAAGAAAGGACCTACTCTACTATCTATGTTGATTAATTATAAGATAGCTGTAATATGATTATACTATGTTGAAGGCCTAATAGCAACTATTTAAGAGAAAGGGTGTCCATTTGCTGTAATACAATACTGATATGACCATGCACTGATGTGAACAGCAAGAGGCCTCACATCGTTCCCATGGTAATGAGGGTACTGATAATTTTATTATGATTCCATAATCATAATGTATTTTACCATGGACTGTATATATAGCTAGGTGATGTACTGGTGGAACGAACCAGTTTTTACTACCACGACATGGATCAGTTACTCTCCTTCATAATAGTACATTTCCTTTATTATTCCAGTATTTATCACTCCTTTGGTTGCTTGGTTGCATGCATGATCAATTCATAGTTAAGCAAGTCATCAGATATACTGTGATCTCTAACATCATCAACTCATCAGATTCAACAGCTGTACATGAAAATGGTTGTAATTATTGTAATAATAATATTTCAAATAGGCTGCTAGAGCGGCTAGAGTAATACTAATTAATAGTCCATGCATGAGTTGCTCAAACTTGGGTGTATAAATGATCTTCAGACCAGTAACATTGCATCAATCCACAGAGCCACCATGTCCAGCTTATCTTCTGCTCCTAGATTTCATCAGAGAGAGATTCACCTCAGTACTGAAACTGTGTTATGCTGAATCCTCTATCAAACCATAGATAGTAGTACTATCTATGATCAAACCAAGCATGCTGCTTATAGATATCCAACTATAGCTACTTCCTGATCATGATCACCACATAAATGCATGGTTATAACTACCATGTAGTTAATGCTCAACGTTTATCAGTTTCAGTATTATTAGCTAGCTATTGGACACTGGTGGAAGCAGCCTTCAAGTTCAACATAATATAATAGCTATCTCAGTATATTATAAAGATTGAACTTGAAGCCCAGGTCGATCAAACCCCGGGTCACTAACCTTCTGAGGTTTTTCTCCCAGCGTTGGCTACGCGAGACTGTAAAGACTCTGTCGCGTACTACTCAGGATCACGTGGCATAATTGTCGGTACCCGCCCTTACCCGCCGTCGGTACCCGCTCATACCCGCCCGGCGCCCCTACCCGCCGTCGGTACCCGCCCATACCCGCCGTACCCGCAGCGGGTGAACCTTCTCGGCCACCGTACTAACCCGCCCCTACCCGCCGTCGGTACCCGCCGTACCCGCAGCGGGTGAACCTTCTCGGCCACCGTACACTTCTCCTGGCTTACCTCCATGACGATCGCTACTTTTCTTTACGCGAGGGAGGTACCTAAGGAGTTGTCCCTAACGGCCAGCATAATAATTATAATAGTTCAAAAGGTTAATAACATTCATGCACAAGTATCTAAGTGCTTGCAGCTGGACTTCCCCTTCAGAGCGGTAGTACTTGAGAGCTCCACCTTTACGCGCGTGCAACTGTGCAAATCACTGATTATGGCAACAAGGAGAGTCCTGTCAGTAGATGAGGTTGTAGAGGAGCTGCAGAATAGTGACAGTGAGAATGATGATGACAGTGAGGATGATTTTGATGGCTACCTAGATGAAGAGGAAATGCAACAGCGGTGGATGGGGGAGATGGCCATGGAAGGCAACAGTGATCTAGAGGGGAATGCATGGGAGTGAGAGAGAGGAGAGTAACAGTGTGGAAGACTGATGCACCCTCACCACAACCATACACCCTTGAGGCAGGCTGCTCTGTACCTTTGCCCGGGAACAGGCCGATAGACTATTTCTCCCTCTTTGTGGATGACAGCATGCTGCAGCATATAGTAGACCAGACGAACCTCTACAGTGAGCAGTTCATGGTACCTCATACCCTGGCCGCCGGGCTCCACATTCACGGATCAGGCGTTGGTCGAAGGAAGAGCACACCATTGCGGAGCTGCGGAGGTTCCTGGCCCAGATCCTCGTCATGGGCCTTGTGAGGTATCCGCAGGTGAAGAGTCACTGGAGCACTTCATGGCCATATGCAACAGACACTTTCTCCAGCGTAAGTTTTAGTCATTGCATACATGGGGTGGTAATTGAAGGTTATTTTCCTTGCAGGTTATGAAACGAGACCGATTCTCCCTTTTGATGAGATTTCTGCATCTCAATGACAACAGCCAATACAAGAAGAAGGGAGAACCCGGCCATGACCCCCTATACAAGGTGCGACCATTCCTGACACCACTGATTGACCACTTCCAGTCATCGTACACCCTCCACCGGGAAGTGTCGGTCGACGAATCGATGATTGGATTCAAGGGGAGGTTGGGCTTCATTCAGTACATGCCGAAGAAGCCGACAAAGTTGGGCATGAAAGCCTTTGTCCTGTCAGATGTGCAGACAGGCTATATGTACAACTGGCGTCTGTACACAGGTATGTATGTACCTGTGTGTGTGTGTGTGTGTGTGTGTGTGTGTGTGTGTGTGTGTGTGTGTGTGTGTGTGTGTGTACATGCTCATGTGTGCATGTGCATGCATGTATGCGAACACAAAAGCTTGTTAGAGTAAGGCCAGGATAGTGAGGCTATATGTACAACTGGCGTCTGTACACAGGTATGTATGTACCTGTGTGTGTGTGTGTGTGTGTGTGTACATGCTCATGTGTGCATGTGCATGCATGTATGCGAACACAAAAGCTTGTTGGAGTAAGGCCAGGATAGAGAGCCACAAAGGCTTGTGCTCACCATTTCTGCAGAATAATTCCCAGGTTTAGATGAAATCTGAGTGTTTCTGGAATCCACTAGTTACCTATGTGTGAATATGTGTGTATTATGTGTGTGTGTGTGTGTGCTGCATGTGTACGTGTATGTACATGTGTGTATGTATGCATGTCTGTGCAAGTATATGCATGTGTGTATATGGTGTGTGTGTATATGTATGTGGGTGCAAGCGTGCATGTGCATGTGTGTGTATATGTGTGTATGCATGCGAGTATGGGTGTTATATCACTGATTATATAATTTAGGCAAAGATGACTCACTCGCAAACACTGATGCTGGAATGACTCACGCAGTAGTCATGAATCTGGTCGATCCCATCAAGGGCAGGGGGCACCATGTCTACATGGACAACTTTTACACCGCACCCCGTCTCTTCAGTGACTTGCGCGACAATGGGTTCGGAGCCTGTGGTACACTGCGATTGAACCGTCGTGGCCTTCCAGCAGCCATCAAGGAGACTGTGAAGAAGGGAGAGATGAAGGCATTCCACCTGGACACCTCGATGCTGGCCATCAAGTGGGTGGACAAACGTGTGGTGACAGCGCTAACCACCATTCATGATGACTCCGTTGTCACGGTGGAGAGACGCTCCAGGAAAGCTGTCGGTGGCCGAGAGACAGTACAGAAGCCCAAGGCCATAGTAGATTACAATAGGTGTAGATCTTGCTGACCAGCTGCTTTCATACTATGGCTTTGGCCACCGTACAGTGAAGTGGTGGAGGAGGGCATTTTTCTTCCTTCTGGACATGGCGGTCGTCAACGGCTACATCTTGTATACCCAGCAGAACCCCGATAAGAAGGGACGTCTCACGCACGAACAGTTCCGGATCCAACTGGCTAGAGACCTCCTCTATGCTGCTGGTGTCGACGTTGGAGCGGAACACCCGAATATGAAGGTTAGGTGCCTGTAAAAGCTTATATGTTATTTTTAGCAGAGATTTGGAGGCTTTTGTTTTGTATTACGTAATGGGCGTGTCGGTGCCATCCCTACATACCGACTCTCTGATACATGCCTACAGAAGTTTCAGTGGTTGTAGTAACCATGGATTACAGAGCTGATCATGACGCTCATGGATTACTATTATGGTATAGAGCGTATGTGCACTCTGTAATCCATGAGCTACTAGTCTAAGAGCTAGCTACCAGTGTCAACTGCACATTGGGCATGCAAGCATCCCGTACTGTAGATGAGTACATTTTCTGCTCCACCGGGTAGATCGACAATTATTAATATCATTTTTTACAGCTCTATCTATTCGGCCCATTTGTTTTCCCTAGCAGTGTGGTGTCATTGTTTGAAACATACCACCTGACTGGACCTCTCTAAAGTGAAAGGCTTTGTCAATGACCTTACTATTATTCCCCCTCTATAAATGACAACATTTAGGACATTTCGGTATTGCTCTGTCCTTAATTAATCACTGCAAAAAATATGTAATTGTTTTGACTACTTAGTGGTTACCAGAATTTCTGATGTAAGGTACATGTAGGTGCAGGTAGGCCTCAAAGTGGGTAATTTGTTCTTGCTATATGGAATATGATTATGGAGTATCAGGTTCAAAGAACAAGGATCAAATTACCCACTTTGAGGCATAACTCATTCATAATCATAATCCACATATTGTGGAATATGATTATGGAATATCAGGTTCAAAGAACAAGGAAGAAATTACCCGCTATGAGGCCTAACTCCTACCTTCCAGTTGGAGTAAGGCATCAAAGTGGGTAATTTGTTCCTTGTTCTTTGAACCTGACATTCCTAATCATATTCCATATATCAAGAACAAATTACACACTTTGACCACCCACCCATAACATAACTTACACTATGGATTAATATGCACAAAATCTACAGCCAAAACCTAGCCGTAATAGCTGACCCTGCCTTACAGAAATGTGCATGATACCTCTGCACTACGTATACATATTCAGTATTTGCAGTAGTTCAAGTGCTGTCTACCAGAGCTACACTGTTCACTACTGTTAGCTACTCCAATTTTACCAGCTTGACTAGTACACTGCAAAAATTCATTAACTCAGCTAGAGTAATGTGTTCACTCATGTGCAACGCAAATAACAAATGACTGATCATTATGACAATTCCTTTTTACTGAGTGCATGATGTTACCTAAATTTCAGATGTCCATCAGCTAATAAAATTACCCACTATGAGGCCTAACTCCTACCTTCCAGTTGGAGTAAGGCATCAAAGTGGGTAATTTGTTCCTTGTTCTTTGAACCTGACATTCCATAATCATATTCCATATATCAAGAACAAATTACACACTTTGATGCCTTATGCCACCCACCCATAACATAACTTACACTATGGATTAATATGCGCAAAATCTACAGCCAAAACCATTAATATTAGCCGTAATAGCTGACCCTGCCTTACAGAAAAGTGCATGATACCTCTGCACTACATATTCAGTATTTGCAGTAGTTCAAGTGCTGTCTACCAGAGCTACACTGTTCACTACTGTTAGCTACTCCAATTTTACCAGCTTGACTAGTACACTGCAAAAATTCATTAACTCAGCTAGAGTTACCTAAGTAGGAGGTGTAGCACAAGTGATCAAGTTACCATACTAAGTGATCTAATCTAATATTGTAGCATTTTGAAAGCTTACATAAAAGCCTACTGGAACTACACAAGTTCACTCCCAATCTGTATTTGCCTTCTAACATTCCAACACGTTGCATACACTGTGCTATTCAGAACACTGCTGAACATTGCAAAAAAAACTGCAGGTATTTTTAGCATAGAGTTCACGGCTAGTCGATGTAAAAAATGTGTACTTGTTTTGACTACTTAGTGCATGGACACAGCTAATTGGCAAGATGGTATGGGTATGTGGAGAGAATTAGTCAAGAATGCGGAAAACACATTAGAACAGTGGTCACTCCTAGCTAGCCATCAGCTATGCTTACTCATCTGCATCAGAACTAATAACCATTTCTAGGCTACCTTTTTAATGCATGAGTAAGCTAATGTACTGTTAATGTGTGTTCAGATACTCTTACCATCTTGCCAATTGTTTGTGTCCATGCGCGTAATGTGTTCACTCATGTGCAACTCAAATAACAAATGACTGATCATTATGACAATTCCTTTTTTACTGAGTGCATGATGTTACCTAAATTTCAGATGTCCAAGTTAGGCTTCAAAGTGGGAAATTTGTTCATTGCTATAGATAGAACTTGACATTCCATAGTCATATTCCATAGTAGACATTAGTTTTGGATTACTCTACAGTACATTACAGGACTACCAAGTACTATACCTCCATTCCAGTGGAGAGCTCGGTTCAATCCCCGCTACATTCACCTTTTCTTTGTTCCAGTTTTGTTTTGTCTTAGCTACTTCTGTTTTTTCTTTTGTATTTCTCCTGCATTTTGAAAACAATGACATCATGTACACATTTGAACCACATTTAGGCTGTGCCAAAGCTCAACGGCTACATCTGGGATGTCCTGTCTCTTAGTGTGATCCTGATCTAGGAGGAAGTTGGAGATATCCTTGATTGTGGGATATTAGAAGGTATAGAGCTTGACAACAGAAAGACCATGCATGCATCACTGAAGAAAACAAATTGTTGTTTTGAAATTCAGAAGTCTGTGTATAAAAGTAGGAGTTAACCCTCAAAGCGGGTAATTTGTTCCTTGCTAATGGAACTTGACATTCCATAGTCAATTTTCATAGTACGGAACAAATTACCCACTTTGAGGCCTAATTCATACCTTCATACTTAGACTTCTGAAATTCAGGCAACCACTAAATGGTCAAAACAAAACCCACTTTGAGGCCTAACTCTTACCTTCCAGTTGGAGTAAGGCATCAAAGTGGGTAATTTGTTCCTTGCTAATGGAACTTGACATTCCATAGTCAATTTTCATAGTAGGGAACAAATTACCCACTTTGAGGCCTAATTCATACCTTCATACTTAGACTTCTGAAATTCAGGCAACCACTAAATGGTCAAAACAAAACCCACTTTGAGGCCTAACTCTTACCTTCCAGTTGGAGTATAAGGCATCAAAGTGGGTAATTTGTTCTTGATATATGGAATATGATTATGGAATATCAGGTTCAAAGAACAAGGAAGAATTTACCCACTTTGAGGCCTAACTCCTACCTTCCAGTTGGAGTAAGGCATCAAAGTGGGTAATTTGTTCCTTGTTCTTTGAACCTGACATTCCATAATCATATTCCATATATCAAGAACAATTACAAACTTTGATGCCTTACACCACCCACCCATAACATAACTTACACTATGGATTAATATGCGCAAAATCTACAGCCAAAACCCTTAATATTAGCCGTAATAGCTGACCCTGCCTTGCAGAAAAGTGCATGATACCTCTGCACTACATATATGCAGTATTTGCAGTAGTTCAAGTGCTGTCTACCAGAGCTACACTGTTCACTACTGTTAGCTACTCCAATTTTACCAGCTTGACTAGTACACTGCAAAAATTCATTAACTCAGCTAGAGTTACCTAAGTAGGAGGTGTAGCACAAGTGATCAAGTTACCATACTAAGTGATCTAATCTAATATTGTAGCATTTTGAAAGCTTACATAAAAGCCTACTGGAACTACACAAGTTCACTCCCAATCTGTATTTGCCTTCTAACATTCCAATGCAACACGTTGCATACACTGTGCTATTCAGAACACTGCTGAACATTGCAAAGAAAGCTGCAGGTATTTTTAGCATAGAGTTCAAGGCTAGTTAATGTAAAAAATGTGTACTTGTTTTGACTACTTGTAGCATGGGGAAGCCTTACATCAAAAGGGCCGGCTGTGCCAACATTTAGCATAAAGTAGCTGTTCTTGTGCAAACAATGCATTATCCAGATATTGGCATCGCAGTGACTCATAACGCATCACAGCCGTGCATTATCTACAGTAGTGATGCATTATGAGTCACTGCAGTGCCACTATCCAGTGTAGTACGGAACAAATTACCCACTTTGAGGCCTAATTCATACCTTCTTACTTAGACTTCTGAAATTCAGGTAACCACTAAGTGGTCAAAACAAAACCCACTTTGAGGCCTAACTCTTACCTGCCAGTTGGAGTAAGGCATCAAAGTGGGTAATTTGTTCTTGATATATGGAATATGATTATGGAATATCAGGTTCAAAGAACAAGGAAGAATTTACCCACTTTGAGGCCTAACTCCTACCTTCCAGTTGGAGTAAGGCATCAAAGTGGGTAATTTGTTCCTTGTTCTTTGAACCTGACATTCCATAATCATAATTATTAAGAACAAATTACACACTTTGATGCCTTACACCACCCACCCATAACACTATGAAAATTGACTATGGAATGTAAAGCTCCATTAGCAAGGAACAAATTACCCGCTTTGAGGGTTAACTCCTACCTTCATACACAGACTTCTGAATTTCAAAACAACTCAATTTTTTTTTCAGTGATGCATGCACATGCATCACTGTTCCTGATTGGTTAAGTTAATTAATTGTGGCATGCTTTTGTGGCTATAAAAGAAGGCTGGCTACAGCCTCTAGCATCCAGAGCCAACCAGGAGAGCATCAGTATCTGAAGCAACTCATGAAGAAGGACTCAACAATGAAGCTCTTCGTCATTCTCTGCTGTGCCATGCTTGCCATTGCTGCGGCCTTCAGCATCGACCTACCCGAGAGCCGCCCTGAAACAGAGGTACAGAGCATGCAGCTGGGCTCCATAAATGAGGAGGAGCGACCAACACCTAGTGTTGAGCCATCTGCCGACACAGAGCAGGAGTGGCTAGGTGAGCAAATAGCACAGTCAATACAAAATGTATTATTATATACACTTCCTAGCTATGTACTACTATATATGTAAGTTAGATTTAGCAACCAGTGTATATTATACATGTGCTACTGTATTATGTACCCCTTTTCCTCTGTAGAATCCAAAATTGATGATGCCATGCTGCAGGAAATTGATGAGACAGCACATATATCAACGACTTACGGTAATGTAGCCTGTATGCAAAAAGTACAAATCATCCACCAACAACTAGTATAGCACATAACTTGGGAGCCACTGAAACGCAAACAACAACAGTTGCAATAGATGTCTAATTCTAAGTCTCTCAATAATGTTGTTGTTTTAAAATGCAACATCTACCCTCCACTCCACTGCAGGTCAAATTCTTAAAAAATACCAAATCCGCTCCTTCATCTGGTATCCACGACTCCATGTCACCTTTTACAACAGGTCGCCTGGGAATCTGAACATCTACTGGGTGAACTACAGTGGGCAGTGCGTGAGGCTATCAACTGTTGGACGTAATGGTGGATGCAGTTATATCACGTATGAAAGTCATGCATTTGTGGCCACAACTGGAAGTGGACAAGTACGTGGTATATATATCATGTACGGAAGGAATGCAGCTGTCGCCTTCTATTAGACTAGTATGTGACTGTGCAAGCACATTTGTGCTGGCAACGGACTGAAATGTACATGTAGTTTGTAATGTTTTAGTGCATATAGCATAGCTACTAGGCCAGGTTTTTCTCATGATAACATTGTTGATATAGCTACTACACCTATTTGTGTAGCTTAGAATTTGAACTGTATTCTTAGCCACCATTATTTTTTATAGTGCATATGAATTTAGTATGCCTTTAGTTGTACTTGTCATCTTTCAATTGGTGATTTGAGATAGTTACACAATGGCCCATTCAGTATCCGTGGGTCAATACTGCTATGATAACTAGGAATATGCCTCGCGTGGCTACCAGAGGCAAGCATAAACAGGTAGTTGCTATGTATTAAAGCTACACTACCTAAGGACTATAAAAAAACAACTGACCTTCAAAATTAGATCTGTAAGCTGTAACACATGTATTAACAATTATTCTTTGGGGAGCATGATATGCCTGCAGACCTTTTCCTGACATCGTCACACCCCATGTTGCCCCCCCCCCCCCCCATGCGACTATTTTCGCGAGTCAGCTAGTCACGAGAATAATAGCTGAAAAGGTAAGTAGTAATTCTGGAGCAGCTACAAAAAACGACTGACATCCAGGTGAATTATGTCTCTATCTACAAGATTTTTCGAGAATCAGCCACGGATACCACGAGAGAGCAGACAGAGGGGCTGTAGTAGTCTCGTGCCCAGACCCTCCCCTCGCAATTAAAAAAACGCGGAAATGAGCTTGAAGGGTCTGGCGAATAACTATACCCGGAAGTGTCTTGAACGTTCGGAATGCAGCGACATGTGTTGATGAGGGAAAATTAATGTGTGAATGACGCAACAATGGTGAATATCATTATTTTGCTAATTTAACATGGCGGCATACAGTAAGGTAAAAATCAGCGAAGCGATCGACAATGCGGCAGCGACCGTAGGATTGGAAGGACTGAAAAAGGAGCAGAGAGAGGCCATTGAATCATTTGTCGAAGGCCAAGATGTCTTCGTTACCCTTCCGACGGGCACTCAGAAAACTGTGGGCCGCAGCGAGACGCTCAGAACTTGTTTCGCCGGCAAGGGTATCTAGCAAGATACCATACACATCTTTCACGCCGTCTGCTGTCCCGACCAAGTTCTGTCGATCGCGCCGTCTCAAATCTGAAGCGGCACAGACTTTGCAGAACTCGCTCATGGCCAGGCTGCACACGCGGCTGCATGCAGAAGCCTGGTAAGCGCTCGCACCTACTTACGTAATGCAATTACGCGGTTTCATCCAAATCGACGCCGGTCAGTATAGTTAGTTCTTCCCTTTCCTTCCTTCCCTCGTTTTTCGGCGGCGTGCGGGGTTGGGTCTGGGGACGAGACTAGGGCTGTAGTGCTTGAAACTCACGTTCGCATCGCTCGATCGTGCCCGACGGTCCGTCTCCATGCAGCGCTCATATCTCTACTTACGCGACGGGTACACAAACTCTACTAACCTGGGAGCTGCAGTAGGATTTCCTTGGTCAAACTATGTGGCTGACTTGTTCAACTCTCTGACTCTTGGTTCGAAGACGGTATCCATGTAACCATAGATAAGTATAGGATAGACTATATATTATACCACATTACATCATCGATAATAAACGTGATTGGCTGAAAAGTATTGGTACTTAGGCTCATAACCCACACTTTTATTCTTACCGCTAGAGGCAAGACGTTGCTACGCGGCGCTGATTGTGCGCATGTGCAATGTGGTATAAGTCGGAACTGGGCTCGAACTCTTCCTTTTCCGACTCCAAGTGTGGGTACATGGCTCGAACTCCTCCATTCCCGACTCTGAGACTCGTACTGGGCACAAACTCCTCCAATCCCAGCGCTTCGCCTCGGGATAACCGCAAACTCGTGGGTTACATAGGTGCATAACCCACTCTTGGGTGTAGTCTATCCTATACTTATACCACATTACATCATCTATAATAAACGGGATTGGCTGAAAAGTATTGGTTACATAGGCTCATAACCCACACTTTTATTCTTACCGCTGGAGGCAAGGCGTTGCTACGCGGCGCTGATTGTGCGCATGCGTAATGTGGTATAAGTCAGATAGACCACACCCACTCGTGGGTGTAGTCTATCCTATAGCTACTTATCTATGATGTAACTGCCAGAGACGTCATTTTGAACACGTGCCGTTGCCCCGGGGGAGGAGACAGACTAATATATTTATATAATATGTTCCGTACCGATCTGGAACTTGTCCGGTTCTAGAACCGGATGACCGGTTCTGGAAGTGGTCGTCCAGTTCTAGAAGCGGATGTCCCGATCGCGGACCACAATGAAGTACTGTCCCGCTCTAGAACCGAGCAGCCAGTTCTACATCCTCAGAACCATCCAGTTCTTGAACCACTGTAGTTGTGGAAGAGCTTTGGATTTGCATCTTTTGGGCTGCTATGGCCACAAGATGTGCTGCAGACCATGGCTATAATTATATAAACTATGTACAGTAGTAGCTACATAGACTATATATCCAGCGACATTAGGGTAACACCCCATTCCTGACCTCTCCTCTCCCAGCCCTGAGGAGGTGACATTCCCTACGACTATGGCTAAACATACATCAACCTGGCTGCTGTTTTGTCATCCATTTTCCGGTGGCCGGGTGCATGTGAATGGGAAGATAGTGAAAGAGAACTTCCTCTCATCTGATGCAAGACCTCAGTTAGCTAGTCATCCACAATGCCAATATAATCATACAGAAGTATACAAATTTAATAATAAACAGCCAGTCTTTCATCTCGCAGCCAGCTCAAAGAGTAATTTTCCTTCATGGAGTTTCCTATTGGAGATAAATGAAAATTGCATCAAAGTCAGTAGACCAACTGACAGTCACTGATTAACTGACCAACATATACTGCATCTAGATTCAAGGATGCATACCACACTCTTACTTGTACAGTAATAAGAGAAATGGTGGCGCTAATTCCTTGATCATCTCACATATCAATAATTTAGAAAGTAAGATCTAAGGGTACCACTTTAATTATTATCACCACCAGTGCTCTGGGGCATATTCTCTGGGGCATATTCTCTGGGAGTCCTATGCAAATACTTCAATTTCACAGAGTGAGGACATTGCATACTGTGAATCTCTATGCTATGACATTGTAGTTGGTTTTTGCTTTCCCGTATCTGCCTAGCCTTGTTCCAAGGCTCCCCTCCTACATGCGGAAAAGTATTTTGTTCGCACATGCATGGGAGGGGAGCCTGGGAACGAAGCTAGCAGACCATGCAGAAAATAAGTGGTCTCATCAGAAGATTAACCATAGTGCAGCTGGTTTCAACATGAGTTCCGACTCACAGTTGTCTGATCTGCCAGAAGAACCTCATTAACCACGCAGTTTGAAAGGAATGAGGCCTACATGGTGAATATCAATTCCATTCCAGCAGCTCAGAATACAGCCTATGAAGTGACATAGTTGGAGGGTGGGAATACCTTGAATAGAGAGGACACCGGATATGGTTTATGATGAACATTCAGGGCAACACACTCATCAGGAAAACAATAGAGAGCGTATTTATGAGTATGTGTCATAACAGAAAGCCACGGGTTGGTATATTACAAAATTATTACATAGCTAATTTCATAATTACGGTTCACAAAACTGGTCAACACTAAAACTAGCACTACTTAGGAAATACCCTGACTCCCAACTAGCTACTTGTACAAGGACGTCTACATTTAAATTTTTCCCACCTGTAACAACACACTTTGAAATACTACAACATCACTTTTATTAATTAATCCATTTGGGATTATTATTATATACAAATTAAAGCACTTTCAAGACAATGCCACAGGACCATATAACAATTGGTGCATGTGCACTGAGCCTGGTAGGACTGGCATAAGAGCTAGAGACTGGGGAAAGTCAGCCTGTTAGGATGTCACCATATCATCTGCTCCAGGCCGTTCAACCCTAACAGTTTTGTAAAAATGGGCTTCATCATCACAAAATGCTATTTTTGCACTTCTCAGTAGAATGTCATTAAAATAGCTCAGTATATCTACTTGGGTGACAGTTTATCCACCATGATATAATTATAATATAAATTTTAGTGTTGTTTTAGTTAATCAAAAGTATTAGTTAAAACAAAGTTAGTAGAGGACAAAACAGATTTTATTAGCATAGTAAAACTGAAAGTTTCCCCTGAGGAATAAACTATAACCAAACTAAAATTTTTTGTCCCCAAACTAGTTTGTCACAGCTAGTAGTATAGAAGGGGGAAGGAGTGTAGAGGACCATGTATGAGAACTATTTTACGAGCTATATAGGAATTATTACTAGTAGCAGGACATTGTGGTTCTGCGGATCACGATGTAGTTGACGCTTTTTTACTGTAGCTACAGATAGATGTTTCCTATTGAGTTTAGTAGTCGTGCTGCATGTGCTAGAGTGGAAATGATGAAATCAAGGATACTTAATTACTAACGTTAGTAATTAAGTATCCTTGATGAAATATTCTTGACGAAATATTCAAAACATTTTCTGGCCCACTGACCCACCATAGCGTACAGGAAACTTTGCCACCAAGAAACAGAAAATTAAGTTCAAGTGGCCTAAGCATTACATCAGGCTCTCTCTACGCAAGGTTACTTGTGTTGATGCCGTCATCGAACCGAACTTGTGGCACACGAAGAGTCCAAGATCTGGACAAGTCTATCACAGTTTTACCAAGGAAGAAGCCCGAGGTTAAAGTTTGTGTACGTCTCAGGCTAAAGTTTGTGTACGTGTAAAGAAGCCTGAGGTTGCTATCAAAAACTGATGCGAATGTGAGCACAAGCCAGGAATATTAAATTCGTATGCACAAAAAATGAAAATGGACTAAGAATACAGTTCAAATACTTGCTATCAAAAACCTGTACTTGCTAGCAAAAACTTGGTCTATAGCATCCAGTTTAATACTTGCTATCAAAAATCACTATCAAAACCTGGTCTAGTATCTAAAGCAATACAACAAACTACATGTACATTTCAGTCCGTAAACATGTGCTTGTACAGTCACACCTTGGGTCTATAGTCAAATACTTGCTACCAAACATCACTATCAAAAACCTGGTCTAACAATACAACAAACTACATGTACATTTAAAAATCACTGGTCTAGCGTCTAAAACAATACAACAAACTACATCTACATTTCAGTCCGTAAACATGTGCTTGCACAGTCACACAACCGACAAATCAGTCCGTAAACATGTGCTTGCACAGTCACATAACTAATGGAAGGTGACAGCTGCATTCCTTCCATACATGATATATATACCACGTACATGTCCACTTCTGGTTGTGGCCACAAATGCGTGACTAGCATTGCTATGTGATCATAATGTGATCATACTGATTCCACCATTCACTCCAACAGTTGATGGCGTGACTAGCATATGTGATCATAATGTGATCATACGGATTCTACCACTCACTCCAACAGTTGATGGACGCACGCAACGCCCACTGTAGTCCACCCAGTAGATGAGCAGAACCTCAGGTGACCTGTTGTAAAAGGTGACATGGAGTTGTGGAGACCAGATGAAGGAGCGGATTTTGTAGTGTTGAAGAATGGTACCTGCAGCTAGTGGAGTGGAGGGTAGAGTTTGTACTACTGATGTCGCATTTTTGACGTTGCATTTTTGACAATCTATTGCAACATGTTACAGATTTGTCGAAGTTATGTGCTAGCTATACAGTTGTTGGTGACTTGTCCCAATACAGGACACATGCAAAATTGGACTTACTGTAAGCCAATGATATATGTGCAGCAGACAGCACATTATGTGCTGTCTCAACTTTCCTGCAGCATGGCATCATCCAGTTTGGATTCTACTGAGGAAAAGGTAAATGGGAGTATTTTACAATACAGCTGTAGCACACGTACACTGGTTGCTAGGTTGCTAATCTAACTTACATAGTGGCACATAGCTACACATGTGGAAGTGTGTACACTTCATGATAGATAATACGTAAAATACATTTTGTATTGACTGTGCTATTTGCTCACCTAGCCACTCCTGCTCTGTGTCGGCAGATGGCTCAACACGCATGTGTAACCCCAGGTCGCTGGACTAGTTATACTGCATTCTACACTTGTTTTTCTGCCTTAAGACATTTAGACTGTAACCTTTGATGTTACAATATGTAAACTGTTGCTATTCAAAGGCAACATTTGGGGGCTTAGGAAATAGGAGCTCCATGGAGGGTGCAAATTCTCATCCTGTAAACTCAGATACTTTGGTAGAGGGTGTAAAACTCTTACATGACTACTAGCCTAAAGGGACTTAGTATACTTTGTTACAATATAAGGAGCTTGCCTCCAAAAATTGATAATCTACGAGTGTCTTGTGCTGCATGTATTACAACCTAACTGTGTGTGTGTATCACTGAGTCTTGGTTTTGTGAAGAAATTACAGATTCTACAACATTGTGTGCACTGGACAAACATTGACATGGTGATGGGATATGCTATCTTTATCAAAGAACACATGCAATTCTCAGTAGTATTGTCTGGTCCGGACGATCCGGAGCTATTGGGAATTGTGTTGCGTAATAGGAATTACAAATGCTTTTGAGTTTGTTGTATCCCCTCCTTCATCATCTCCTACTATTTTTGAGAGTTTATACAATACTTTTGTAAGTTTGGAACCATCTGTATTTTTATACTTCTTGAGAATTTTAATGTTAAAAACAAGTCACAAAAAAAAGGTTTAAAAAATGAAAAGACATATAGGGATTGAATCCCCAAAAAGCAACCAAACAAGGTAGGAACGAATGACACCACAGTACCTTTACAGATTTCCATCCCTGTTGCCAATTCTTAGAAAGCTTCTTGAAAAGCACGTCCACAGATTACTCACTGAGCACTTGTTTATTATTGGCACTCTATTTCATGTCAAAATATTTAATTGTCAATGGGTGTTTTCTTCAGGCAGATCTACTGAAACAGCACTTCTACAGGTCATGTGGAACTGGTTTCAACTTCAGAAGCCAAGGATCAGTTCACATAATAATGTCCTGGATAGGCATTTACCTTTCTGGAAGGATGTAGAGGGTAGTAGTCAGTGGCTTGTCCTCAGCTCTACAACCAGTTATGTTAGGTGTTTCTCAAGGATCGGTGTTAGGCCTCTTTTGTTTATTTTGTAAATGAATGATCATGAGATAACAAACCTGGTAGCTAGTGTGCTTGCAGATGACATTCTTCTTTATCGGCCAATTGTTTATTCCTTAGACTATTGACAAGATTTCTACTTGGGTCTCTGGAATTACATGGCATTATTATTAGCTAATTGCAAATCCTCTCAAATGTAAGTAGCTACATGCTCATCTCTAGGCGCAGATGCCTCTTTGAAATTGTGTGGACAGTACTTGAGCATGTTTACTATAAATATCTTGGTATTGGCTACCATCACATGCGGCCTTTTCTTGGGCAAAGCACATTCAGCACGTCTGTTTGAAAGCAAGACGACAAATTGGCTTCCTATTTCGTCACTTTTACCAACACTGTGACAGTAATACAATGACGAGGCTTTGTACGTCTTATGTTAGACCACTGGTGGAATATGCCTGCTCTGTGTGGGACCCACATATTCTTAAAGACATTGAGGCTGTGGAATCAGTGCACAAATTTGCACGCTAGGGTGTATCTAAAGCAGTGGAGCTCAAGTGATCAGGACATCATCAGTCAGCTATGTCTACCCACTATGGCCAAGTGTAGCTA
This sequence comes from Phakellia ventilabrum, assembly GCA_963921505.1. Lineage (NCBI taxonomy): Eukaryota > Metazoa > Porifera > Demospongiae > Axinellida > Axinellidae > Phakellia > Phakellia ventilabrum. The sequence goes on along the minus strand of OY997378.1, from coordinate 7,374,463 downwards.
GAATGTAGCTACTTGTGGCTCAGCTTAACGTACAAATTGGTTCATGATCTTGTTTGTTTTCCTTCATCCCATCTTATGCCCACAAATATCCTCTTACTACAGTCGCACTGTAAACTCAGCCTCTCTCAGAAACATTTTTGCACATACACTTTCTTTTACTCTTATTTTCTTCATACTATAAATCATTTTCCTAGTCACATAGCTATCTAACTCTTTAGCTAGCATTGCTTCTTATAAAGTAGCTTTATGTCAGTATGTTCTTGGTGCATATTAGTACTAGCCCTGAGCTATTTTGCACTCATTCTGTGAATGCATAAATTTATAAGAAAATAACTCCTATACCTCTAGGTCATGACCCCCCCTTTCAGTCTGTCGATTATTACATTGCAATTACTATGCGCAAAGTGCACCTATTAGGCCAGCACCTAGCCCCAGTGAACCGAACAAGCTCTGCAGTGGAGCTGCCAATCGATCACTGTGCGTCAATTCTTCAGTCCATACTGTAAGTTGTGAGACAAGATAATGCAGAAAGTAGAAAAATAAAAATAACAAGACTGATAATTCATATCTAAAAACTAGCCGGGTGCATAAATCATTCAATTAAAGGTTGTGCTCAGCAACAGGCACAGTCTAAGCTAACTGCAGCTGTAGAATGGATCAGCTTGGCTAGAGTACGGCTTCCAGCAAAAGTCATGACACAGCAATTTCGTAGTGCGCTTCCAGTTTAATAGCGATCAGAACGTGCCACAACAGAATTATCATCGTTACCTACAACTCTTTTTCCGTCTAGGTATATAGGCTAGTATAGCTAACACAAAACTAACCTAGCTTTACGTACGTTGGCCTATTGAGCCTGCAAACGTCCGGTAGATAGTAACGAAATGATGTAACTTAGCGCACGTAATAATTGCAGACAAACACACACACACAGACTAGACGCGGGAACGTAAAGCAATCAGCGCGCGCCCGACTGGTAAAAATAGAAGTTCTGTTGACATAAGAAAATACAGGCCTAAACATAGCTAAATAAAAATCTACCGAGATGCTACAAGAACACGTCGTGATAGCTGCATTTGTCCTGCTATGGTTGGACCCCCAGTGTCACAGGATATTTTGTACCCCCCTAAATAAAGAACCCCCATACTTAATATCCTAGGGTAGCTATTTGGTGGTCCCTCTCAAATGTGGTCCCACCCAGACCCTTCGTAGCAGAATAATTGTTACCCCCCCCCCCCGGACCATCTGTGGAACTACAGATGTCCGGTGCACTAGCTATAAGCGGTCCGCCTTGCCGTGAATATAGTCCCCCCATTTATCCCGGCACAATGCCACAGCTACAACGATGCTGTTACTATTTGCATGATGGAAGACAGCATATAAGCTCCAGTGGGGGGTCTAAACTCAGACTCTAAAAACATTGGCTGCATTACAGTAGCTAATCAGAGGCGGTCGAGACTTTAGGGAGCCCCTTCCATATTTTGACCTCCACATAGCCAAGCCAAGTATGTCACAAGCTATGCAACTCAGTATTTGTTACAGCTGTCCCGGGGAACCATCTGCACCAAGGGGGGGGACCTCGTATGGGGGGGACCTCGTATGGCTACGATACTCGGTCCAGGGGGACCGATTATTCGGCTATGGACGGTCGGGGGGACAGTACCCCCCAGTATATTTGGTACTCCATCGCACTCATTTTTCACCCCCATACAAAATCTCCTAGTATTAGCTACTGTACCCACCAATAGCTACATCATCTCTTAGTAGCTTTTTTACTATACCACCAATACATAATCTCCTAGTATATCTTGTACTCCCAATTCATAATCATCTATGTATCCCCCACAATGCACGTACAGTGTACTTAAAGATATAATGATTATATCCCCCAATACGTAATCTTCTATGTACACCCCATCCGCATGTACTTTATAGAGTTACAAAGATTACACCCCAACTTATCTTTCCTACTACCTAACTATTCAAGGAATAATTTCCACTTCCTACAATCTGACCCAGCTATCAATGAATATCGTTATTGACTAGGCAGTAGGCATCCTCTCAATAACCTGCAAGTTTGCCAGAAAATGACAATTTGACACTGTATGAGCCCCACCCTTCAATGACAAGCTTATGAATAGTTAATGAGTAGCCTAAAACTAGCGGACCTTAGTGGTTTGATAGTTATGAAATATTTAATTGGCTATGAATAGTCTCATGCATATGATTAATTGACTCTCGTTCAGCAATGTCTGACTTGCTGGCTCTATAGAAGCCTAAACACGTGATGTAGCGCGTGGGAACGGCTTCTTGTTAATTAACTTCTTACTCGGTGATTTTCAAAATTCCATCCGCAAAACTGACCTATTACGAAGTAGTGCAATACACACTACAGATGTGCGAGTAGTAGCACAGGCATGTGCATGGAGGCGTAAGATTACACAACAGCGAAGTAAACGAAGTAAGCGTTGTTAGAGCCTGTAAAGACTTCGCTCAAGTACTGACGATCTATTCATCGATTTCTTGCAGTGGAAATGACGAAATATTCAAATCAGTTTCTGGCCCCTAGCGTGGAGGAAAATTTGCCCCTGAGAAACAGAAAATTAAGTTGAAGTGGCCCAAGCGTTGCATCAGGCTCTCTAGTTTTCGATGCCAGAGGCTGGCTACGCGAGGTTTAATACTTGTATGGATGCCGTCTTCGACCTTATGTTATGGCGCACAAAGAGTCAGATATCTGGACATGTCTACTTAGCACAAGTAGCGTAGTAAATGAGCCGTGCATAATCGCTGGGCAGTCCATATATGGAGTGTTTTTGTAGGTGCCATCATAGATATTATATACTAATGACATCTGCTAGACCCTCTCTAGCCTTTCCGGTGGTGGGCGCTGAGAGGGTCTAGCTCGATAGACTAGCCGTATACCACCTTTGTATGCGCACTTCAAAAAGTTCAAAGTATGCAAATGTTTTCTGCTTTTTGTGATGAGTGAACAGCATCCAAATCACCACTGTTACGCCGATTAGTAAGCTGGCTCCTACTGCAGTAGGCACAACAATAGGAACGATACTGGTACCATCTTCAGTCTCATTGTTGGGATCGGTGGTGCTGGGATCAGGGGTGTCAGTGGGGGGATGTGGCTCTGTAGAAAACAGACCAGTGAGACTCAAGATTGCTTGGGCTTAATAATAAGACTTAGGATTTGCGAATGATAAACTGGACACTTCTATCCAGGAGTAGCTATCAGAGCTCTGAATATCGGGTTTAGTCATTAATCAATTAAAACTGCTGGCTTTATTAAATAGCAAGGGATTTTGGCTTAATTTTGGCAGTATACTTATCTGGATCAGGAGTGACATTGGGATCTGGGGTGCCACTGGAAACGGGGGACTGAGATCAGGAGAAGGTGGCTCTATACCCAAATGATGCCAGTGATGATGTCTTAGTTTTAATATTTAGAGAAGTAATTAAAAATAATTGCTACTTTCTAATGATGAACTGGACACTTCTTTGCTGGACAACCTATAACTGCCTAGCTACCAGGTATGCTCAAATGTTTTGGGGTCAGTGCATTTGCTACCAAGGGAGGTTGTCTGAGTCATTGAGTGAGGGTGGGGCAGCCAAAAGTTAGCCAGGAACACTGGTTTCAAGGGTGAGCAGGATGTTCTGTGTGATATTCGATATTACTAACCCATAAGCATGGTTAGTACTGACAGTGAACATTTCATCAGCAACCAAATCAGTTCTACCACAGCAGCGATTAACTCAAATCAGTGTACCTAAGACACAGCTGCGATCTTCCCTCTCATCTCCCGTCCAGACAACTCACCTTCACTTTCCAACACCACTATGCTGACAACATCATCGCGGCTCAGTATGGTTCGTGTGTACCTATAACAGAACTCATATGCCACGACAGTCCCCACACATGAGCAGCTAAATGCTGTGGGGTAGAAGTAAAAAGTCCCGATGTTTGACACAACTGCACTTGTACTTAGCCTATCACCAGGGGCTGTTGTAGGAGAGCCACATGTGTCCTGAGCATCAGAACCTGAAAATGGATAAAGTCAACTTACTACACTAGAAGTAGCCACATCTTTAAACATACATATAAATATATATAAATAGCTAATCTCTCGCTAAGGTTCATGGGCACTTATAGGAGAATAATCACTTACTTACTAGGAAAGTGGTACACATGGCAAGCACCAGGGTTTCCATATGACTGGGTGTCGTCTAATATAGGGGTTGAAACTAGACTATCATATTATCATGCACTCCTTCAGTGCAGTGTGTTGATGCATGACCCATGCCTTAGCTTCTGGGAATGGGAAGGGTAAGCACCACTTTGTTTGCCGGCATTCACAGATTAATTGCCTGATTCCCAGGTGCCACTTATGCAGCTTGTTTATTTGCACCAATAAAACAATTGTGTAAGGTAAGCCTGGGTAGCTAGCTATAATTTCTGAATAAACTTACCTTGTATTTGAAATTTGGAACCGACTGAGTGTCTTGTTGTCGCAAGCTTATGTGTACACTGTAAAACGTTGTTCTGCAGCAACAAGAAAGGCTCCTCTAAAACAATCAGTACTGGAAGTACAGCTGTTTATACTGCTGAAGTATTCAGAATTAAGTGACAATACTGGGCTGGGAACTAGCTAGAATACATCACATTCCAGTATAGACTCAAATGTCAAATCCTTTCACTCAAACTCATACCGTACTCCACGGCACTCTGAAACAAAACACACATAGTCTTGTTTCGAAGAGGACCCCACCCAGACGTCACTCTGCAGTAGCAACAGATCTCCGCCTGTATTACGCTGTAGAGGCATACTTACCTACCTCCAGTGTTGCTGAATCGCCCAACTGCAGTGAATATATATAGCTAGGTACACACGGGCCTGGTGCACACTTCAGTAGCTAATTGTGTCAGCGGGTTAGTTTGCCAGCAGGAGAATGCCCCTTCCCAATGTTAGATTATACTAGCTAGCTAGCTAGCTCACTGGACTGCAAAAATTAAACGATTACTTTAACCGGTTAGCTCAGCCGCAGCTTCACTACCGGGTATCATGCTTACAAGTGCAGTCTACTTACTGTGTGTGTATCTGCCGCCAAAGGCTTTGTTTTAATAAGGGAGAGGTTTGTTGGAATGTACACCTTCAGACTGGGAGTATGAGTTCAATAGCGATATAGAGGAGTCCTAGCTCATTCTCTCATAACGTAGTTTACTCTGTAACTGGCTATTACTAGAACATGCATTCCAACAAATTGAACATGACTATCATCTAGTTTCGTGCGTCAGACCCTCACACAGAAGGAGTGTGAGGGTCTGCATGGTGCACGAGACTAGTCTAGCTATCAACAATGTCATGTTTCTTGTACATAGGTACTATACACATAATTCATGTCTTTGCATAATTCATGTCTTTGCATTCACTTCTTCTGGGTCCCAAGTAGCTAGCTAGCTACCTTGTCCTTCTCCACCACATAGCTACAAGCTCTGGTTCTTCAGCACATATCTTGATGCTTTGTCTCCGATGTTCCTCTTCTGGTTCTCAGTCAGCCCTTCTCTATACTTTTCCCCCTGGCCTGTTTTATACCGCACTAGCTATATCATTGTATTCTTGAACTGTAGCCATGTTGAATGTTCATAGACCGACTGTAAATTTAGTATCGCTGCAACCATCTTTATATTATTAGCTGTACGCCGGAGAGATTACCCCAGGGGGCTGAATTTCCTTCCTAGACCGTAGCTACCCTTAGACTGCTGGCTCCCGGGGGAGAAAATTACACAGGAAGGAAATGTCCTTTGACACTGTATTTGGGAGGGCCTGGGGACAAGGCTACCTATATAGCCAATAAAGTGACGAGTCGATCGAGGCGCGCGTCAGCGCCGCCTGTACTAGTATCACGTGCATAGGAACCCTCGAAAACCGGAAGCAGGCTTATTTCCGTGTCAGGGGACGGTCAAAGTTACTTATAAAAATTGTACGTATGCGTCGTAGCAAGTACTCAACAGACGTACAATCTGAACATGAAGTTTAGTATACTGGCAGCCGTGTATTTCGCCGCCCACTTGGTTGGCCACAGCTGGGCAAGCCCAGCAGCGCTTGAGATGCTGGGGGATTCGGATGAGCTAGAGGGAGATTCTAAACTGTGTTATTTAGACATGGAATTAAATCAGAAGATCTGTAACCCAGGTCAGTACGTACAGGGTGCAGATATTGTTTTTGGGCACAGCAGTGTTTCAGAAACGCTTACCTAGTCGTGCATAATTTTCATGTATATCGCGGCAATCTATAGCTACAGAGCTGCATCATCAGCCTTCGGTAACTGTGCAGTCTATGGCATGAATACTGTCATAGTATGCATGGCTTGCTGCACGTGCAAGTGTATAGGCTAATTCAGTAGTAGCTGCATGTATGCATGCATACTATAAGTGTTGGTTGTGTTAGCTGTGTGAATCTGCGTGCATGTTGTTCAGACTTGTATCTCTTTCGGTGCACAACAGATATTATCCCAGATATTGATAGTGAAGTGTCAGCTCCGTGGCAGCCAAACCTACCAGAGCCAGATTCAGAAACAGCCCCGGACTCTAGATTGAATGACATGCTTGCTGAAGACCTCTCAAGAACATTGCTAGTCAATGCTAAACAGCAGCAGGAAGAACGGCAGGAAGAGCAACGGCAAGAAGTTTGTATCATTCAAGAGAGCAGTGGTGAAAGGGAGTGCCACTCAATAGGTAATCTACATGTATAGTAATATGTAGCATACTAGTAATACATAGTTTCAGAGACTGTCACTGGATAGTATATTATAAAGGTGCACGTCTGTGTAGCATTGTATTTATAGCACATGTGATTATAAAGGGTGTCGCATGCCATCTCCTCTACTGGTAAGTTGCTGTCTATATTCATCACGTATCACTGTGTATGTGGTAAGACCTGCATGGCTATCTTGCAGAATGATCTTCAATTGCTTTAATATATTTGCATACGATTTTGCAAAAATACCATTTCAATGCATGCCCTCCCAAATTTGCAGATGTTAGTGGAGACTTGAGAATGCAGGAACGAGCCATGATCGAGCAGTTTTCAGGATGTGTTATCATTGAGTACCACCTGGGTTATATTGTGCTGGAGTTCCGAGCCTGCACTGGACCACGTAAGTTCACTGGAGCCCAAACAAGGATATTTATCATGCATATCACGTAAATTTCTGAGCCTTAGCTTGCATTTTTCAAAGAGGGGCTTCCTTTACTTGGTTACCATGCAGTCAGATGGAAAACCTAGCTGTGCTGCGTACTTTGCTCCCAGTATGTTTATCTATGCATGCAGCTCATTGCTGCATAAGCATCCGTAGGTGAATACTCTTCCTCACAATTAACAGTTGGCAATGCTCATGCATGACGTACATACAATATAATTATTACAGTGCTTATATGCAAGCAAGAAATTGTTGGGGGGGGGGGGGGGTTCCTGGGTCCACTAGATGAAACCCAGTCATTATGTATGGTAGTCTGTTTTATTGATATACCTTTTACTGACTGCAGAGCCCTGTCTGGATGTGGAGGTGGTATGTAGCCCTGAGCGTCAAGCCACTCAACTTGGTGCCCCTCAGTTCATATTCCTTGGAGGTGTTGATAATTTTCACAGCGTTCAACTATTTGGAACCACTGGTAGGCCTGCATTTCCAAGACTCCTGTAGTTGCATTGTTTTCATACAAGCCATATAATATAACATATACCCCTGCATTAAATATCATTCTGTAAATTAAGTGAACCAAGTGTGAGTCACCAATTTCAGTGGATGATAGCTGCATGCTTTGGAAAAATTGGGCCATTTTTGCAATAATTATAGGGACGCAATAATATTGTTTTTTGTGATGCAGATGTAACTGTTCTGAATATACTTCCACAGTTGGCTACTGTTTAAGTGGTAACCCTCCACTGCCCAAGTGTGCTGATATACTACGTAAGTTGAATGAGTTACTTAGCTATACACCAGTGGAAGCTGTCATGAGGAATATGGTATAGCTACAGGTGAAAAAAGGGAACAAAGTGTCTGCAGTAAGGGATGTCCACATAGAACTCTAAAAATGCATCACAACGTAGTTCAGTTATATAGTCTTGTTCCCAGGCCCACATCCTAGCTTTTTTCGTGCATGCCTGGAATAGCCATAGGGTGCAGACCTGAGCATGATCTATCTATTCTGGTTCAGGAATGACACACTCAAAATTCATATGGCATCTAATCCTTAGAATGATTATGTTATAGCTAAGAGCTAACAGTGCTACTTCTACACCAGTCATGCATCGTTTGAGAATGCAGTTGTAATATAGCTTAGAGCTTAGCAGTCTACTGTAAAAAAAAATCATTTTATTTCTTTTTTCTTATCTCTGGTACAGTGCCCCCACCCTTAGCAGTATCCCATGGAAATACAATAGCCCTGCAGCCCCATTACGACAAGCGCAATTGGCTGGGATGCAGTAAATTTTTCTGTCACAAGTGGGGATGTCCTGGTTTGTTCATGGATGGAGATGACTGGACCAGGTGCTGGGGTGAGGTGTTTGAGATCTATCGGAGAGAGGGACCTGGACCAATCCTGGTTGGCGACATGGTTGGAATTCACTATCCACGTCAACCTGGCCGCTGGTTTAGCTGTGATAGATTCAAGTGTGGAAAGGCAGCATGCCCAGGAATACCAAGCGATGCACATGGTTTCTCAACTGACGAGAAATGGAGCACGTGCACTGGAGAAGTATACAAGATTTATGCCCGTGGAAAGCCTATTGGTGGTATAGTTGAGAGCCACGACTTGATCACCATTTACGATCTCAACAAACAGGATTGGATTGGGCTGGTTGGATTGAGACCTAGTCACCGCACTTGCCCTGGTGAGGTTCTGCCCCCTCCAAGTTACAAATATGACCAGTGCTGGGGAGAAGTCTTTGAACTTGTTAAACGCCTTTGAACTATGTGTACATGTATGTCCTATCATCAGTAGCTACATTATAGACTAATTATTTGCCCCTCTAATTATTCGCCACACTCCACTTTTCAAATTCATGATCCTTATTTCTCTAATATTCGCCATACCAAGTATCTGCCATACTAAGTGATACTAAGCACCTGTAGCACAATGATAGGAAATTATATGGTATATAATGCAATTGTAATGTAGACATTTATACAACTGATCAGTATACGTAGACTCTGTAGTAGTCTCGTGCCCAGACGTTCACGCCCTCCGGGGGGGGGGGGGGGGGGGGGCGTGGACGTCTGGGCACGTTGTTTGTACATGTTATGAATGTACTTTAGTTGCGCTAGCCCATAATAGTGCGCGCTACACGACATTACTAGTTTATTCATTGCGTTTTTATATTTTGCGATCTAACTTATACAGTCGAATCCTAACACATTCGCAATAATTAGAATCTCGCAATTAAAACCAAATTTCAAAAAGATGGCGGAAAAGGGGGAGGGAGCCAGTGCCGCTTCCGCCAGCACGAGTGTGCCCCAGGGTTCTAACAGCGACGAGAGAGTGATACGGATTAACGCAGAAGACTACAGTCTGGAGGGGAAGGACTATACGTCGGTTAAAGTGATCTGTCTCGGGGACAGCGCTGTTGGGAAGTCGAAGTAAGCTGTTCTATATAATGCACATCAACTAGTCCCCACCCTATGGCTTCTGATCTCGGTCGAACCTCGCTTCCACTGCATAGTAAACGAAATGTGTTAGCCAAGGGTATATCAGCTATCATTTAATTTTATATGAAGTTTTATTTGAATGACTGTACAACCTCAGAGGCCATACTAGTGTTGCTCAGCCGAACCTACCTAAACTTTTGCAAAAATGATTGAAAAATTTAAGTAATCTGGTACGTGTGCGCATGTGTAAAGGTGTCTGTTGCATGGCTCAGTGTGCAAGTGAAAAGTGGCCTCAAGACCGTCCAGTAAATGGGATGATTCCTCTTAAATTCCGTGAAACTGTCTCAAATGAGCCGCTAGGTATATGAGGGGATAACTCCTATAGACTCTATAGTCGACTGTATCTGTGGGTGAAGATCTGGAAGCTCTTTTTGAGCAGTTTGACTGTTGACTGCGCTGGTTTTTAGCTGTTGATCAAGCATGTAGCCCCGCCCAGACTTGCCGTCCTGCAGCAATATCATACTTGCCGTATTGCAACAATTGGCCATGCTTCTGTTTGTGTTTGTGACTGTTGCTCACCCTTTTACATGTAGCTACTGTGGCCACACTCTGAATTCCAAGTTTGGTGTTCCTCTGTTGCTTAATTGCATTTGTAACTTTACATAGCTACAGAATGCATAGTTTAGTCATTGCATTTTTTAACTTTTGTGACCTGGCTATCCCAATGCAAGAATTTCCCCGAATAAAATGTGAGAATCTCGCAATTAAAACCAGTCCTACAGTATACATATGTATGTATGTATGTATGAATTGTCGGGGGGGGGGGAGACAATATGTTTAGTGGCAGACTAGTGCACATGTATTATGGTAATTAATTTAATTTCTGTTCCTCTCTGGCTTTGTCTAGGCTGGTTGAGCGGTTCCTCGCTGACGAATAGTATCCTTAATCTACATGTATATGTATATTGTTATGGTGCATGTACATACGTATAGACCCTTTACCATTATGATGTAATGGGGGGTAAAAGACGTGAGCATGCGCACTAAATGGAGAAAATACAGGAAAACATATGTAAACAAGCATGTTTGTATGTTTTCGTACAAGAAAACTACATCAAAGCACATGTTCTCATGTATTTTCTCCATTTAGTGCTCACTTTTACCCCCCCATTACATCATAATGGTAAGCTATAAGGGTAGCCTTGTCCCCAGGCTCCACTCCCCAGCTTTTCTCGCACAGTGTAGAAAACACTGTGCGAGAAAAGCTGGGGACTGGAGTCTGGGAACGAGGCTATAGTAATGGTACTGAGGTCAGCTATGCACGTAGGGGTTGTATTTGCACTCAGAAGCGAATTGGGTTTCTGTTAAACTATTGGACAATCTGGCCTTAACTTTGTCCCAGTAAGCCTCAGCAGCAGTCGACATTTGCACTCACTCTCTTCAAGTACGAGACCAGGATCAAAGGAAGGAAAGTTATCGTTGGTAGGTCCACTGGCAAAACTACTCTTATCCTACCCGACAGCTAGCCTTGTCTCTCTTCCAGCTTTTTGTTGCTTGCAGTACAGAAATGTGGTAGTGAAAGCACTGATAATCTGTAAGGGAAGAAATAGTATTATTGCTGGGTTAGTCAATACAGGCGCGTAGGAAGCGTTCTCGCTCTTTTGCAGCCCTCCTTGTCTCTCTTCCAGTACAGAAATGTGGTAGTGACAGCAGGGAAGCTTGGGAACAAGCCGCTAGCTGTTTTCATTTCATTTTGGGCATCTTGGTTGAAGTGAAATAGTATTTATTGCTGGGTTAGTCAATATCATGCAGGTCGTCTACTTGTAGTTCGGTACTCAGAGTTCTAGTCCTGGTAGGTAGCCTTGTACCCAGGCTTTTACATTTTATCTCGTAGCCGTGGAGAAAAATCTTTTTTTCTATATGGCTGAGAGATAAATCGCCATGGCTGTGAGATAAAATCTGGGCGAGGAAAGCCTGGGTACGAGGCTACTGGCACATATAGGTCCTGCCATGCCCTTTCAATGGAGTTTCCTTGCTGGAGTGTAATGTAACAGCAGGGGTGACAGTGGAATTCCACCCCTTGGCTCAGTAACTGAACATGTCCAGGAAGTTACTATACATTAGTTTGCAGAGATAGCTATATACGTACCCAGAAGTTACTGGCAGTTTGATTTCTGCATGCCTAGTTTTTTCTATCATGTATTTGCAACATAGTACCACATGTAGCATTCGTGTGAGTAATTCTGGATATATCTATTGGCATACTACTTACAATAAAGATTAAGATGTGTTCACTTATCAATCATTAGTTTCTGCACCACAAAAACAAACAACAATTATTTAAAAGTGGGAATTTATATAATTGGAAGTTGGTATATCTACAGTGTTTCCACCCCACCATGCTCACAGACTTCTGGGACACAGCTGGTCAGGAGAGGTTCAACAGCATGCACGCCTCCTACTACCACCAGGCCCATGCCTGCATTCTGGTGAGCACACCTAATACCACTAGGCCCATGCCTGCATTCTGGTGAGCACACTAATACCACCAGGCCCATGCCTGCATTCTGGTGAGCACACTAATACCACTAGGCCCATGCCTGCATTCTGGTGAGCACACCTAGTACCACCAGGCCCATGCCTGCATTCTGGTGAGCACACTAATACCACTAGGCCCATGCCTGCATTCTGGTGAGCACACTAATACCACCAGGCCCATGCCTGCATTCTGGTGAGCACACTAATACCACTAGGCCCATGCCTGCATACTGGTGAGCACACCACTAGGCCCATGCCTGCATTCTGGTGAGCACACTAATACCACTAGGCCCATGCCTGCATTCTGGTGAGCACACTAATACCACCAGGCCCATGCCTGCATTCTGGTGAGCACACTAATACCACTAGGCCCATGCCTGCATTCTGGTGAGCACACCTAATACCACTAGGCCCATGCCTGCATTCTGGTGAGCACACTAATACCACCAGGCCCATGCCTGCATTCTGGTGAGCACACTAATACCACTAGGTCCATGCCTGCATACTGGTGAGCACACCACTAGGCCCATGCCTGCATTCTGGTGAGCACACTAATACCACTAGGCCCATGCCTGCATACTGGTGAGCACACCTAATACCACTAGGCCCATGCCTGCATACTGGTGAGCACACCTAATACCACTAGTACTAGGCCCATGCCTGCATACTGGTGAGCACACCTAATACCACCAGCTGCATACTGGTGAGCACACCTAATACCACTAGTACTAGGCCCATGCCTGCATACTGGTGAGTGTATATACACATATGCATGCCTCCTACTGCCGCCTGGCCCATGCCTGCATGCATATACTGGTGAGTGTATGCATGCACACCTCCTGCTACCACCAGGCCCATGCCTGCATACCACATGCACACTTAAGGTCTATACTGATTGCCAAGGACCCCATAAAGCAGTAATTGTTATTCACTATGACTTCTTGCACTCTGGGTCAGGTTTAATAGGTCAAAGGATGCACTTTGTTGACTCTGGAGCCCATGAGTATGGCAAAGTTTTATGGATTCCTCTGTCAACCAGTGGCCCATGCATGGGAAGCACTGCCCCCTCCCCACCCCCCTTCCCCCCACTGAAAATGTTTGATGTTTACATTTGAGGTTGATTCTAATGCCACTTTGGAGTCAAATTTATGGTTCTCGAAATTCTGCTGACTAAGTAGAAGTACCCCTCTGAAGAGATTTTGTAAAGAGAAAATCATATTGAGCTTTAATTAATATCTGTATTAACATGTAGGGGGTGGGGGGAAACCTGGCCTTTGGGGGGGGGGGGGGTTTCCAGGGCTCCCCCACCCCCTATGAAACCCTGCACTGGTGGGTTACCACTGTGTTTGATTTCTCATGTTAGTGACAAATGAAATGTGATAATTACACAATTGTGAGGTCGTGAAGGCCCACTTTCCATAGTAATAACCATCACATGCATGGTATCCCTAGAGTACATGTAGGTGGGTGGGGTGATGCGAAACAAATGAATCACATTGTAGTAGCCTAATACCACCAGGCCCATGCCTGCATACTTGTGAGCAAATGGGGGACAAATATTGTCAACTTCATAATAGCAGCACGCATTGAATATTACAGACCATGAGATCATGCACATAAACTCGTCATTGGTTACCTCCCGTCAGGTATTTGACGTGACTCGTAAGGTGACCTACAAGAACCTGTCCCACTGGTACCAGGAGATGAGGGGGCACAGGCCGGACATTCCCTGTATACTGGTGGCCAACAAGATTGACGGTGAGATGGAGTAAACTGGGTGAACTGGGTAGACCTATTCTGTACCCTAGTCTAGTCTGGCATGGGGTGGAGGTCTGGAATTGAGACTATGCTAACTGTTAGTCCTCGTTCCCAGGCCCGCGTGCGCGTTTCACTTTAGCACAGCTGTGGGCCTGGTATATTTTCTCATGTGCGTGACGCATAGGGTAGAAGGGTGAATTTTTGCGTAGGTGAGGACAGCTACCGTTCTCAGACAACAAGGGAAGGCAGCGAATCTATACTTCTTGCAGCTACTCTTCGGAGCCCGTTTGTGCCACAGACCAAGCGCTGAAACAATGTCACCAACAGGAGGTAGAGAAGTGCAACCGTCTTTCGAGCGGTCCCTACCCACGCGCAATTAAGTAAGTCAAATCATGTGAGAAAATATACCAGGCTAGCTAAAGCTGTATAAAGCTACGGCAAGTTTTACACACCTGGCTGTTGTCAGCACTACTCCTGCTATATGGCCCAAATACCTTTGATCCCAGATCTCCCTCTGCATGGCGGGAGAGAGTGTGTGGGGGGGGGATGAGGATGAGGCTATGACACAAAGGGCCTCAGTCAATCCCAGATCTCCCCCTGCAGTGTGGGGGTCTGGGGTCGAGGCTATTTGTGTCATATAGACTGGGTCAACCCATCTCATACTGGGTGACCCATGCTAAGTCATGCCACACTGAGTGAACCCATGCCATACTGGGTGAAGTTATGCCAGACTGGGTGAACTCTTGCTAGACAGACTTTTGACTGGAATCCGATGAACACATGCCACACCGTGTGACCCCACAAAAACATGGTGAAATAGGAAAGGAGTCCACTGACCCTTTAAATCTGCTATCCAACTAACACTGACAGGAATGCCATGCGAACAAACTTCCCTATTTGTTTTCTAATAGTATATACACATTACAGTTAATGCTGCACTGAGTTTGTAATAAGTTGCCTGTGTCTAGAACTGTGTCTGCTCCATAGTGTGCAGTCTACAACTGTGTCTGCTCCATAGTGTGTAGTCTACGACTGTGTCTGCTCCATAGTGTGTAGTCTACGACTGTGTCTGCTCCATAGTGTGCAGTCTACGACTGTGTCTGCTCCATAGTGTGCAGTCTACGACTGTGTCTGCTCCATAGTGTGCAGTCTAAACTCAGTCTACGACTGTGTCTGCTCCATAGTGTGCAGTCTACGACTGTGTCTGCTCCATAGTGTGCAGTCTACGACTGTGTCTGCTCCATAGTGTGCAGTCTACGACTGTGTCTGCTCCATAGTGTGCAGTCTACAACTGTGTCTGCTCCATAGTGTGCAGTCTACGACTGTGTCTGCTCCATAGTGTGTAGTCTACGACTGTGTCTGCTCCATAGTGTGCAGTCTACGACTGTGTCTGCTCCATAGTGTGCAGTCTACGACTGTGTCTGCTCCATAGTGTGCAGTCTACGACTGTGTCTGCTCCATAGTGTGCAGTCTACGACTGTGTCTGCTCCATAGTGTGCAGTCTACGACTGTGTCTGCTCCATAGTGTGTAGTCTACGACTGTGTCTGCTCCATAGTGTGCAGTCTACGACTGTGTCTGCTCCATAGTGTGCAGTCTACGACTGTGTCTGCTCCATAGTGTGCAGTCTACGACTGTGTCTGCTCCATAGTGTGCAGTCTACAACTGTGTCTGCTCCATAGTGTGCAGTCTACGACTGTGTCTGCTCCATAGTGTGCAGTCTACAACTGTGTCTGCTCCATAGTGTGTAGTCTACAACTGTGTCTGCTCCATAGTGTGCAGTCTACGACTGTGTCTGCTCCATAGTTGCCTTCTCTCACTACTGGCATGTATAGTCAGGCTAGTCTGCCCGCATCATAGATAAAAGGGAATACCCTTCTGGTTTATCTGCATGTGCATACGTGTGAACTGGGTGTCCCAACTAGGCTTCTGTAAGGAAGTAGAGTGTCCCATCCTGAGGTCATTTCCCTAAACAGATGCTCCACAGTAAGTGGTTTGCAGGGAGAGGTGATGAAGATGGAATGTGAGGGGGAACGTTGTGTGGAAGTGGTTGTGGTAGCAGCGGAAGTACTTATTTTCAAACAAGGCATGATGAAAGGATAACATGGCTTCCTAAGGGCAGTGTGTATAGTTTAGGGTACATTGGAGGGTTCGCTGCTTTGGAGTAGCACTTGTAACACAATAGCCAAGTGTGTAGTGGGGGAAGTTCATGGCCTATAAATTGGCATCATACATTCCTGTGTGTTGGTGCTGATCGCTGGGCTAGCTCCCGTGGAAGGAAGGACGTAGTTATTTTCAAACAAGGCATGATGAAAGGATATCATGGCTTCCTGACTGCAGTCTGTGCAGCCGGTTGTTTAGGGTAGATTAGAGGGTTCGCTGCTTTGGAGTAGCACTTGTGACGCAATAGCCAAGTGTGTAGTGGGGGAAGTTCAGGGCAGTGTGTATAGTTCATGGCCTATAAATGGCATCATACATTCCTGTGTGTTGGGGCTGATCGCTGGGCTAGCTCCTGAGGAAGAAGTTGCCTGATTACTAGGGATATTTCCTCATAGTTAGCTCTGTAGCCAGCCACCTAGGCAAGGACATTGGTGGAGAACTTGCTCCCCTTCTGAGACTCTTGGATCGCATGAGATGAAGTTCATGGGCCACTAGCCCTTTAGTATTAGCATCTGGACGAGAGAGAGAGAGAGCGAGAGGGAGGGAGGGAGGGACATGTGCATATTAAGCACATGCAGCCTTGTTCATTCATTCCAGTCACACTGCACATGTATGTATAGGTCTATATTTGTACTAGACCTTCATCCCATCTCTCTCCCATTACTTCTTCCCTCCCCTCCCCTCTTTACCCCCTCCTATCTCTCCCCTCCCTTCTTTTACCTCCTCCTCATTACTCTTCTTATCCCCTTCCCCCTCCCTTCCTTACCCCCTCTTCATCTCTTCCCTTACATGTACTTCTTCCTCATGTCTCGCCCCCACCCCTCCTCGAATCTCTCTCCCCCCCCCCCCTGCTTGATTCCTCCTCATATCCCCATCCACCCCCCCCCCCCCTCCCCCTGATTCCTACTCATATCTCGCCCCCTCGCCTCTTCGGTCTCTGCCCTTCTCATTACTTTTCTTACCCCCTCCTCCCTCCCCTCCTTATCCCCTCTTCATCTCTTCCCTTACTCTGTTCTCATATCTCACCCCCTCCCTTCCTCAAATCTCTCCCCTCCCCTCCCCCCCCTTCTCCTTGATTCCTTCTCATATCTCATATCTCACCCCCTCCCTTCCTCAAATCTCTCATATCTCACCCCCTCCCTTCCTCAAATCTCTCCCCTCCCCTCCCCCCCCCCCCCTTCTCCTTGACTCCTTCTCATATCTCATCCCCTCCCCTCTTCGGTCTCTCGCCTCTTTACCCCCTCCTCATATCTTCCCTCCCTCCTTCTCCAGTGGACTACAAAGTGACGCAAAAGAGCTTTAAGTTTGCCCGCAATAACCATCTACCTTTCTACTTTGTGTCTGCCTCTGATGGGACTAATGTCGTCAAGGTGAGATGCTGTTATACGGCATAAAGATTATGAAGCAGCCTCCGTACGTATGAATTAAGCCATGATGCCATAATAATACTGAAGGCAGTGGTATATTTGCATAAGTCTAATTAGAGCACACCAAAATTCAGCCATTGCCCCTAGCAACCCAATTTTTTAAGTACTGGTAGTATTTCCGAAACATATCACTTGGTGGTTGTGCTTAAGAGAGAGAGGCCGTACATGCTTGCAAAAGGAACTTGCATGTATCACGTGTGCTGTTTGTGATGTCATTTGGAGGTAGAAAATAGTCATTTTCTACAAATGCATGTATGAAGGCTTTTCACGAACACTGAACAGAGGGCCTTGTCAAGACAGCAGCTTGCAATATGCTTAGCTTCTAAAAGTAAGCAAAATTCTTAGTCAAGAATATAAAATTCAGGCATGCACGTTGACTGAGTACCGTATTTTACCTTTCCACCTAGCTTACTTAATGGCATTTGTATACCTTCTCACCAGTTGCTACCTTGGTCATGCCCTCTACTGATTCTTCAGCCTCCATGAAAACTAGATACTCACCGTTTTTTGCTGTGATCTAGCTGTCCTCACATGCAGGTGTTCAGGGAGGCCATCAAAGCTGCCGTGGCTTACAAGGAGAATGCAACCGACTTCCTTGACCAAGTGATGAGAGAATTAGAGGTAAACAACTACATACATGTGATATGGAGGTTACATTTTGTGGTCTTCTGCCTAAAAAGCAGGCGTCTGTTGGAGGTGGCAGGCAGACAGTGTGGGTGCTAGTGAGCTGGGCACACGAACATCAGAGGAGGTCGGCCAAAGTTGACTTTTAGTAATCAAGGTCGCAGTTAATGATTGGCTAGTAGTAGTATTGGCTGTAGCAATAATGGTTTTTGATGGGCTCGGCTTCTAGATTGACTATTCTTCCAAAGAGAAGGACGGCCATGCCTGAATGAACAACGTACGTCGATGGAGATATGCACAGTTTCATGTATGGAAGCATCAGAAGCTGCCTTGGACTACAAAACAGTACCACTCCAGTAGCCTCTTTTAGATAGTTAGCGGTAAAGAGCCTCCGAAAGCAACTTTCATCAGTAAACTGCTAGTTAGTTATAAGCCTACACGCAGTACATTATTTTACTTTGTCATGTGACTTAGCCTTAGGTTGTAAAGGTCAACCTTGGCCATCCTCCTCTGCAAGACCATGATGGTGGGGCCGAGCCTTTGTGAGACCCTTGGCCACTGTGATGTAATGGGGAGCCTTTGTGAGACCCTTGTCCGCTGTGATGTGGTGGGGCCAAGCCTTTGTGAGACCCTTGTCCACTGTGATGTAATGTGGTGCCTTTGTGAGAGTGATGCAATGGGGAGCCTTTGTGAGACCCTTGTCCACTGTGATGTAATGGGGAGCCTTTGTGAGACCCTTGTCCGTTGTGATGTAATGGGGAGCCTTTGTGAGACCCTTGTCCACTGTGATGTAATGGGGAGCCTTTGTGAGACTCTTGTCCGCTGTGATGTAATGGGGAGCCTTTGCGAGACCCTTGTCCACTGTGATGTAATGGTGGAGCCTTTGTGAGACCCTTGTCCACTGTGATGTAATGGGGAGCCTTTGTGAGACCCTTGTCCACTGTGATGTAATGGGGAGCCTTTGTGAGGCCCTTGTCCACTGTGATGTAATGGGGAGCCTTGATGTAATGGGAGAGACAGTAGGCACTAAATGAAGAAAATACCTGAAAACATGTATACATGTTTTTGTGGTTTCATGTATAAAAGTTACATCAGTTTCACATTTGTATTTTAGTGCAAGCCTTTGTGAGAATGGACCCTTTTCCATTATGATGTGATGGAAGTGGGGGAGTAGGCACTAAATGGAGAAAATACACGCAAACATGCTTCAACAAAGTATCTGAACATGAAGTATGCAAAGCAATGAGAAAGTTTTTGTTTTCATGTATACATTTAACATGAAAGCACAAACATGCATGTTTTTGTGTATTTTCTCCATTTAGTGCCTACTTCCCTCCCCCATTACATCATAGCGGGAATGGGTCCATTGTGACTGGCGGGGAAAAGTATGGCCTTTATTGTGGAGCTCTGAGGCTACATGTGCATCGCACCTTCCCTTTGCTGTCATCACCAGCATCTTCTTACGCTTTGCTGATGGCTCCAACGACTCACACACTCTTGCAGACCCCTGAAGCATGTGTCATGCAGGCTAGGGTTGTAAGCAGTACCTACATGTACCTTAAAGACCTCAGTAGTCACTGCTCTCTGTATCCAGGTGTATCCTGTTCACCTCTTTTCTGTGGTCTCACACAAAATTGTGACATTAGGTGTGCCCATTGCTTCTGTTGTTAACACACTTGCGGCTTCAACAGATGCTATATAGCCCCATTGATATTGTCTATGTAGGGCTCACTCAGGCTCACCCCAACAATAATATTGCTTGACGTCATCTTCTTAAGCAGGAACCAATCATGGTAATCCCCTGCCAAACACTCTACTGACTCTCATGCCATTGCTAGGTTCTTGCTGCTGGTATATAAGCAAGGTGGGAATTAATTAATGCTGTAGTGCAGCAGGTAATGTGGGCTCTTGGTATCCATCTTCACGTGGTTGGCAACGATCTTTGAAAGCCACATTCTGGTTGGATTCTCGATTGCTGAATTAACAAAGCGAGTGAAATCACCAGCTATCCGACAAGAGTCGAACGAGATCTGGGTACAAGACAAAGTATTTGTGTTTGCAAACATTTCTCAAGCCTCGACTAGTCAGCTTGTTTTAGTAGCTGATCATGGTAACACCTGGTAAAAAAAGTGCCGATCATTATTTAAAGGAGAAAGCCTCAGTAATCTGGTTCACAGGGGATCAGCACTGAAATTCATGACTACAGTACTATGGCATGACGGATATGAGTCTCAATAGGTTCATTGTCAATGCCAGCCATTCCCCATAATAGTCTTGTGTTCAGACTTCCCTCCCGCAAGGAGTGGTCTGGCCTCTATCTGACACATTATAGAGTTGTTGCTTTCTCAGCTGTGGCAACTACATAAGGGCATTAATTGGAAAGGGTTTCCATGTCACTTAAGCTGAGTCAGTGACAGCTACTAAGTAATAGGTATGATGCATGCATGACATCTTTTTTATGATGTAATACTATAATCAACCAATCACATCACCAGTTTGAAAATTTTACCGCTAATGAAGCAATAACCCAACATTGTGTCGATAGACACCAGACCACTCCTTTCGGCAGGGAAGTCTGGCCACGAGGCTATAGACTATTTGCCTGCTTACTAATTTGTTGTATTGCCATGATTTTTTCCTAAATCTAGTCTTTGCCGAGCTTGAGCTTTTCCTCAGATTTGTGTATTTCGATCGCATACACGTGTTCAAAGCGCCGTATCTCTGAACTTCCGTTAAGGGCGGGGCTCATATGCGCTACGTAGTAGCATCAATATGTGAGGCTTCTACGCAGCACGTATGAGCCCCGCCGTTAACGGAAGTTCTGAGATATAGCGTAGTGAACACGTGGGTGCGATCGAAATACGCGACGGAATAATGTTCGTTTTCTACCCGGGACTGTCACACATATTGTTTTGGTGACAAAATTCTGAGAAGTTGACAAAAGAATATATAATCTGAATGGTCAAAGGAGCTCGAGCAGCAAAAGCACAGCAAGGAGTACTTTAGGCACTAATCCCATGCTAATTATTGGAATAAAGATTATGAGATGTACATGTAAGTCAGCTGGGCACTTTTCTCCATTCCCAAAGTAATATAATCATTGTTTCAGTTTTAAGTGAATGTTAAATTAAAAGGGGCGTAAGGTGGCGTCTGTTAAATTAGAAGTTTACGCTTCACTGCCCTGCCACTGACAGGAAATGGATGACCTCTCTTCAGTGCAACCGGTCCTTCAGAAACAGCAAGCGAGTGACACTGGGGCAGCAACAGCACCACCTACAGCAGCAACTAGTAGCCAAGAAGACTTGGACTCGGAACCAAGTTGACCGGACTGCATGTCTATCACTGTGTGTGTCTGTGTGTAGTATGTGCATCATACTGTAGCTAAGGCAACCCGATCACTGCATGGCATTGTGTATATTATTATAATGCAAGACGTATATGAATAATAGATTCTGGAGTATTAACTTACTTTCGCATACTGTTTATTACCCGTATACATAATTAATTCGCAAAACAAAAATCTCATGAAATCCTATCAAAATTGTTCTTGGCCAAAATTTCTCAGATTTTAAAATTCACGGTTCTAGTTAGAGTACTTCTAACCAAGGGTGGTTGCCATAGTTGCAAGTCCCGGGGCCAGAATAAGAAACCAATGAATGCACATGTTAACCTGCAGACAGCTGGTACCACGCATGTGGCATGCACATGTACTCCACGAGCCTAGCTGTTGCTGTGGCCATGGCTAGTATAGCTTAACTTGTAGTTTCCCACTACGGTGCCATTCCAGGACAGCTCCATGTAAACATTTCCCCAAAAGCAACCAATGTGGTAAACAAATAACTCTTATAGACTGACCAGCTAATATAGTGCGTAACTCTTATAGTAATATAATAGTCACACACCCCGCCCCTCTCTGTAGGTACATACATGTACTGGATAAACAAATAAGACTGCCATTGCAGCAAGTGCAGCTTTCTTGAGGTAACCTGCCTCATTGAACATTTGCTGTATGTGCTTCCCCAGTTACATTTTCAAGTAGACATAGTACCCAAAGCTGGATACTCTAATCAAATTGTGCAATCCAATTGCATGAATAACTGGTGAGTGCCAATTACAACAACTATAATACAAAGATGTCATTTGTGCAGATTCCATAGCAGGGGGACAAGGGGGTAGCACTACATTGTGTAAAAAAAAAAAGTGTTACTGGATCTGTGTCGGCAACTGCTCACATGTTAGTATCATCTACAGGTTCTTTGCTATGTATGCTTGTAAAAGCATTTGGTAGTCCACGGTTGAAGTCCCCAATGCCTGGAATATCTCTGAAGCAGAAGCTCACTTTCTTGTAGAGGAGGTCTCTCAGGCGGGCCAGAAAAAACAGAATAAGAAAGAAAGCAATAGGAGCGATCACAATAACAATTGCCAAACCAGCAGATCTTCCGGGTTTGTCTTCGTAATTCAGATCGCTGTAAATGTAGTTGCTTCCAGCAGGGTTTGTCCCCCCAGCCCCGTGGTAAATGCCAGTGAAGATGATATACCCAGCGGTGAAGAAGCATGGGTAGAAGAAATGCAGCAGCTGAAAGGGCATACGGCTGAAGAACAGATCTAGAAACACCAGGATGATAACTATGACATGTACTTGTATCGTACCGTAGTCCAGACAAGCAGCAGTGTCTGTAATAATTCCCGTGGGAGTAGTGTTTGATATTGAAATATTGGAAGCAGTTTCAGAGTCGGCGGAGTCCGGGCATTCATAAATCAGGACCCAGTATCCAAGTGAGACAAAGAATGTTATGCTTGTACTCATGGTGTAGAGCAGCCACGAAATCTTGGCATACAGAGGGATATTGTCCTGTGAGTAGACTAGCTGTTGGCTTGCTGCAACCTTAGGGAACCACCTACCAAGTTTCAGTTTATCGAAGTGGTATATGACTGCATATACGACACACTGTATAGTCACTGCACCCAAGGCAATGACCAGAAAAAGATAGGAAAGATCGGTGAGGAAAATGAACCATTTTGCCCCAAATTCGTCACTTCGAATAACACCATGGGCTATAAGCCCAGCGAAGATGTAGCAGAAGAGGATGATCCTATAGATGACAAAGAGTGGCAGGGGAATCCACTGTAGAAAAGAAAAATGACATGCATACATGAAACAAAAAGTAACTCAATCATTACACCTTAATAGACAGTCAGGGCATAGGAAAAGGGACCTAGCTATATATAGTATAATTTCAAGTAAACATTCAGTAATCTTCTGTATACTACCATTTTTGTCTACAAGCCTTATTACAGGTTTGCCGGATTACACAACATGGCTTGTAGACCAAAGTGGTAGTATACAGAAGATTACTGAACTTTGAAATTTTGGTCACTTAATTAGTGCTATAGCTCCCTATTCACATGCCCCCTCACCATGATCTGAGTATGCTTGTATTTAGCCCTAACTAACTCACCGCATCCTAATCCCATTATCCCTCTAACCATTACCTACACTACACATGTCTTCAAGAATTATTCACAGCCAAGGTAGCAAAATTGAAGCTGAGAAGCAGAGTGGTCTAACCTAGCCTCGTTCCCAGGCCTCCCCCGCTCCGTGTGTGTTACGTAATGCGAGCGAGTAAAGCGAGTGAGAGGAAAGCTTTTCGTACTGCAAGCGATAAAAGCTGGGTGGTGGCCTGGGAAAAGGCTAGGTCTAACCCACAAATATTGAATTTGCGCCCCCCCCCCCCTCCCCTCCCTAACTTGAGTACTGTGCTGTTAATTTAGGAATATCTAAAATTTTGTCCGTATGTACACGGAAAAATATATAGTTGTTTTGACTACTAGGAAGGTACAGACACACAGAGGCCCGACTCGATCTTACATGCTCAAATTTAACATCTGAAGCTAGAGTAGCCATATCTAGTAGCCACAACAGCTAGCTATACATATTTTTTCAGTGTACTCATAGGTATGTTTTTTTATACAGTTCTCAGTACTTGATTTTGAGTTAGCCCACTATGCTTCTCTGCCCTTCATGTAAATATAAAAGTAATTCAAGGCTCACTTTGGCTTTTTTTGCTATATATATAGCGATTTCCCCACTTTAAGATACAGTCCGAGCCCTATATGAAGGGCTCATGCATGCCGAATTAGAGTGGTCAACTTAAAATTGCCCCCCACCCCTTACAAACTTGAGAATACTCTTAAAATATGTTCCAGGAGCTGCTGAAATTTTAGAATTCTGACATACTGTCATCAGTGCAGGAGAACAACCTAGTGAGGTTGATGTAATTGAATCAGGGATTGGGCTAGGGCCTGGTGAGTTACATGTAATTAGGGCATTTTAATTCAATTTGGAGCTGAAAGGAGGGTGGTCTAAATATAAGAGTGGTGGAATTAATTGAGACAATATGGGGTAGCTGATCTAGCAGCTACGCACCATAAGGCTTATGTATGATATATTCCTTGTCTGCTCATGGTTCGAGTAGCTCACTAATATTCAGGATTAATGGGTTCGGTTTTCCTTGACCTAGTCTTGTGCACAGACTCACACTCACAAGGAGTGGTCTGGTCACAAATTCTGGGGCTAGCGTCAAAATTTTAATGCGGCCAATCAGATTACAGGATGGTAAAATATTGCATAACACTGACATGTAGCTGATTTTGCTGCATTCTACCTTCGCTGCATTCTACCTTCGCTCTCAGAGTCAACGATCATTCTTCAAAATGTTCTCATTAATCTAATATACTGCCTCCGTACTACTCCTCGCCATGTGACTGACATCATTTACGGATAATTTTAATGACCCTTTTCCGTACATCTGGCAATTTGTTCGCACATGCATGAACAGTGGATACAAGATCACTGTTTTCTAGGGGGTGTGGCCTGGGGATGAGGCTAGCCTTTCCCACATTTATCTCTGCAGCCATACAGATGGGAGATAAAATCTGCCCAGGGTACAAGTTTGAACTTCAACCTTGTACCCTGGCATGCCATAACACAAACACTGACATGACCATACCTTCACAAATATATCTGCTGTAATTGGCACATGTGCTCATATTAACAAAGATTTACCGTTGACCACTTTCTCCCTTTGTATTAGACAAGCTAGAATGGAGTTAATGCTGTAGACTTTGATGGTGTGGGGTAAGTGCCAGGTTTTATATGGGGGAGTTCTCATAACAATACCATAGCAACATAATGTATGCATACTGTGTACTGTGGTATTAACAATTGCCCACTCACGCTGCATACACATTCTCATACAAAATGCATCCCTACTAACCTTTCCAGCATCTGTTTGTCTGTCTGTCTGGACTTATCATGTGTGCTAAGTTACAACATTGCATTACCATGCCACTATATTCACGAGCACAATGGAAGCTACAGGAAGTTTGTATAGGCCCAATAGGCCGAGGTACAACAAACTGAGTAGCTATAGGTTTTAGGTTGTCTAGATGGTGAAAAAGTGGTAGGTAGTGGTAATTATACATTTCAGCATTTTTTGCCAGCTAACTGGACAAAAGTGCTGAGTCAGAACTTTTGCTGTAAGCTGTGCAAGATGAGACAACCTAGCTATATAACTTAGCTTAGACTATCCCATTGCTGAGCTCAGCTTTCAGTTGAATGATTTATGTACAACATACCCAGCTGGCTTTAAGATACATTATTATATACTCGTTATGTGCATGTATACCATATAGCGGGAAAATTTGTCAAGTACTTTAATTTGGTACTGGTGGTTTAGTGAATCGTAAAAAAAATTGGCAAATTTAATTCTCTCCAATAATAATGCACGCCCATATGCAATCACGCGAATCATGTTGCTGTATAAATATTGGAAGAAAAACTACCTGTATCTCCCACTCTACATACATGTGGCGATTCCTCCCTCTCCAGGAAGCATGTCGAACACGTAAACAAGGCAGCGAAGCGCACTCTTGGAGCCCGAACGGCAAAAAGCTGTCACGCCTCGAGATAAATGTGATGCCAGAAGAAAGGGTACAACTGTTCCCTTACAGTCCCAAAAATACTAAGCCATACAAGCATCACTATTGAAACTTGCCCACTATGCATAATATTATAGTGGAACCTCTCTAATGCGGACACCATTGGGACCCACTCAATGTGTCCGGAATATCGAGGCGTCCATATTCTGGAGGCTTCCCGTTATATTTCCAGTAGGCGTAGCAATAAGTATTCAGCACGCGATGGCTCGTATTATGGCTCTGGCTACACGATGACTGGCTCTGGCTTGCTGTGAAGGCTGCTAATACCTAGCCAGAGGCTAACTACAGTAGCATGTAACATTGAGTCATCAGATCTGACAGTGTGGGTGAGTATTCTTGCGGAGAAGATGATGTATAACATCACTGCGAATCTACATCATTCTGGGAGTCACATTCTTGTGGAGAAACCTACGGTTTAAATTATAAACGTCTGCATTATCGAGTGAATTTTGTACAGTCAAGGTACTGGAAAATCTGTCCACTTTACAGAATAGCGAGGTGTCCGCATTTGGCAGGGCCCTAACGTATTGCAGGTACAGGAGTTTCAATTGGGACCGCAGCCAAATGTCCGCGTAAACGAGGTGTTCACTATAGAGAATGTCCGTTAAGAGAGGTTCCACTGTATATCTCGAATAACACATTATTTAGGTGCATCCAGCAATGAAATACCGTAAGTGCCACTAATGATAGCCTGCATTACCCCTCTGTTCCAGTTATGGGTAGGCCAGGGCATTGAGTTTTTATGCAGTAACCAAGAATCACTCAGCTCTCACTGAAGACATAATAGTCAAAATAATCATGGCTGGCTAGCACTCTAAAGGGTTCTTCCAATGTACATTAATGGACTCAGAATTAGAACTAAGCCATAGAAATGTCAGTATGGAATGTGTTGCAACTATGCCCACTATGCATAACAACTCAATAACAGAGGTGCCTGAATGCCAAGAACGATTTCCTCCAGTTACCTTGAGGATCAAAGTTATAGAGATAGGGCACAGACATGTAGGTAGTATTAGATGTTCTTAGGAACACTATTTAGGTGCCCCTAGCACACTGTTTACCTGAAATGCGGTGTAATGCTACTAATGATTGTATTACCCCTACCATGGAGATCACAAGCATTCCAGTTATAGATACACTGCAAAAGTAGAAGGGTTACTTTAACCTAGCAGTTGCAGTTTTATGTGCACGTATTCTAATTGAATACTCTGCACACCAGTTGCATGCAAATACATAATGATTATGTATACTACCGATGTACGAGAAACATGTTGATAGTCATGGTCAATTATTTGTTGGAGTGCATGTTTCTAGTAACAGCAGGTTACAAGGTAAACTGGGGGATGAAAAGTAAATGGTCATAACTCCTCCTAATCTCTAGCTCATACTCCCAGTCTGAGGGTGTACATTCCAACAAACCTCTCCCTTATTCTTACAATACTATAGTCCATAAAACAAAACCAATAATGCCTTTGATGGCCGATACACACACAGTAAGTAGACTGCACTTGTAAGCATGATAGTAAAGCTGCAACTGAGCTAACCATAGATTGGTTAAAATAACCCCTTAATTTTTGCAGTGAATATATATATACAGGGCATAGAACAAGAATCATTCCGTTTGCATTAAAGACATAATAGTCCAAATTACAGCCATAATAGCCAGCTAGTACTCTAAAGTGTCCTTCCAGTATTAGACTGGGAATTAGAACTAAGCCATAGAAGTGTCAGTATGGAATTTGTTGGAACTCTGCTCTTCTCTACACAAGTGCAGCCACCATGGAGATCCGAGGCATTCCAGTTATAGAGCCAAGGCATAGAGTATGGATACTTTTCAGTGCAACCAGCAGCCATGATCATGCGACAGCACCTAAGCTGCATGTCTCTGCTGCCTGAATATTCCCAGACCCTCCACTACCCCGTGGGAACGAGAGAGATGAGAATATTGGCTAAATTACTGTATTGTGTGTACCATGGCGAATAGAGGCCGTGCATTTACGTCATCTGCATCTAGCAACTGTTGCTAGGGCACCATCTTGAGAGGCAAAGTTAATACATTGCAATTACTGCACTCCCACGGAAGAGTGAATCTGGGCACTATGGAATGGCTTCCATTGCACAACGGAATGTAATAATTGTCACGCGGGAGTCTGTTTAAGTATGCAAATAATTGCGAGATGGCTGAAGCTCAAGTTACGGTTAGTCTGGCCTGCGCTCAGCCTGTCCCTGTCACTACATCTACCAAGAGAAGGCGATTGAGAAGTGCGTCTTTGAGCCACATATTGAGTGAATCGCGCGGGGGGAGGCCTAGGGCCAGACTAAGTAGATCCTGCAACGGTTTCACAGCGACAGATGATATACTGAAAGCATAAGTTCCAAGCTGCTCTTGTTTCCGAGATCACTGTAGAACCTACCATTCAAGCCGCCCATGCACGAGAGGCAACTACAGGCGAAAACAGAAAGTGACACGGTTACAAGCACGATATGACGTCAACTGCACAGCCTCTATTGGCAATGTCATAGTCTCATTGGCACTATACTCATAAAGTCTTGATGTTCCCACGTTCTCCCTACGCGAAAAAACCAAATCAAGGGAGAGCCTGGGAATGAGACTACATATAATACAGTAGTAGTCTCACGGGCCAGCCTCCCTCCCACGGAGGAGTGAGTCTGGGCACTACGGACAGGCTTCTGTTGTATTCTGCAGGAATGTGTGCAAATCCAATCAGATTGCAGCTCTTCGTTGATTACGTATTTGACACATGACTAACCGTGTAAATAACGTAGGTTTTCGTTTCACAAGTAAAATCGAAACATGGCGAATTTCAAGTTCAAGGAGACCGATATAACTGCAGCCGCTTCTGCCGCGCGCGAGTTAGGTTTTCAGCTTTTCTAGGCTACTAAAGCAACTCCAACAGACAAACGCCTGGCCTTTAGGATTAAGGATAACGGATTAGTCTCGCCCTAGGCCTCCCCCCGCGCGATTCACTCAATATGTGGCTTGAAGACACACTTCTCAATCGCCTTCTCTTGGTAGATGTAGCGACAGGGACAGGTTGAGCGCAGGACACACAAACTGTAACTTGAGCTTCAGCCATCTCGCAATTATTTGCATACTTAAACAGACTCCTGCCTGATGTTTACACACAATTATTACATTCCGTTGTGCAACGGAAGCCTGTCCATACTCCATAGTGCCCAGACTCACTCCTCCGTGGGAGCATAGATATACAATCCCCTTGTTACTCGCAGCGGAGAGTATTATGTTGCGCTTGGGTTGTGTGTGTGTCACCGTGGCCGCACTACGTAATACTCTTATCGACGAAAATGCATAACTACGACTTCTTCCTTGGCAGGGAGAGTTGATGTTATGGCACATTACGAGGGTGCGGAGCAGAATGCTGGAGTTCGAGTTCTCTTCAGATGCTTTTTTTCAGATTTGTCTATGGTGGGAGTGAGGCTGGCCTGTGAGACTAATACAGTAGCTGCCTTTAAAAGAAGTATGGATACGAGACTAAGACCAGGGTACTCTCTAGGGTAGTCTAGGGTACCCTAGGGTAGTCTAGGGTACCGGGCTAGGGTAGTCTGAGTGGGAGTGTCTTGTACAATGAGTGGCGAGTCGTTACTGAAAAGACATGTACCACACACGGACCCAGTAGCAGTATTAAAAGCTTACCGAAGTGGTGAAGGCTCGTATGTCGTGGTAGAAGAACCACAGTCTCCGAACACGGAACTCCTCGCGAATTGGGATGCTTGTGGACTCCACTTCTGCCACACTGGCGCTGTCTCCAGTGCCGTTGCTCTCCACCATCTTGGTGGTCGAGGTCTGCCTATCCATGTTCAAAGGTCTGGCGATTCAGTTTCTGCTTAGATGATACGTGCTCTGGTTTGGTAGCTATTTTCCACATAAGATCTAGCCCCGCCCTTGTTATGTACTATCCAGATCGATCAACGTATTCGGAATATGTCCGTAATTGTCCGCGAACTAGCTGCATAAAGGCTACAGGTTGGTCAGATCAGCGCGGAGCTAATAATAGGACCATGACCATTACATGATCAATTACCATTCCATCTGTTAGTGAATACTTATACCAGTAGCTAGTTTCCAGTCACTTATTATTGCAATGAGCAGGGATTGGCTGAAAGTGGGAAATAACAATACATCAATTTGCAGTACTGGAACAGTACACTGCCAATTCAACTCAGGAGAGTTTATGAGACACATACTATATAGTGAGTAGAGGCAAGGTAGCTTGCTTATTACTTATTTCACCTGCATGCTAGCTATATGTAGCTAATAGCTATATAGGAAATTCTTACCAAGACTTTATTTTGTATCAGTGTGTCGAAAATGTTTGTAAGCCAGTAGCTACACGTAATCCATAGCTAGCCAACCAGTATTATTAGTAAATTATACAAGTGCATGGGAGCAAACACTTAGAGGGAAACCACCTAGTATTCTGTTGTAGCTATGCCACAACTTGCCAAGTGATCTTGCAGACCTGTCTTGCAGAAGTTTTCTATCATATAATGAGATACTCTCATTCTGGTCTAAAAATTCACTACCTACATGAATATCTATAGTATTAACTACCACAAGTGAATCTCATCTATAGGGACAGACTTAGGCAAAGGTTTAATTAAAATTTTTGCACTGAAAATATCAGCATTGTGCAATGAATGTCTTGGCCGCGCTAATGCACTGCCATCTGCACCCTTCTGAGGTTCAGCACAGATTGGAAAGATGTGTGGATTTTACTGCATGTATACCTCACTGTCTGCTATATTACTAAAGAAAAGCATGATGGTAGTGGAATTTATAGTATCTGCATGTAGCTACTGTTAAAAACCAATGGCCATTTCAACCAAATATGTTTGCTGGATTTACTACTGATTATATAGACAATGGACACATTGGCTGTGTAATTGCTAATGCTATCTTGTAGCAGTTGCAGCACTTTGAGGTGACTATGAGCTATCAGCGTCATTGGAGACCATTGTTCCCTATCAAAGCTGTGTACTGTACTGGCTGTATTATCTCACAGTTGCACATGGTTGTAAATTGTAATAACTATGTTAGAGAGCTGTGAAAGTTCTAAAGCATATACCTTTATTGACATAGTTATTACAACCATGTGCTATTTGCACAATGATAGCCATGTACAGTCAGTACAGTATTGTTCTATTGACACAGAATATATAAACTTTGAGCAAATGACACCTTACACACTCTCACAAACACAAGAGGTGTGTTTACTCAAAGTTTTCCTTATTTATTTTGGTTTGGAATGAGTTTTAATCTGCTTGTTGTTAATTTTTATGTACAACTTCTTAAAACTAACGGTTGTTATAACAATTGGTTGGTTATTGGAGTTGCAACTAGTTGTAGTACACGTGGAAGCCAGACCAAACTCTGGACTCAATTTTAGCTAATTATAATTTTATCCCTCGTCTCTCATACGGTCCAACCTTTAAGTTATTTCTGCCTCTCATATTGCCTTTTCTACATTCTTTGCAGTGGTTTCAACATTTCTCTCCATTTATTTTACAGGGTTTTATCAAACAGGTGCATGCACGATGCAATATTGTACCACAACTAAAAAGGTTTTAGGTTTTAGCAATCATTGGTTATTGGTGTTGCATATTCATTTTCGTACACAGCTATATAGCTAGTACACAGCTAATGCTCTACTAAACTTGGCAACTTTTAAAATCTTCCAATGTTGGCAATATTTTTAGTACATTAGGATTGCCACTTTGCCAATTTTTACAATGCAACAGCTCCAACCATTGGCAATATTTTCAGTGGATTGCATTGTATGCCACCTTTTAGTCTATAACTAGCTACGCACATCACATATTGTAACCCACAATTTTTTTTTCAGTGTCAAAGTTTTTAAGGCACACAGTACAGTTTGATCAGTGATTTCCTGGTCCTGCATGGTACAGTCTTGAGCACTGCATCTAAGAAAAGAATTGTCATCTTGACTATAGTTGTCTGTTATTTAGATAACACATTTACATGCACGGACACAGCTAATTGCCAAGATGGTATGAGTATGTGAGTTGGTCAAGAATGCAGAAAACATATTAGAAAAGTCGTCACTCCCAGCCAGCCAGGCCATCAGCTATGTGTATTTATTTGCACCAGAACTAATAATCTACCATTTTATTAATGCATGAGTAAGCATTCCTCAATCTTGACTAACTACCTCCAGACACTCCTACTATCTTGGCAATTGTCTGTGTCCATGGGTGTAGCTAATGTGTTCACTCGTTTTTAACTCAAATAACAAATGACTGGTCAATATGACAATACTGTATTAGCTAACTCTTTTCTGCCATGATAGCTATATTAGCTATGTGACATCATTCATAATTCTAAACAAACCAAGCTACCCTCCCCCCACATGCCTTTGCCAGTATATTAGACATTGTCTGGTATACAACAGATACTGAATCAAACTGACCGCAACTGAAATAATGATAATCCTATATCTGTGTTACAGTGACCCTTCGAATTTTGCAGTGCATGCATGCATCACTGTAAAACATGAATCATTTAGCCATAAAATGGTTGCTTCAGTCAGTGTACATGTAAGAAGCAATTTATTCCTAAATGGCACTTATGATTTTAATAATCCTGCATATTTCCAAGAGCTACCATTGTTTTAAAGCAAGATTAATATCAAAACCAGCCGGTTACTTTGTCTTCACATAGCTAAATGCAACCGTGGAACAGACACGGTACGAGCGCAGTGGAAGGCACTGGATGTTTTCAGCCCAATAGGAGCTATATTATCTATGGTATAGCTATGCACATGAGCTGCCACTGCAGATATACCGGGTAGGCTAAATAGGCCTTCTATTTTTGCAGTATATTAAAGGGCCACTCAAACTCATTGCAAGGTAGAA
The DNA here is from genome assembly GCA_963921505.1 of Phakellia ventilabrum. Taxonomy (NCBI): domain Eukaryota; kingdom Metazoa; phylum Porifera; class Demospongiae; order Axinellida; family Axinellidae; genus Phakellia; species Phakellia ventilabrum. The sequence continues at coordinate 7,341,394 of OY997378.1, read as the reverse complement.
TCAGTCAACTCCTGCAGACTAGTTTAATGATCAGTGCAGCGACTTTAAACTGGTAGAAGCAAATCAATAAAGCTGCACCCAAATTTTCCCGGGCAAGAACGCATAACGTCAAGCGCTTATGAGCGCGCCCCGTAGGAAAAGTAGTCGACGGGGCGCGCGGGGAGGGTCGTTTTCATTGCTAGTCACGTTCTAGTCACGTGCACGGTCGTCACGGATCTGCACGTGATCGGGTGCAGAAATGCTCGTGGCTATTTTTCTGCTAGTCGTCTTAGGTCTCGGAGTGGGAGAGCCTACTCTACAACTGGCCTCTGTGGTAGGTTCTTCTCGCATTAATGGGAACTGCATGCAAATAGCTAGGCAGGAGAGAGAAAAGCTTGGAGTAGAAACTGGAAACGAGACTGTTAAAATACATTGATCAGTCATCTCTCTGGGGTGAAGGCTAGCATTGAAGGGTTCGCTTCACCAAAGGGTCTTGCATTGAATGCTATAGAGGACTACAGTGTAATAATTTGTCAAACATTTCAGAATTGTTTCATCCCCCTTCCCCAAATACAGGTTTTTCGCCATGGAGACCGTTCTCCTGTGAATGTCTTCCCTACTGACCCCAACAAGGAGAATACATGGCCCCAGGGCTTTGGTCAGCTCTCAGTGGTGAGGTTTCCAGCACTGTTTTATAGTATTACCCTACGTGTACGTCCTCTAATGCCCACCTCGTACATGTACTTGGTTTCAGGTGTATCCTCATCCCAAGGCTCATGTTTTTATAGGGTAGTGGGTAGTAAGTGTGCATTAGTGAAGAGAAGTGGTCTGTACCGCCATTGGACATTTAGAATCGCTTTTTGATCGATCTTTAGTAGTGTTTCATTTCATTTTTGCATGAAACGTAGAAATGTGAAATTTCTATACTGTTGTATTGGGCATACTGTGAGGTTGTTTGTGCAACGAGGCGGCAAACCGGTCTGACCCCAGGCCCTCCCTAAAACAGGGGGAACCTGGTATCTGTTCACATTTGAGTGCCATTCTTCGTGCATTGCTAATTAACCCTATCTTGTACCTGTACATACCACTTGCACACATCACCACCTTCATCCTTCCCCTCCCTCCCTCCCTAGACGGGCATGAGACAACAATTTTTTCTTGGAGAAATCCTGAGAAATAGATACGTGACAGAAAGTGGCTTCCTCTTTGAGAATTATACCCGGGTTCAGGTACAGCGTAAACTACTGGTAGCCTAGCTTGTTCATAACTACACAGAAAGAGTATATAGAGAAGTTCCCAGCAACCAGAATAAAGAGCAGTGGAAGCAGCCACATCAAATCATTGTGATTTTCATGCCTATTTTGTATGTGACTAGACAAGACTGTTGTAGGTTGATTACACTGTTAGCTGCTGGGGAACAAATTTTCTGAATCATAACGAATGTACATGTATGTTGTGTTATGCAAAATTCATCATGAAATTGTATTTTTTAACAACTTAACGTAGCATCTGATGTTTTTGCTTTGTTGGCAGGTCTCGGTTCGTAGCACAGATTATGACCGGACGCTGATGAGTGCAGAGTCTCAGTTGGCAGGGCTGTTCCCACCAGATGAAGAACAGGTGAGCCAGTTGTTGAGGCGGAATACATGTTATGTATATGTGAGCTGATTTGAGAAAAGGGATCACTTCTTGCATTTTTGTAAAATTTGCAATTTTTGTCAATTTTTAAGGTGTCATCTCTCCACGTCCATTATCACGATATGAGTGATTCTTTGTACAGTACAAGTACCGACCTTCAACTAAAGGAATCCCACGCTAGAAGTCTGCAGCTCTCTTTGTTTCTGTGATACGTGCCTTGGTAGCACCGCCATTTTTGGAAAACCCCTCGACTAGCCTGTATCTTCTCAGTAATAAGGCTGAAAGGGCTTCATTTCCGGGTTATATCCAGCAACACCTCCTGTATGAACCACCCACGTTTCATTTGGAGAGTGTATAGCATTCTGGAGATCCGCACCTTTGAAGTACATGCATTCGAAAATGCACGAAGTGCTCTCTTTACTTATACCGTAGGCGCTCTAATTCTGCGTCGCCCAAAAAATGTTTTTGCAAGGTGATGCAATATTAGAAATTCAGTCCTCACAGGTGTGGCTCATAATTAGAACTGTGGTGCACAATCATGGCTGCAACTGTAGCTATATAAATGATCTGGAACAGCTTGCAAAGTGCAAAAGCACTTCACAGAAGACAGTGACAAGGCACCTGTTGTGTTTTTACAGCTACAAAATGATAAAGCAGCTGTAAATTTGGTATATTGAAGTCTAGACTTACCTGGCCTATCTGCAGTATTAATTTGCAAGCAAGCCAGACATCAAAGCAAGGTACCAGGGTAGGTAAATAGATGTGTGTAGCTAGCTGGCAAGCAACAAAGACCATTGTAGCTGGAGCAATAATAGGAAATGAGTCTGCATGGAGCTAAAGGTAGTGACGCATAATTGATTTGAATTTTGATGCAGAATTAGAAAGACGCGTAATTATGGCGCCTACGGTAGCCGCTCACATATCTGTACATATTTGTACCATGGTGCGTGGGCAAATCAGAGTGAGTCTGCGTCCCAATATGGCACTGCTATAACATCACGCACTGCCATGACTGCCTATGCACAGTGTCATTCCCAGGCCTTCACCCCGACTTTTGTTGCTTGCAGTACGAAAAGCGGCGTAGGCCCTGGTAAAACTCATCACTTGATACACATTCACACAATAAAAAGTAGACACATGGTTGGTGGTGTTTGATATAAGCAGTGAGCGGTAAAATTGGAAGAAAAAGGGAGCTGTGAGCAAACTTCTACACCACAGATGGCTTTCGGAGGACGACAGATGCTACCCTAGAGTACCGCGAATTAAACCCGCAAGCTTCTACAGAATAGCTCTGGTAACTAGCAGAGTAAGTCAGCATTTCTCTATGCAAGCAACTCTCGAGCCCAATAGCCATCTTTGCTGTAGTAATTTACTGGCAGCTCCCTTCTTTCTCTCCTCCTGCTCCACTAACCTACATTGTATGAATTTCCTTGGTCTTCTGAAGTTGTGGTGTGCTACTATGGTAAGCCACTATGCGCCGGTAGTAACACCGCAGATAGTAACCTGTGCAGTCTCGTGTCACGCAGCAGTGCACGAATGATTATGCAATGGCAGATAACAATAATAAGCAAATGGTGCCCGTAAACAATGTGAAGCCAAGCCTTCATTTGTTAGTTCCACCTCTTTCACAGTACTTCTGAGCCTCAAAGTCTAGGCTGTGATGAAATTCAATTTACTGCAGACTAATTAGTGAGTCCTTTGACCCAGGGGTGGCGCAGACATGCTAATCAAAACAATCACCTATTATTTATGGTGAGCCAACTATAAATCATAGTAGCGCAAAGCTCTGGTGCAGTAGAGTGGTGGTAGAGGGGCACCAAGCTGTAGCTGTGATGGTAGAGGGGTACCAAGCTGTAGCTGTGAGCCGTGTTCTGCCCAGGATTGTCTGAGTGGTGGTCAACACTGCAGCTAGACTTTCGTAGATGGCACATGATTATGTCACACACGTGATGCTACCATGCGTTTCTGTCTACAAAAAATGGCTTACTGAAAGTTGTAGTGTAGTATTTACATGTAGCTGTTTTTCACTTACCAAGTCAAGTTAGCAATGGAATCTTCGCTGCATTTGTTGTAATACCATCTACTACAGCCATCCAAAGCATTAAAAGACAGCAGATGTGACAAATCCGGCTCTTCAGCGTTCGGCATCGATCGCTTGTACACGCAGTAAGTTTTAGCCTAGTGCTGGTCGGAGAGAGGTAAGTACTGGTCGGATTGCGACAGAGCTGGTCAGGGCCGACCATCGTGGGCAGAACCCTGTGTGTGTGTGTGTGTGTGTGTGTGTAGCTGAGATGAGCTCTGTCTACATGAATTAGCTAGCTATCTAGAGAGATATGAGTACTGGGAAAGGGACGGCACGATCGAGCGGTCCGAACGTGAGTTTAAGTTGTTTCTCCACTCTCTCGCAGTAGCCATGGCCAATTCTCTGATGACGCCTGTCTCTGCTCTTCTGTAGCAGCTGTGACTAATCCGTACTGCACACAAAGACGCCAATCTTCTATGATAGTTTTTGCAGCTTGCATGGTAGTTGCTATTTCACAACTGCCTCTCATGAAATATTACGCTATCTGCCCCGTCCCATCCAGTATCCACTTTCCAATACTTATGCACCTCGCTACCGCGGAGCTCCTTGCATTCTAAGTGTATACCTAGTTATGTAACTGAATTTGTTGTCAGTTTTCCATTCTTATATCTCACCAAGCAGCGGTGAGAATGGAATGTGTATATTGTAACACTGTGCTGCTACTTCTGCTGCAGGAATTCAACTCCTCCATTCCCTGGCAGCCTGTGCCTGTCCATACTGTGCCGCAGGATGAAGATAATGTATGTTATCTTTTCAAAGCAGTTTAATAACCAGTATTTAAGTGACCGGATTTGCGAAAACCCGGCACTTTGTGCATCTTTACGAAATATTCAATTTTTGCCAATTTTCAAGCTGTCGTATCTTGACAACCATTAAATAGACATGACTGATTCTTGGTACAGTACACATACCAACCTTCAACTAAAGTAATCCCGTGCTAGAAGTGTGCGATCGAAAGTTCCGCGAACTCGGCCCCGTATCTTCCTTGCAGTGTGGTTGAATGGCTTTATGTTTGGGTTATTGCTGCAGCAGCGCCTCCTGTGTAGACAACCCACATTTCATTTACAGTAGCACTCAAATAATGGTTCCCGTACTTTAGCAGTACGGTAGCGGACTCTGGTAGTAGCGGAGTAGTCACAGCAGTGGAATCCGTTTGTCAGGCAGTTGGAGCGGAGCGGAACCGGAATCTATAAATACAAGGGGGGGCTTAAGCCCCCCAGTTTTTGAGATTCTCTCTACCATTTTGCTGTGCAGAGTGTATTTTTTGATTAAATAGCTATTTATATGATGGGCTTGAGAAGCCAAGACTTTAATTTGCGCGGTGCATTGAAGCACATTTCACTGACAGAGTTCAGGGTTTCGTTTGGGGGGGGGGCGCCCCCCCTTGGGAATTGCAACCCTTCAAAATTGAATACTGCCCACTGTACGCACCCCCCCCCCCAAATGTCTTCTGACGTACTTTTGCCCCCCAAGGCCCATTTTAGGGCCATTTCACATGTAATGAAATGCATGTGATATACATGTCACACGCCTTTCACAAGAATGTGACAGGCATTTCTAAAGCATGCTCAACATGCATTAGAAATGCTTACTTTTTTGGTAAGGGTACACATACAATGTAAAAGGGGCTGAAAATGGCATATCAGTAAAACTTGGAACACATATAGCTACGAAGGACATTTGTCATATTACTCAGAGCATACGCATAAATCTACTATGCATATATACCACTCATATATTTTAAGATGGGATATACAATACTAATACAGCTCGGAATGTATACAAGAGATGTATGTCACTGTATGTGCCCTACCAAAATATAGCTTACCGTCCAATTCCTTGTGGTTCGTAATGTGGTTCCAGACATTTGCAAATGTTCCTTTTTGCTCACAACCTGATACAAAGCATGGCCGTCTTATTCTTATGGGCCGGACCTACCGAGGCAGTGTGTACTGCCAATTGATTAGGCATGCAAACAGGGAGATGCGACTGGAGTGGGTGCAGGAGTACCTTCACGAGGCCCAGACGGACGGCTTTAAGGAAAGGTCAAAGGGCAAAAAGCACACACACAGCAGCCGACGTCAATTGGGTATTTCTCTAATGATGCTATCCTAATAGCCTGCAGTTTACTTGGGTGCAGTGGTTTCTTTCTCTGCAGTTGCTTGTTAGGCGCTCGTCTAATGTGAACAGATGCTTGGCTAGGGCAATTGCATAGCTGCTACGAGAGATTGAGGGAGCATACGCCACTGAAGCAGCATGGTCCTCAGTGGGCTACTTAGGGCTGGAGCTCACATGAATCTGCTACTCCTGATTTTGGAGTTTCTAGTGGGCAAATACTGGGAGTGCACATGTCATCTGACTGAGACTTGTGTAAAATTTGCTGCATACTTGGCATTTGTGTCCGTAATTGGTTAACGTTATGACGTAGACTTTCAACGGCTAATTTTATTTCTGCCAGGCTTGACTCGAACTCGTTCACCTAAAAATATGATGGGAATAATGTTAAAGTAAATTCTAAAGAGATACAATGCTTGATATACAGATGTATACTGGTGTATAGGCATATTAAGCCACACCACATTATATTATACATGTGTGTATGTACAGGTATATTAAGCCACACCCACCAGTGCAAAACTTGCGAGCGGCACACATACGAGTATATTATAGTGACAAGCCTTTATTATACGTACAGGCATATGTATATCCACCAGTGCAAGACAGGCTCGCATGTGAGTAGAGCAGTCCAGGTGATGCATGTACATACATGTAGCCAATATAATATGGATCTTAGCTCCAACACATCCTTAATTGATGTAAAATTGCCAATAAGCTGCAGGGTGATGTACATATGTACATAATCGAGAAACACAATAATGTTGGCTCAGTTTACTACAATTTGCGCAATGCTTTACAGGCATGATTGATTGCATTCGCGCACAGTCTACGCTAAGATGTTACATTTATAGTCTTGAGATGGCGACCCCAGTGTCAAGGGCTCCGGTATCCACAATTCCATTATCTGCCAACTCTCTGAAAGTGCGGCCAAGCCTTTCAAGAGCAGACGTATAATTTATCGCTAAACGCAATTTATATGGTGCTCGAGGCTATCTAGCCAGCCATCACAAAAAAAAAACGATTACGTAAACTATTACGATTCATGCGGCCAACCAAAAAATAGTGAGCGTGGGTACATCCTGGTTGCACTTCCGTTACCGCCAGCGTTTGGACGATAATTTGACATCTTATTGTAGACTGCACAATTCTTCCAGACAGCCTCAGTGGAAACTGTGGGCAAACCTCTGCAGCCTTGTACCGTACAGTTGGTCTGTAGAAACTTCCCAAAGAACGCTTCCCGAGCAAGTTTCACAGCAAGGGTACTTGACTTAGATGCAGTGCGAAGTTTTGGGTACTTAACCAAAACTACATCGGGTGACCGTAATTTATCTGAGGAGGACGACTGGGATGGAGGTTGAATTGGGGACTGGTCTGGGGGCTGAACTGAGGACTGGTGTGGGGGCTGGATTGCCGACTGGCACTGAGGCATCGGAGATGGGCGTGGTGGCTGAACTGGGGACTGGATCGGGGACTGGTGTGGGGGCTGGATTGCCAACTGGCACTGAAGCATCAGAGACAGGCGTGGTTGCTGAACTGGGGACTGGATCGGGGGCTGGATTGCTGACTGGCACTGAGGCATCAGAGACAGGCGTGGTGGCTGAACTGGGGACTGGATCGGGGACTAGTGGGGGCTGGATTGCCGACTGGCACTGAGACATCAGAGACAGGCATGGTGGCTGAACCGTAACATGTAAAATAAAAAGATGTAGGGTACACCTTTTTGGTACTCCCATCCCTACATCTTTAGTTTTTTGTCCTTTCAATAATATAAATATTATACAATAATTCTCTTAACACTTAAATCTGTTTCTGAAGGGAATTAAGAGAATTAAATGCACATAAAGTCCCTTAATAAATTGTCAATGAAGGATCAATTACCAACATACCATTTTTCCCCCTTTTCAATGGCATATGTTTTACTGTGAAACAATGGAGCTACTAATTGTAATTGTAAAGTAACACAAACAACGCTAATGTACAGTATTTTCTGACAAAGTCTATCAATTAGAATCTGTGAAGTGATACATGTGAAGAAGTCGAGATGTCCATGTACACTTATCTCTTTAATACTCAAGTTTCAGTGCCTCCATGTTGTCAATTTCTCCCCAACTTGAAATGTTATACCGTCTTTCAACTGCAGTATAAAAAAAGATATAAGGGACATTTATGAAGATGTAAGTTGCTTCAATACTTGATAGTTTTCACCTATCACTCACTACGTTTACCATACAGTTAGGGGAAGCGGAGATAAATAAAAAGAAATTAGAGAGTTCAGTAGATTGGATGTATAGTAATTTCCTTACGCATCTACTTTCCTAAGTGCTTTCTTCTACATGATGGAACAAATTTTACTACTGTAATACATGTACTACAGTGAGGAAACGGATGTGGGGGCTGAACTGGCAGCTGAATCGGGGACTGGTGTGGGGGCTGGATTGGCAACTGAGGTGGTGGCTGGATAGGTGATTGGTATAAAGGACTATTTATAGTTGCAGCAATGTACTTTACCATGTAAAACAAACGCTTATGAAGAACAAGGTGTGTACACACGACCAAAAAAGTAAATAAAATTGCCATAAGAATAAATTGCCAAAAAGGAGAAATGTAAACAATGTGAAGTGAATAGTTCAAAAGCTGCGTTTAATAGTTTGGCACCCTGCCTTCGCTGGTGGCGAGGTCAAGGTTAGCGTCGATGACACAGAGTGGCCTAGCTGGATGACCGATAGTTGAGCGTGCACCTCGAAGGCAGGTAATTGCCGATCGAAGCAGGGAGAAGCTGATTCTGCATCTTAACCATCCCATGGTGCGGCTGTACGACTGAGAGCGCTTTGTGGCGAGGAGATAAGCTAATCTTCTATACGTGATGGTAGCTGCATTTCCCATTCCACCAGCAGCAGAGAAAACTAAGGGCGTGAACGTCCCGTGCTCGATCTCTCTGACACGTTGGTCATATGCTCTCCTCTTTTCCCTTTCATGTTGGCGATAACAGGAGGTTGGGGTGAGATGACGATTGCTCGGTGCGAGAGGGTTAAAAACCCTTACGTCAAAAATGCACTTTGGTGTCTGTCTCCCCAGAAACCATCAGCTCTGACATCGAGTCGAGCTCCTTCTTCAGCGTTGGCGGTTAGGTAAGTGAGAGATTCTCCGGTGAGAGGTTGCAGAACTAGTTCGATGGACACGTTAGGGCAAGTCTCACTTAGCAACTGGACTGTCAAATCTCTGATTTTGTTATGTCTCAAAGTTGGAAGACCGCCACGGGGGCAACTTAGAGCGTGGTCTACTGTGATGACATTGCCGCATACACATTCAGTTGCTAAGCGTGGTGGACGCCATCCGTAACGCAAGCAAATTGCATCTCTGAATGCTCCTTTATGGAGAGCAAATCCATGCTCATCAATCGGGAGGGTTGTGAGCCAACTAGAGGCACCTTTCTCTTTGGCAGCATCCACAGCATGCTGGATGTCTTGTGGCAGTTGAGGGTATAGATCTGCTGCAGCCCTGGATTGTTGCTATCGTCGAATGGATTTGGCCTTGGTCATAGTTTGGTGTTGCTCTTCCACGGTTGAGTAGGGGTAATCACTGGTCTATTGAATAATCAGAGTGACAAGGGGAGCCGCAACTTGCTGGGATGATATGTACTGAGAGTCAGTTGCTTCAGCAGGATTCGTAATGCCGAGGCCACCTAGACGTGTTGGTAGAGAAAAGTGCTTTCTCTCAATGTCGCGGGTAAGAGCCTATGTCGAATGGTCTCTTCCAATGGCTCGAATAGATCGCCAATTCCGGGAACTGTTCTGGCAAGGTGGGTCCACTTCCCCATAAGGCCATGTTTACCATGTCCATAAGTTGGCTCTATAAATCTCGAAGCTGCTCCACTGTTTTTGATATAGCGTTCTGCATGGACTCATAACATTTCAAGTTGAGGTTCAGTAGATTGGATGTATAGTAATGTCCTTACGCATCTACTTGTTTCCTAAGTGCTTTCTTCTACATGATGGAACAAATTTTACCACTGTAATACGCGTACTACAGTGAGGAAACGAATGTGGGGGCTGAACTGGCAGCTGAATCGGGGACTGGTGTGGTGGCTGGATTGGCAACTGAGGTGGTGGCTGGATAGGTGATTGGTATAAAGGACTATTTATAGTTGCAGCAGTGTACTTTACCATGTCCATAAATTGGCTCTATAAGTCTCGAAGCTGCTCCACTGTTTTTGATATAGCGTTCTGCATGGACTCAACCTTTAAGAGCCAGCTTTCGACTTTAGGCTCAATGTGATCATAGCTGTAGGAAGGGATAAAGCAGCAAGGGTTTAGGTAATCCACATCTGTACGGCTAGAGGTTTGGTGTATTTCTACTACTACATCACTGATTGTGACTGGATCGGTGATTGGTAGATCAGAAAATGGTGTGACGGGTGGATCAGTGACTGAGTCTGATGTAGTAACTGGATCTAAGACGGGTGTGATGGGTGGATCGGCAACTGCAGTGACTGGATCTACAACTGGTGGATCAGAGGCGGGTGTGATAGGTGGATCGGCGATGGAGTCTGATGCAGTCCTCTTTGGGGGGTAGAGTCGACACCTATTACAAAGTTCTTCTCAGACAATAAGTCAATAATCTGTGCATTTGTCCATTCAATAAAGTTTTCTGTGCATAAGCATAAACAAAAATGCAAGACAGATGTGTGCACAGCAAGAGCTCGCGTTCTTGCTGTGCTGTGGCCGATTAACCCCGGAATGGACCGACCGTTTATGATGGTGAGTGTGTGGCTGCGCTCCCCTCGCCCCCGTACTGAGCAAAAATGCCCAAGGAGCCCGTCAGGTCCACTAGCCACTGCATCGGTCGGTTCAGCACAGATATTACTTGTGAAACTTGAGTGTCGGTCAAGCACTGATACAGGCCTCTCTGGGGGTTGGAATCCACTCCAATCACATAGTTCTTCTCGGAGAGAACATCTATAATTTGAGCTTTAGTCCACTCCATAAAGTTCTCCTTAGATTGAGCTGGAGTTGCTCCTGTGAAAGAGAACAAGATGAAAACATATATGTACCATACTGCGTGTACTATTTTCAACTAGTACTGGATACTATTGTCCCAGTCACTCACTTATCACATGCCCTTCACTATGCCCACTTTTAATATCAACTGCTTTCCTCTCACTTCAGTCACAATAACGTTTGACACAAAGAAGGGGTCTCAGAAGATCGTATATACCAGAGTTTCATACAGAATTTTGAGTTGGGGGGAGGGGGAAAGCAGCGACCTGTGCTTTGTGCTGTTTTTTGTTTTGAAGCAGTATGAGCTGAAGGAGTGAGCAGGCGACGGGAGGGTTGCCTGCTGCTGCTTTAGGGCGATTATCTGCTGCTCGAGAGAGGGGAGAATTGCCTGCTGCTATTTAATTTCAACTACCTGCCTATCAAGGGACTCGAGGCGCTGCAGGAAGTGCTGAAGAGTGTCTGTGCGTGATCTCATGCTGGAATGACCCAGATTAGAGGTAGATCAATACACAACAGTGATCCCTTTGTGGACTAAGATGTAACGACAGTAAGTTCCCATCCTAGTCCAAACCACACCCACATACGCATAGGGGACTCTTTAGAATCTGACCGTTGTCTACGGTTTTTACCACTTTAGGCAATGACAAATGTACACTTTCAGTACCTTGCAGTCTGGGGACGGCGATAACAGCTGGCAGCTGCAACACGGATGATGCTCATAGCAGCACGTCCGGATACGCAGCTCGAGTATGATACAAGCCTGGGATTGGGAAAAATACTTGATGAGTAGATCTCTAGAATCTTACAGTTCTTTTTTCTCAAAGCATGAGATGTCTGGCTTAGTGGTAGCTATGCTTGCCAGGTTAATAAGTTGATGTAGCTACTATGAAAGAACACGAACTATTAAATATGCTAATTAGTTATTTCGCCAAGGATGGCATATGTCACCACATAGTGAGGCTGTGGATAGAGATGACTTTGTTCTTTTGAGAGCAGAATTTGCTTGTTCTGCAAGGTCAATATTGAATTTGGCAAACTGTGGATAGCTTGACATTCTGTACCCGACACACCAGTGGAGTGGAGGATGGCGACACCAATGAAATGCCAGCAGGTATGTATGTAATAGTTTACTACACTGGCGGCTCATGCATTCCTGAGTTTATAGGACTTAAGTCAAAGACACTGAGATATCTAAACGTAATGTGATAGGTTGATGTACTATGAAAGAACACGAACTAGATATACTATTAAATATGCCAATTAGTTATTTCGCCAAGGATGGCATATGTCACCACATAGTGAGGCTGTGGATAGAGAAAAGATAATGTCATGTCATAATCTAAACAAGAAAGGTCTACATGTACATTTCTAACCAGGGGAGGAGGAGGTTCATCGGAAAGCGGTGAGCAATTAGTGCCTCTAATGCACTTGGGAACAGGGGGTACATCCCTTGGGCTGCCAAAATTTTCAGGAGTGGGTGGTTGCGCTGTAGGTTAGCAAGTTACAGTCGTTCATGCATGTCATTTGCCCAATTGTAGTCCAGATATTGTTCTCACAAAAATAATTCCTTCAACGTTATCATTGAAGTTCTCCCTGCTAGCTGCTGTCCTGATGCAACCCTCCAATTGGTCTGGTAGAATGTATCTGCCAGTGCATGTGTTAAAGCTAAGTACCACTGATATTACTTGAAATAGACTTACCCTTGCGCTAGAAAGGCAAGTTTCAGGTCTTGCACTAGTTCTTCAAATGTTCCTCCATACACCCCTGGTTCAAGGAGTGACTCCTTAGGGGTTAATTGGAGAAAACAACAAATATCACTTCCCATTTGTTGGCAACAGTTTCAACTATCCCCTGTATGTAACATAATTGCACGCTAAGAGTAGGATTAATACTGTGTACAATGCCATGGAGAGCCACGAAACTTCACATGGAGAGCCATGAAACTTCACTTGGAGAGCCACGAAACTTCGCATGGAGAGCCACGAAACTTTACATGCAGCTGCAAGCCCATCACCAACTCGGATATCGTTTGTGTAATCCCATGCACTGTGGAGATAAAGAGAGGGGAAATCCCAAATTTCTGTTACGTGTCTTTTCTTTAACTGTAGTGTCAGGGTCACTAAACGTGATCATTCAGAATTCGGATTCACAAGACAGGGGTCACAAATGCTGCATGGGTGTGTGTGTAATAACAAGACAGAGGTCACAAGACAGATATGGATGTGTGCGTAAACAAAATACAAGGCAGATGCTGCATGGGTGTGTGCATAAACAAGACAGATGTGTGCATAGCAAGAACCATGCGATCATGTACATGTACATTCAATGGTTAGTCATCTTGGTAGGGGAAATACCTCCCAAAAACAACAACAACAACAACAACAACAACAACAACAACAGTGGTCTGTACGCGGTTTGGGTGATCATAATTATGGGGAGACAACTCCAGGTGTTCACAAGAAAAAAATGAGACTACGTAGAGTTCAATTTCCGAATGGCCCAATATTTCCGACAGTAGCTTTACACCTTTCTCCCGCCTCGTTATATTGGATTATTTCCCCCAGAGATCCTGGGTCCCCATTGGCTGAAGGGAGTGAAGGCCGACATTATTCCCACTACATCACCAGGCGTCCCATCTACTGTTAGACATTTAGTCGGCACAATGGTGCTAATGAGCCCATGCACCCATCTGTCAAAGTTTCTCTTTGAAGTGGCTGGATCAGGGCCTATATAGCTGTACTGCCCCCGCCCCTGTACTGAGCGAAAATTCCCAAGGAGCCCGGAAATAGTAAACTTGCCACTCTTTCTGTGCCGGTTCCTATAGCAACAGTGACTGGCAGTCATGACCAGCATGCTCACTAGGACAGGGGCAGGAATGTGCCTGGTACCAAGCACTCGAGGCAAGGAATTAGGTATAAATACAGGATTCTAGTTATGATATAAGGTCCACCAGCCACTGCATAGGTCTATTTAGCAGTGATATGACTCTAGATACTTGCATATCCGTTAAGCACTGGTAGAGTCCTCTTTGGGGGGTAGAGTCCACACCTATGACGAAGTTCTTCTCAGACAATACGTCAATAATCTGTGCATTTGTCCATTCAATAAAGCATAAGCATAAATAAAAATACAAGACATGTGTGCACAGCAAGAGCTCACGTTCTTGCTGTGCTGTGGCCGATTAACCCCAGAATGGACCGACATTTATGATGGTGAGTGTGGCTGCGCTCCCCTCGCCCCCCGTACTCAGCGAAAATGCCCAAGGAGCCCGTCAGGTCCACCAGCCACGGTTCAGCACTGATATTACTTGTGAAACTTGAGTGTCGGTCAAGCACTGATACAGGCCTCTTTGGGGGTTGGAATCCACTCCAATCACATAGTTCTTCTCGGAGAGAACGTCTATAATTTGAGCTTTAGTCCACTCCATAAAGTTCTCCTTAGATTGAGCCGGAGTTGCTCCTGTGAAAGAGAAATATAGTAAGTAAATATTCAGCCTACGGTCTGTGTCTCTATGTCTATAAGAATTGGGCATACATTTACAAGGTGTTTGCATTGTATACTTACTTCTGATTCCAAGTTGAATATCTTCGTTGAGGATATTCCACCTCCCTTGAGTGGAGGTGACATTCCTATAAGCCAGCTGGGATTTTGTGAAGAGCAGGGTCATCAGTCCCACAGCTAGCCTTTCGGGGGTTTGGGCTGACCTCGTGACACTCAAAAGCTGCTCATCAGCTTCTCAAGGAGCTCTTTTGGAATGATTTTCGGAACTGTGTGTTGCTAGTTTCCCGAGCCACACTCCTAATTAACAAAAATATCCATAATAGGCAAAATTCATAACATCACTGCGCTATTAATCATCCATCTTTGTACTAGCTATCCCAGGGCCAATACCTTGAAGACGCTATTTTATTCCATGACAAAAATGAACATTTTTTCACAAAAAAAACCCTTAGTATACTTTCTGTATACTAAGCGCTTAGTATACAGATTGAATCAACAGGAAAGCAGCAGCAATGAACTGAGGCAGGGTACATGTATAGTGTTAACACAACCACAGTGAGAGCTGTATTGTGATATAACGGAGATCCATAGTAACTTTACAGGAAGAACTGGCATTTAGTATACAACGGAAGGCCAGCAGCAATACACTGAGGGCAGGGTGCATGTATAGAGTACATGTAGCGGAGTGAGTATAAATATTGAAACATCAACAGGAAAGCAGCAGTAATGTAATGAATGAGGCAGGGTACATATTATAGAGTACAATTGCATGTAGCAGAATGTAGTGTTAACACAACCACAGTGAGAGCTGTATCGTGATATAATGGAGACCATATGCACTTTACAGGAATGTTTCAGTATGGCAAGCACTTAGTATACAGATAGTAGCTTAAATAGAAAGCCAGCAGTAATAAACTGAGGGCAGGGTATAGGGTACAGTAGGTCGCAGAGTGCAGTGAAACATGGGTGTACCTACAAGGAGGCATCCCTCTACTAAAACACAACCACAGATTAAGTATGTAAGTACATAAAAACTGAAAACAAAAATTGCTGCTTCAGGGGGCATCCTCCACTGAAAACAGTAATACAAGCCACAGACTAAGTTATACATACAACAAAACAGAACACAAAAGTTTGACACACAAGCTGCTTCAGGGGGCATCCTCCACCGAAAATAGTGATACTAACCACAGACTATACAACAAGACAGAATACAAAAGTCGAACACACAAGCTGCTTCAGGGGGCATCCCCCACTGAACACACTACAAATCACACCAAAGAACAGTTAGGTATTTCGTGACCAATTGATTTGGCCTGGTGGATGTGTATAATCTACAATTTGCTTCCTACGTCCATGATCGTTCAAGCGGCGTTCTCTGTGCATATATAAGTAATCGATTGCACTGGCATCTTCCTCATCAATTGACTCCCCACCCCGCCTAAGTGGCATTGAACAACAGCTGCACCTGCCGGCGGATAATCTTGCACGGCACTGTGCATGGCAGTCAGCACCACAGCAAGGTAACTGATGTGGCTTTGCATATAAATGGTAGGCTTCAGCTGGAGAACACTCCGGGTATGATATGGGACATCGACACACAAAAAGATGACAAAGGATTGCTCGCATACAATACATGATAGTTCACTCATTACTCGACAATCAGAATGTACCTGCTGTTGGCAGCAGAGTGTTGTGGTGACCCTTGTCCGCTCTGGTGGACAAGCCGCAAGGGGTTGGCGGCACTTCCTGCACAACCCCTCAAACTTTCTGCCACCCGCTACACTTGCTCGGTAGCGGTTTCTTATGATGGCTCGAACAGTCTTGATCGAGTTAGAGTTATCAATTCTGTTAGCCGGAACGCCCAACTTGGCCGCCATGAGGGTGAGGTAACCATCAACCCCCATCAGATCTGCGAGTCGAACCAAGCTGAACGCCCGGCTATGCTCCGGCGGTGCTGTGTACTCTTCTGGTTTACTATTTGCAAACTGAATTAACTCAACAAATACGCTCAAATCGTGACACTCTGGGACGGATGGCAGCTCGTATCTATCATGACTCCCCTGCGCCCACCTCGAACTTGTGAGTGCTTCTAAATACGGAATCTTTTCCAGCAGGCGGCGTGGCAAATATGCCACATCACCTCTCAGGCAAAGGCGGACCTGAAACAAATATAAAACAATCATATAAAACAAAAGCAATCCGAATGTCCTGAAAAGCTTTCCTGAAAATAGCTTGAGAGCTCAAAAGAACTTAACAGAAGTGTCTACATGTGTCTGCTGACTTAGCAAAACACAAGCCTACGGTTACCACAGTTACCACTGTTACCATCGTTACCAGTTACCAGTTTGATGAATGATTTTGTGGCCGGGATAGCCTCGTTCCCAGGCCACGTGGTAAACACGAACTCTGATATACACTCCATTGGGGAGCCACATGAAGACGCAATTGGTCTGCCCAGGACCTCAGGTTTGTGGATCTTTGGTAGATGGTAGAAGCAGGGAGGGGAGGGAGGTGAGAGGCCCTCCATAACAGACAGTATGGCTGTTCAATGTTTTGTCTGCAATGGTTGAATATGCCTTCTTGATTTACGGGATCTGGTTCCTGATGGCCATCGAGCAGTAGTGTAGTGTATTTCTGTGATTCCACTGCCCCAGTCGCTGTGATGTGTTTGTCATTCTGTATAGAAATAAGCATGTGCTAATACTGAAGCTTTGGGAGTCATGCCTCCAGGTTGGTTTCACTCGAGATACTTCAGAAATCATCCAGAAGCCTAGCACTAGCCTACTCTAGACAACATGATCACTTGTGTTCAGGATGTAAATAATACACAACTAATGTACATGGACTCAAAAAGAGAGTATCAATTCCTTGATTTCTGAACGTAACTCGTAATACTGTCCCCATTTATCTTCCCTACCACTCTGAATCTCTTTGTAAACCTGTCTTCTTAACCTAATCTTATCTTTAATCTCTTCATCCCGCCACCTCGCTGCTTTGCCACACACTATCACCTTTTCCCCAATTTCTTTTGATGCTACCCTCTTCACTGTGTCTTCCCAATCCTGAACCACTGCCTAATTCCGACCCCCTTAATCCCTGGTGCTTCCTTGTCTGTATCCTTTCTTGAAATACTTCTACTTCTACGCTCAAAGCTTCTTGATACTGCTGCCTCACTTCCTCCTCTTGAAATCTTTCAATGCGCCATTTCTTAATTACCCGCTTTTGCTGCTTAGCAGTTTTTACAGTCCGACCCAGTTCCATCCATACTAAAAAGTGATCCGACTTCCCTATATCGGTGTCATCTACCTGCACACTCCCTGAAACCTGCAACAAGTTGGAATCAGTAACTATATAATCAATGATAGACTTCTGCTTCAATGCAGGCCTAGCTCTAGTCCACTGTGGTTCCACACTGAACTCACGACCATTACAAATTACAAGCTCAACCTCCGTCAAAAAGGAAATCATCCTGTTACCACTCGCATTGCATTTTCCTTCTCCAAACATACCTATTACATCATCTAGTTCAGAAGATCTTCCTACCCTAGCATTAAAATCACCTAGAAGCACAACCTGACCACGCTCCTTCATACGCAGCACATCCTCTTTCAATTCCCCGTAACTGCTTTCAATAACTGAAACACTCGCTATCCGTAGGCATGTAAACACAACCCAAAAATAAAGTATTCCTACCGTTTTCACCTTTCACCTTGATCCACATACTTTGTTCGTAGCTAACATCCTTAATAAGCTCTACTCCACTGGCTAAGCACTCCTTTACCAAGAATCCTACTCCCCCCTCTCCCCTCCTACTCTCCGAAGAACCTTGCCTAGGATTCCCAAACCATTTGTACCCATCTACATAAATATTTGATTCCTCTTTTTCCCATGACTCCTGCCCAGCACAAATATCTACGTTATTTTTCTTCAGCACCCCAGCAACCTCCTTCTGTTTACGCTGACTACAGATTCCAGAGAAATTCCAAGTGGCTACCCTAACCTTCCTTGCTTCCCTCCCAGCTACCCTAACCTTGCTGTGAACATCGGTTACATTTACAACAGATTCCCTACTGACCTCCCTACACTCTTCAGTATCCTCCTCCAACCCCTCCATATCTTCTACACATGATTGCAAACCAGTAAATCGGTTTGAATACTTCAACTGTAAAGGCATGACATCTCTCTTCACTGATTCATCTAAAACACACCTACAGCCTATCTTCCTTAAGCAGCTAGAAATCTCTCTAATCACCCCAGCACTAACTTCCCTGCTATCCTTTGGCAAGAGAATAAGCCTGACATGATCACCCTCCCAGCCTACTGCCCCTCTTACCAGCCTTCCTAGACCTAAATCATCAAACTTTGACCTAATTTCTAGAGTACTCAAGTCTTTCCTAAGTCCCCATACAATTATATGTGCTCTGTACCCCCTACTGTGATACACTGACCACTCTTGAAGTCCATCTGACTGGAGATCCACAGCAATAGCATGATCGCGGATGGGCATTAATTGGAATATCGCGTGAAATTCAAATTAGAGCTAGCTGTTTGCTGCAGAAACTTTCCAGAGGGTAGAGATGGACTTCTTCTTGGTCTTCAGGTAGAAATATTCTTCATTCACAGAGATAGGATATCACAAATAGAGAGTTTTTTGCAGAGCAAAATTTTTTAAAGTTGCTGGCATTTGGGTACTAGGCAACTCCATTGTGCATGTTTAAAAGAAGAAGTTAAATAGGTTTGTGGGCATGTAAGAATGCATAAAATAATTGTCATAAACGAGAAGCATGCTCCTAAAGTGGGTATCTTGTATGGCACAGTGACCTACCATTATCATCCTTCTGGGATTATAAAATATTCCTGTTTTCATGTCTCATGTCGAGGATGGCGTATATGTTTTGTTCTTCAGTATATAGAATTTTCTCCGTTTCCGGGTACACGATTCCCAAAAGCGTGATCTTCAGTAATGTGACTTCAGGGGACAAATAATTGACTGTATAACTAAGTAGAACACTACGTGCTACGTAGTACCTTGAGGAGGTGATAGGTGGAAAGGCCTGGTAATCAGCTACTTACCACTGTTACCAGCTACTTTCATTTTACTGCACGTTCCACTACCCATTCTACTGCCAGTTCTACTCCCATTCATTACTGCAGTCTCACCTTGTCAGCTTCACACTTTACCACTTTACCGTCAGCTTCATTTGCCACTGCGCATGCGTGAATACACGTGGACTGGGCTCTTACAAGTGTCTGCAGACTTCAGCAAAACACAAGCCTACGGTTACCACAGTTACCACTGTTACCACCGTTACCAGTTACCAGTTTGATGAATGAATTTGTGGCCGGGATAGCCTCGTTCCCAGGCCACGTGGTAAACACGAACTCTGATATACACTCCATTGGGGATCCACATGAAGACACAATTGACACAATCACAGTGGATCTTTGGTAGATGGAAGAAGCAGGGGAGGGGAGGGAGGTGAGAGGCCCTCCATAACAGTCAGTATGGCTGTTTAATGTTTTGTCTGCAATGGTTGAATATGCCTTCTTGATTTACGGGATCTGGTTCCTGATCGTCATCGAGCAGTAGTGTAGTGTATTTCTGTGAGTCCACTGCCCCAGTCGCTGTGATGTGTTTGTCATTCTGTATAGAAATAAGCATGTGCTAATACTGAAGCTTTGGGAGTCATGCCTCCAGGTTGGTTTCACTCGAGATACTTCAGAAATCATCCAGAAGCCTAGCACTAGCCTACTCTAGACAACATGATCACTTGTGTTCAGGATGTAAATAATACACAACTAATGTACACAACAATAATACACAACTAATGTACATGGACTCAAAAAGAGAGTACTGATAATTTCCGCAAATACAATCTTCCGCACACCATGCAGTGAAGGGCCGCTCCTCAAGAGGGAAACCTCTAAAGAAGCGCCAACCACAGCACTTCTATGATGGATTAAGATATCTGGGGCGCCTCTGAACAGGTAGCATACTTGAGAAGCGAACATAACATTGAGGCTACGCAGCATCTCATCAAATGAAGTCCCCAGGGGAGCACTGAATGTAAATTTTAAGTTGAGGGAAAGACTTCTCCATCCCTTTTGAAAGTCTTCTTGTCCAATGATCTTTCCAGTTACATAATGTTATGTCTAATAAATTGTGAGTCTAGGACTCACCTCCCTCTGTCTCTTGAGTGCACTCTCCTAGTCCTTTCCATTGTGGGTATTTGAGAGAGGCAATTAATTACAACATCATCAATAATACCATGATCCTCAACTTCACTGGACATTGTTCCCTCTCCACTCCCTTCTGGGTATTGCATCTTCTGATCATTGCATCTTCTGATCAATACTTATAACCTGAAGCTTCAGTTCAGAACCCCTTAGTGTTAATTACTCCAGTGAAATCGCATGGACACCAACCACAGCATCAGCTTCCGGGATAGCAGCCGCACGATTTCCGGCCCTCTCCATAATACTCCCAGTCTTCCTTAAGCGGATACTCCCACACTCAGACAGAAAGCCACGTTTCAGGTAGCTCCATGTGCCTAAAGTCACAGGCAGCGTTCGTTAGAGTAGGCCGTAGCCACATTCTGATGTATGAAACTGCTAGTTGAAGAGAAAAATGATTGACCGATAGATACAGTTTTCACAATTTAAAGTATTGGGGATATTTTCACTATCACTAAGTCCCGAGCATTCTAAATCCCACCATAACTCAACAGTTATCACACTGGATCCACGTCGAGTCATCCTCTCCATAAATTAGGCCAAAGGCACCGAGTGGACAGGGGAGCTGCAAAACGTGGAGTGGCACCTGAACGAAGACGCAACGCCGTCGAAGGCATTCCTAGGCTGCGAGTACGTGAAACTGCCGTGTGGAGACTGCGGTGAAGTTTACAATCGTTCCTGCTAGGAATAATTTTTTTCTTTTGCATGTTAAATACCTATCAGAATTCATTAAAAACATGCAGTGTAACAGCAGTGAAACTCTTGAAACATGTACAGTCTGCGTGGTGAAACGTTAGTTTAACATGCAACGTTAGTTAGTTTTTTAAAAAGTTAAATAACTACCCAAAAAGCATCAAAATCAGTTATCCCTTAGGGGACGGGCAAGTTAATCCAACTGGTCAGTTTGAATAAAGTCTTGACAGTTTCAATGTCACAGATAGTCCTTTAAGTGTTACTAACATAACACAACTGGCAATGTTGGGACACTCAGCCTCGCTCTCTGCCTCACTCTGAGACTCACTTTGGGATGCTGACGGATTTTTGATGACTGAGAGAGAAAGGATTTGAAGTTGTTCAATTAAATCTTGTGGTCCTGACCCAGTCGATTGACTCTTCTTCTTGTGACTCCTTGTTTCCACTCCTGTATGACCCTTCTGCTGCGTTGAAGCCTTACTTGCTGCTTTCTCTTCCTCTCTTCTCTCCTTTTTACGTTCCCTTTCAAGCTTACGTGCTTTTTTCTCTTTCTCTCTTTTCTCCTTAAGTTCCCTTTCAATCTTACGTGCTTTTTTCTCTTCTTCTTTCTCTAATTTTTCCTGCTCCTTTGCTTTCAGCTCTTTTAGAACGTCATCATCTGTGACACATCTTGCTTTCGAGTTAATAGCTTGTCTCTTTCTCTTCTGCTGGAATGGTTTTGGTACTGGAAGGACAAGTACCTCACTGAGAATACTGCTTGTGCTGGTAGTCTTACTACCACTCTGTGAGGAGCCCACAGACACACCTGCATACAAGGGAAAGAGGAAAGTCATTGTATACCGTAGTTTGACAAATTTTCGCTGTTAAAATTGTTTCGTACAGGCACTAGAGTACGAAAATAAAACACGCGAAATATTTTCTACAACCAATAGCACCAGCTCTTCACCAACAGCTGCCTTCCCATACCTCCTTATATTCGTGGTAGCCTCGAATGCAACAAGCTCTCTCAAACTCCTCCATGGCGCTTTAACTTTCACGATCGAGCGTTCGATTTCGCACTACGTGCATGGTGCGTATTATTTGGGAATTTTTCGTACAGCATCCATTTGTGCGAAATTTTCGTAACGAAATTTTTACGCATGAAAATTGTTTAACGAAATATTCTCAAACTACGGTAGATGGTTTAAACAGAATAATTCAATATGTACTTACTGGCACTCGCACTTGTGTCACTAGAATTATTGCAAGTAGCACCACTACTGGAGGATACAGCAGCAGTCGCAGTGGTCTTGAACTGAAGTGGAACTGACTCAGGATGGTTATGATGAAGCCAGGATACATACTCGCTATCGTATACATCATAGCCTTCCTCAAAACGTGTTTGAAAGAGAGAATTGAGATCATCGGTGCCGGAGGTTTGTATTATGGGATGTAACACACTACATTTCTCTGCTCCTGCCTTTTGTGCTGAATACCGTAACCTGGTCACCTGGGATATCTACAACCAGGAAGGTCAACTGGGACATCTACTATGTACGACCAGACCTTCACCTGAGACATCTACCAGGATGTGTCAATTTCCTTTGAGTATACTAACTGTCTACTATAACCAAGGAGAGCATTCAACCCCAGCAGATGCAGCAATATAAGTAGGGGGAACCACGGCTCTATCCATATAATCAGGGGGATATTCAACCTCATCATTACAGTCTACAAATGAACTATTGTGCGGAATAGGCTAAAAACAGCATTTTCTGTGTGAGGCATGGTACACATGTGATATGTAGTATACGTAGTGCATGTGGTATGTGAGAGGCGTGTGTTTGTGAGGCACGGTGTGGATGTGGATTGTCTGAGGCATGGTGTATAGTTGTGCATGGATGCCGCAAATGCAACGGCGGACCTAACAAGATGGGGTCTGTGGCAATGGCAACGTGTAGCAGGAGTCTGTACAGATAAGGGGTCCATTCACCTCCCAGAAAGAAGCCTCATACAGCACGGTATCTGGGATTTAGTGGACAAACACGTTTGTGACTAGTTCTATTAGAGCCACATGTGCACACAAGCTCTTCTTCGCCGAAGCTCTCATCACTGCTAGTGCCATCACTGCTACCGCTATCGCTACTGCTACTGGGGGCACTGAGAGGCACTTGCCTGCCCTTCTTCTGTGGACGGCTGACATTCTCAGGGTCAGTGAGAGCTTCCTGCCTGCGCTTGTTCAATGGGCAATTGCGGTGGCTAGTATTCTTGTGGTCAGTTTGCCCACACTTACACATATCCCTAATCCTGCGCGTCCCAGAGGTAGTAGCTGTTGGGACAGCTACCTTCTTGGGTCGGCCAGGCTTACGGGTCGCACTTGCAGACCTGGCCTCGGGGCGTCTACCAACTGGCTCCTCATCCTCCTCATCCTCCTCATCTGAGCCATAGGTATGCTGCATGCGTTGGCTACGCCTCCAACGCTTCCTCAGTTCACCTTCCTCGACCCTTTTCTTCTTCCAGCTTGATCTCTTTTCCCGGCTTTCGTCAGTTTGTTTTTGTTCCAGGTTTTTAGATCGGATTTCATTGGCCTTTTGAAGCGCTTTTGCCATTCCATCGAGGATTGGCAGCTTGAGGCGTTTGTAGAGGTCAAGGAGCCAGTGGTATGACATCCCCCGCTTCTTACCAAGCCAGGTCATATTGGCTTGTAGAAGGCCCATGTTTGTGGACAACATATAGTGTATGTTCTGGAGGTGTTTGTCCTTGGATCTATACCGTATAAGTACGTTGTGGGACGCCTCTGGGTAGTTCGAATGACCCTTACCCAGCCCTTCGTGAATTATATCAACAGCCTAGGAAGCTCTGTTGTGGCATTCTATTTCATAGGCCAGGGCATGGAAGGGACAGGTGAGTATGTTCTTGGTGTGCCGTGGTATACTGGGCACTTACAGTGGGCTTCATTGTCCTCGTCACAGTTACCACACATGCAATTACCATCCTCATCACAGTTACCACACGTGCAATTACGAAGCTGGTGGAAGCCACACTGCCCCCCACTCTCCTCATCCCATGAGTGGATATCACGGGCATGGTAACCGCCCAGTATGCGCAGACGGGAGGCCAGTTCCTGGGGATCAGTTCCTGCTTGCAGTAAGCAGTAATAGAAGTTTGTCCGGGCTCCCTTTATAAAGGCTTTGGACATGCACCCACACTTTTTGTGATGCCTTTTTGGGCAGTGACACTTGACAGTGTCTACCTCAGGAAACTTCTCCCTGTAACGATCTTGGATGGTTGCGGAGAAGCATTTCTGCTTCGCAAGCTCACCCATCTGCTTATTGTGGGCCCTAGTAGAGTGGCCTCCACACAGCATTACCTTTGATCTGCTTTTGTCAGGGTAATGTTCCCTGAATGCATTGGCAGATGAGGAGTCACCATCCTGCCACTGGACCTCAATATGCAACCCCTCCTCTTTAGCCTTTCCAAAGGCCCTGCTGGCTGCATGACCTTCCGCACTCTTGGACGTTCCCTTGAACAACTCACCTCCTAATACATCGTCCTTACCTCGCATGCACAGGTGGACAAAGTAGAGGAGTGAGTTATTCATATAATTTCGCACTGTAAACGAGGCATTCTGGCTAAACTTCCTAGTAAGCCATACACCATCTGACGTGGTAATGGCTCGCTGCCAGCTGCCTAAAGCTGTGGGATCTAGTGCCTTCATTTCTGCCTTTGCCTCTTCACACATCTCACTCAGCATTTTGTGCACCACTGGATGCAGCAGCTTGATCGTGTCGAAGAAAGTTGCCATATTTACTGCTGACATTCCCAAGTTCTGCTTTAGCACTTTACCATACTGGACGTGGGCACAACCTGCAGCTACAAACGCAACTTGTAACGCAAGGCTCACCACAGTCTGTTTTGACAGTGCAACGTTGGCGGAGGTACGGAAGGTCAGCGTTCTATCAGCACACCCCGTGCAGGCAAATCGGATTACAAGAGCCCCTCCCAGTCCAAACACCCTCATGCTAACTGGGACAAGTTTCCCTATGCAACGAGGTGTTGCACAAACAGAGGTGGCATTCATCTGATCAATGAATGACTGGAATTGGGAGGTCTGGCACACAAACAGCTTTTTACCCAGATCAACTGGCCTAACACACAACTTCTTCACTGGGGTTGGGCAGAACTCTGAACCACTACCAGTACGAGAAGTATCATCACCACTTGTTCCTTCCCGTGGCCCCAGTTGACCAGGCCCACTACTGTCATCGTGACTCATGCCACTGGGAGCAGGTGAGCTAACCTTTGGCATTTCATCACGTTCACTATCACTGCTGCTTCCCTGAGGTTCTGGCTGAGCAGTACCCCTACCATCGCGGCTCATGCCACTGGGCCCGGGCCCGGGTAAATCCGTACTCCCCCCTGCATTAGAACCCACGTTGCCATCGCTGCTAGACCCCAGAGCTTGCGCCCACCTCTTTCCAGAAAGAGTCCCCATCCTTCTGGCTTTCTTGCTTGGACGGAATCGTCGTAGTTTTTGTAAACGCACACTGTCCATTCTTCTCCAGAGTCTCGTGCCCAGACTCCTGCCCATGCCCACGAGACTATCTCGTGCCCAGACTTTGGCTCCTCCCACTCAAGAGTGGGAGGAGCAAAAACCAAAGCACGTACCCAGGTATGGAACCTTGTCTCCAGCAACTGCCACTCCATTCCGTTCTTTCTGTAACATTATTCATTTATTAGGATGACGTCAAAAACGTCACCAGGTTCACGTGATCGCTTTTTTTTGGCCTTGCGATCAGTTTAGTAAAATATTACAACATCGGTGATAGTTATGAAACTGCTGAAACCTGCATGGAGACTTTGGACTGATAACTGAAAAAATTACGGATGATTTTATTTTTTAGTCGTTCACAGCGTGAGCGGTGCAAAACAAAAGAAAACGCAAATGTCGCATTCCATTGTATACGCGTAATACATTTTTACGCAAAAAGCATCCGTAGTTTTCTTTTCGGCGTAAAAAACTTCGCGTAGCAATAAAAATGGTCGTTCTGGTACTTGCACATGTTGCAATATTTTTACTCAAACATGGTACCGCGCGAAACTTTGACATGATGCAACTCCGCCGAAATCTGCCCCGCCCTCTTGTTATTCTGGAATTTGAAATAACTTTGCAAGTTGTTATTGGTGAATACTTTTCAGTGGAAAAGGGTAAAACTTGCCTTCCTACTCACATAATCAAGAGTAAATGTAATATTATAATCATATTCTCTTTACACAAAGTTTTACCATAAGGGCAAACAAATTACCCAACCACCACACACCTTCCTCTGAGCTCCCAGAGTCTTGGGGGTACCCTTGGTGTCCCGAAGGAGATACCTGTCATAGTCCATAGCTGTTGAAAGATGAACATTATTAGTACTGAACTCTGAATAAAATACCGGAACAGCGATAAAGTTAATATTAACTATCTCTAATAACATAATTATGCTATCAAGATCCATACTAGTCAAGCAATTTCTATATTAGATGCTTCCGCATAATAACTTCTGCAATCCTACCTTTCACCTTGTTTGAATACTTTTTTGCATAAACAATATTGTAGTGAAGTATAACATACGGATAGTAAGTATAATGACCATACCTTATCTTCCCCTCCTCTTTCCGCCCCTTTCGCGGCGTCCTCGGCGGCGTCCACGGCCCCTGTCGCGGCAGTAGTAGTTGGGGAGCATTGCGCGTTTCCAGCGCCTTCAGCACAGCCTCCCTATCCCTCTCAAGATTAGCCATATTTTGCAACTTTTGTTTGAATTGATTTTGACTTATCTTATGGCGTTCTGGAAGCTTTACAGTTCTAAAGAAAGGAAGTTAGAGAAGTTATTAATGTGCATACCATTTAGCCAATATCTTACCTCTGAAACACTGTTGAAGAAAGACAACACTGAGAGAGAATCTTCCCCCGCATTTCAGAAGTTGCTACTTCAAAATTCCTCAAGGGTATCTTGCCCTCTAATAGGTCAGACACAGGATGCTGTATACAAAGAAGAATAGTAGAACTATTACTGTATAATTTCTTATAGCATAGCATTAATGTACAATTTATATGCCTGTGAAACCACAGCAATATTGTGTAAAGTATGGACACCACACTCTACTCCTTCCTTGAGCTGGGAAGAATCGGCAGGCGACCTGACCATCGAAGGTAGACGGACACGTAACGGCCTTGGCCTATGATGGACTGGCAGAAGAAAACTTTCGGGGTCTTTGTAAACCTTCACAATGTCACTTGAGCGTAAATAGTCTCTGCATGGAGGTCGTGTGCCGGCGCCCGGATGGCATATCACTATCCCAAGTTTTACATTGTAGTAACAACACATAATATAGCTGTACGGACATCTCTGTATCTCCTGGTGGCTGTAAACAGGTAGTACAACTCAATATTACATTTACTCTTGTCACTACGGTGGGACACGAAGTTCTTTGCATTTATGTATGACAACGAAGACTTTATTCGATTGATTATGGAGTTGGCCTGCTCCACTACTACTTAACTATTCAAATCTAAAACTAACTGACCAGTTCGACCCCACCCCCATTGAAAGTGGTCTGGGGTGGAGTCTCAGAAGGGGTGTTCCCTTATCCTCATGCCCTATCACGCCAGCAGAGCTGGCAGAGATATACACATAGAAAAACTGAATCAATAATTATTATGATAATGAATAATTGTTAAACTTGTATGCCCTAACCATCAACTCACCAGTGCCTGTGGTACCGGTAGGTACCAACGCCAGTTTTGGTACAGTCACGGGGCCCCCTGAGACACCCGGGACCTGAGCGGCACGCACCTCCTCTCGGACCACAGCCCAAACAACCGACATGATGGCTGCCATTGCGGCTGACTCTGTCTGCCTCGACAAACCGGCTTCAGTATTTACCGTTCCCGTTGCCATGGGGGCCGTCGATTTCAAGGAGACATCGGCCATGACTGAATAGGAGAGTAAATGTTCGAATGACGACCGAAAAACAAAGCCACACCAGGAGGGCAAGCCAGCAAATCACACTACTTCTTGGCGGGACTGGAAACCATGAGATCGAACGTGTGCTTGCATGAGATGACATCATGCATGCGCATGAGTCTGAGGCCACCTCCCTTTGTTTAATATATCATTAAACATAATTTTTGCCATCAGCAATATGTGATGCACATCGCTCATGTACACTATTGCAGGTATCAATACTATTGCCCAACACTGGAACACAAAACAATGAAATGCTAAGGCAACTCTGAACTGGCTTACCTTGATGCGACACTACTGGGGGAGTGGCCACCACAGTAGCTTTAGTTCCTGGGGATGCAACCGCCACTGGAGATTTAGTTTGCTGGCGTTTTATAGGTGGTTTACCACTACGTCAAAATTATAGCAATAAAATTAACACAACAATTAACAATACAAAGCTCTAGAAGTAATTAGTTCTGCTGTATTACCTGAAGTCGTGAAGACAAGAAAGAGCAATGATGTTATTGTTGGCTTTTTCCTGATTTTATCAGAATGATACTTACCTGTCCGGGGATGGGGGGAGTGGGACTTCGGGCGGGGTGAGAATAGGACTTGGGGGCGTGGGAGGGAGGGGAGTGGGACTTGGGGGTGTCAGGTCTGACTGCAAAAGGGAGGGCAGGTCCATGACAGTTGGGTAGTGTCGGAGGTGGTTCAAGTGTGGTGAGAGACTGATTATGATATGCGGTCTTTGTGACCGCAGCATGTAAGCCCTCCATTCTTCCTAAATAATGAGATAAAAATATTCTTCTGGAGGATCATCTGAATGAGTAATGTGAATTACGTCAAAAGTGCCATACAGGAACTTACTCGATTTGTCACAGTCCGGCTATGCCGTTTCGATTTTTTTTTTGATAACTGTATACAATGGGAATGAACATGGTACTAGTGCCACTTCTATCTGATCTTGACAGGTATACTTTAATTCACTTACATCATAAATTTCTTCCTGGTATTCATAAATTAGTTTGTGGCTGCTGCTTGAAAAATTTGGTCTCCCCCATTTCTTGTGGCATGAATGCAAGTTTGAAAAGTATGGATGAGTATTGTACTCGGCTTCTTTCTGGTGTAGTCTATAGTATGATAGTAGTGGTTTGTCTTCTTGTTTCTACCGCTAGCTGGCGAGCCAGCCAGTCATGCGATGTGAGCGATACTGGAGAAGGTACACAGAACCGACTGTCGTTCAGGAAGGTGAAATATCTGTGTGCAACGCATCCAAGGTTTAGCCATGGCTGCTACAGGAGAATGGAGAACTCTGCCGCTTAGAAGTACCGTTCGCATCGCTCGATCAGTCGTGCTGGTCCGTCTCCAGCGCAACGCTCATATTTCTTCTATAATTTCTAATATGTAGGCTACACGGACTCCACTAACCCATAAAATTTGGTTGGGGGGACCAATTTTAAGAAAAATTTGGACCCCTGGACGATTTTTTTCTGAAAGAATCGGTCCGTGTATGCAAAAATTGGTCCCCCCAGCAAAAATGACTTCTCTGCTGAGTGTGCAGAGTATGTCGTCTTCGAACTTGGAAGCTGTGGTGCACGAAGAGTCAAACATCTGAACAAATCTATCACATATTCTTACCAAGAGGGACTTACTACAGTTCCAAGGTGGCCAGTCTTTTGTTGTATCTTCACCCGCATGATCACTGATACGCATAATTTGTTTGTTTTTTATTCTCACAACTGTCTAGCCTGGTGAGATATTATCCAGGGGCCAGCGCTAACATGATATCACGTTGTGCAGACTACTGACTAGCTACTGCCACCTTGCCAGGCATGAGCTGTTGTGGCATGATTTATTGTAAATATCAATAATTCTCACATGAATTTCTGACTTAAAAATTCATAATTACTGATATGTTCATTATTAAATTATCTTTCAATCTCTCCTTGCTGAGCTCAAGTGAGCTAACACAGTAATACAGCACACATAGCTAACAACTTAAAAGGATAATACATATAAACTGTATTGTGCTATACTGTAGATCTATATGTATTGCCATACATCAGTCCATTCCTCCTCTCCCAGTTCTTTAATAGCCACTTTCGGAAGAATTTGTCAAAGGTTTTCTGCACAGCAGAAATCATGTCAAATTATGCACAGTCACTCGCTCAGGGTCGCCCCACAATCTGCTGCATTACACTAGTATGCTACTGGTGTGGCAGATCTATACGTAGACCCCACAAATTATTGTTGTCTTTGGATCGGGAAAAGAGCGCTTCAATGTGTATTTTGTAGACTCATGTGACCATGTTCCTAGAAGGTTCTCTTGTACCTTGCTATCTTGTTGGTCCTTGATGGCATTGGGGTCCTTGTATTATGGAGTACGGTAGAATATGCATGCACCCTCTTGCCACACCCATAAAATGGCAACACTCACAGTTACTTCATTCATTCATACGCATAGTTCATACGCATTCATATCAGGGCTGAGACCCTGTGAGACCCTGGCTGTTGTGCACTACCCTCTATGTAGCAACACGTGTATGCAAGTAGCAAGCAGCTGTCGTACGACTATCTGCTTACCCCTATCTTCAGCATATTGTGCTGTGGCGTAGGTATATAACAACAATAAAGCAAAGTTGACAATTATTAGCCCCACCTGCTTTTACGTACATGTTGGAAGCGACTGTACTTGTACTCTAGCACCTGCTGCATCTTGCAGTTATTAGAATATAGCACTCTTTAACACTTTGCGCGCCTATATATATATAAAAGCAATGGAGCAAACGTAACAAAAACGAGAATAATATTATATAACAGAAAAATAAATCTGAAAAAATCGGGGTTAGAACCCCGGCCTCCGCATACATGATTGCCGCACTTAGCGTACTACGCTGAAGCTTGGGCTAACAAACTCCACAAAGTGTTAAATACACATATTGTTGTTTTCTCACTCTTAAAGTTGTTAGCAATCAGCGCATTAGTCATAAGTATTTCCCAGTCTCGTATGAACGTGCATTTCAGACTCTTTTGTATTGCTACCCGGGTGAAAGGGCCCGCGTGAAGTCGCGTGAAGCGCGTTAAGCGGCGGTATTTCGCGGTTCTTCACGCGCTGTCGCGCACATTTACCGCGACACGCGAAATAGCGGTGCGATGTTAGCATTCTACGGTAACTCACGGTATAACGCGTGTGTTCTATCAACACTTTCGATAAACGCTGACACCTAGAAGTCATTGCACGCTATAATTACGTCATACGCGTGATGCGTCCTCGTGAACTTTCCAGCTGAAAATGGCGTACTAATAATACCAGTGTAGTGCTAGGCATTTTTTCACTTACCAGGCGAAGGAGACAACGGATTCTTTGCTGATTTTGTTAGAAGACTATCTGCTACAGCCATCCAAGGCAAAAAGGAAGCCGGATTGGAACGATGCAGGCTGTTCAGGATCGATATCTCGGTACACGGTAAGTTTCGATACGGCACTACTGTAAATGTGCCCTGGTAGCGAAGGATGATGATCCTACTGAGTGTTACTGCTAACGTGTGCCTGCTACATGTACATACTCAAGACAGTTATGGCTAAATTATGTTATAAACTCACCTTGGAACGTATGCTCCACCCACTGCTAAACTTACCTTGTGCGTCAAAAAATAATTGCGCCAGCTGGCTGCTATTAGCTCTTCGCACCGCTGCTTACATGCTTTGACTTGCTTAGTAAAGCACTTCCGACTCCGCGCTTTGTTGCTATGTACATGACGGATGGCCACTTACGCACAAATTCGCTTCGCACACACCACGCCTGATCGCGCACTTTCACGCACAAGCTCGCTTACCGCTGTTATTAACGCCATGCAAGTGTTAAGTGCCGCCGTATACGAGTTCACGCAGTTTCTCGTGTGATGGAAGGCGCGAACAAGGCGGTATTCAGTGTTAATATGGCGCTAAACAGCGTGTTTACGCGATAAAACAGGCGGTAATCACACGTAATACCGCCGTAATAATGTGGTTTACGCCGCAATCACGTGAGCCTTTTCACCCGGGTACTTGTCAACGTTTTTCTGGCAGATGCTGATTTGCTACCTTGTGGTTTTGGAGGTAGGAGTGGCGGCGTGAGCTCCAGTAGACGGTGAGCCTGTTCTTTACTGGCACCCGAACTTGGAGATATGGCAACCCTCTGCACACCAACAGGGGGAGGTGAACAGCATTTTTAAAATGTGACCCGCTGAGTAAAAACCCGGCACATCACAGCAAAATTTTCAAGCTGTCATATCTCGACGACCATTAGTGAGGCATGAATGATTCTTAGTACAGTACACGTACCAACCTTCATCTAAAGGAATCCCACACTAGAAGTTTGTAGCTCTCTCCGTTTCTGTGCTACGTGCCTTGATAGCACCACCATTTTTGGAAAATCGGCGCACCAGTCATTGGGGTGAATTCCATTTCTTAGAGCTACTAATTGCATTGCAAACTGCACAAGCAGCTTGTCTCTTGATGCTTTCCAGTCTTTGTCTGATTGCAAATGAGTACTTTTTGTGCTTTCGATAATATAACGATGATTTAAAACTCTAAACACTTAAATCCAAAAAATCAGTTTTCATTTTTTTTACGAAGGTGGCAGTGTCTTCGAATATCTCAATATTCGCTTCTAAGTTCATAATTCTTCTGATTCTTGGGTTAACTTTTCTTTTTCTTTTAGTCTTAAACTTCCTTCCTTTAGCACCTTTATTTCAAAGGTAGATGTTTTCAATTCACGCCGTCTCTTATGATTCTGTTTTACCGCAATAGACTTTTCCCTCAGTGTGTCTATGCTTACTTTTTGTACTTTCAATAAGTAACAAATGAAGAAAATAACGACCTTATATCTAGCCATGACTTACGATGCCACTACTTTCCCCAAGTCAGCACATGTCAATCCCTGATAGAGCCCACCACATTTTGCTCCCTTATGTGTAGCAATTTGAGCAGAAGGTGCAGTACACTCTACTACCCCTGCAACCCAAGCTTTTAGCTTGGCAGAGACTTCACTGGCTGAAAGAAAAGTGCAGACATGCTTTTAGCTTGGCAGAGACTTCACTGGCTGAAAGAAAAGTGCAGACATGCTTTTAGCTTGGCAGAGACTTCACTGGCTGAAAGAAAAGTGCAGACATGCTTTTAGCTTGGCAGAGACTTCACTGGCTGAAAGAAAAGTGCAGACATGCTTTTAGCTTGGCAGAGACTTCACTGGCTGAAAGAGAAGTGCAGACATGCTTTTAGCTTGGCAGAGACTTCACTGGCTGAAAGAGAAATGCAGACATGCTTTTAGCTTGGCAGAGACTTCACTGGCTGAAAGAAAAGTGCAGACATGCTTTTAGCTTGGCAGAGACTTCACTGGCTGAAAGAAAAATGCAGACATGCTTTTAGCTTGGCAGAGACTTCACTGGCTGAAAGAAAAATGCAGACATGCTTTTAGCTTGGCAGAGACTTCACTGGCTGAAAGAAAAGTGCAGACATGCTTTTAGCTTGGCAGAGACTTCACTGGCTGAAAGAGAAATGCAGACATGCTTTTAGCTTGGCAGAGACTTCACTGGCTGAAAGAAAAGTGCAGACATGCTTTTAGCTTGGCAGAGACTTCACTGGCTGAAAGAAAAATGCAGACATGCTTTTAGCTTGGCAGAGACTTCACTGGCTGAAAGAAAAATGCAGACATGCTTTTAGCTTGGCAGAGACTTCACTGGCTGAAAGAAAAGTGCAGACATGCTTTTAGCTTGGCAGAGACTTCACTGGCTGAAAGAAAAGTGCAGACATGCTTTTAGCTTGGCAGAGACTTCACTGGCTGAAAGAAAAATGCAGACATGCTTTTAGCTTGGCAGAGACTTCACTGGCTGAAAGAAAAGTGCAGACATGCTTTTAGCTTGGCAGAGACTTCACTGGCTGAAAGAAAAGTGCAGACATGGGATCATGTATGTTTGAACATCAGGGCTAATATAAATATAATACAATGATACTCTAAACACTTAAATCCAAAAAAATCAGTTTTCATTTTTTTTTTAATGAATGTTGTCGTTTCTTCGAATATCTCAATATTTGCTTCTAAGTTCATAATTCTTCTGATTCTTGGGTTAACTTCTCTTTTTCTTTTAGTTCGAAACTCCCTTCTTTTAGCACCTTTATTTCAAAGGTAGATGTTTGCAATTCACGCAGTCTCTTATGATTCTGTTTTACTGCAATAGGCTTTTCCCTCAGTGTGTCTATGCTTACAGCCGTCTTGGAAACAAAAACTGTCAAGAGCGCATAAATAAACTTTCCCTGCTTTGTGGGTGGGGGATTTTGTATGTGCTCTTGGTACTGTCCAATGGGAGGGCTATGAATATATATCATATGATGCTATTTACACGTATGTATGTATATTGTCCTCCTACAGCTCTTGAGGGCGTACGCTGTTAACTGCCCGAGGTACTCTCGGCTGAGGGAAGAAGACAAAAACACTGAAGCCTACAAAAACAAAGAAAAAGAAAATGAGGTGAGCCGGCAGCTGTTGTTCCAGGTGGGTGCAATAGCACCTGGCTAGTATGAGATTATTTGTTTATCTATTTGTTTGTGCACATTGGTACAGCGACAAGTCCTGCACGCTGGCGACCGTCGGAACAATAATACGACAAGGCAGATTACGTCCACTAAACGGATATGACGCACCACAGCATACACATGCAATGCTGATTGTTGAGAGTAGCATATGTACGTACGCATGTATCTTATCGCACAGCCTAACACCAGAGACAAATATAACACAGAAGAGCCATGAGGCCCCGGTCCTGCTTGTCCATGTCGCACTTCAGCCATGTCAACGGCCTAGTTTTCTCGATCGCAGTTCCGCTGCCAGTTCTCCAATGTTGAAATGGCGACTTGACACTTGGCCGTCTTTGCTAGTGCCGTATTACCACTAGAGCCCGTAGGGAAGAGTGGATGTTCCGATGGCCAAGTAGCAGGGCGCTTTCGATCGGCTATTTTGTCAGACTGCAGTACCGTGTGGTCGGTCACGTGAGATTTACGTTCGAATTTTGTCTGTTGACTTGACCAGTATGTTTGCCTCTGTAACACTGTAACCTGCACCTAAACGTTTGTGTGTATACCATGGCAGTAGCATATGTACACATCTTATGGCATAGCTTAACACTGTAACATGTACTTAAACGTTTGTACGCATACCATGGCGTGCACACATGATGCCGATTGTTGACAGCATACATGTATGTACGTATCTTATGGTGTACCCTAACACTGTAACACGTACTTAAACTTTGTATGCATACCACGGCATATGCACACAATCTGATAGCATGTATATATGTATGCGTCTTATAGTGTAGCGTAACACTCTAACACGCACCTAAACGTTTATGTGCATACCACGGCACATGCATACGATGCTGATTGTTGAGAGAAGCATACATGTATGTATGTATGTATCTTGTCGCACAGCCTAACACTGTAACAAGCTTCTAAACTTTAATGCGCATACCATGGCAGATACTGATTGTTGAGAGAAGCGTACATGTATGTATGTATCTTATGGCGTATCCTAACACTGTAACGGGCACTTGTACACACACCATGGCATACCCACACGATGCTGATTGTTAAGAGAATCATTCCAGGAATTTTGTGCAAAATAAATTAAATGCGCATTTTACGCAATAATGATTACGTTTTTGCATGTGTTCTCATGAAACTGCGTACAATTGTGCCGAACTGCGGGTGGAATTTGACGAGATCAAAATGAGGTGCACACTCTAGCCACAAGTGCTTACTGCTCGGAATCTTGTGCGTTTCAAGTATTATTTCACTAAAACATTTTAATGGATCGCGTGCTTTTGTGCACACCATTTGCCGCGTAGCTGTGCAAAGAGGCATGGTCGTGTACGAAGGCACTGATTTGCGCGAGACATACTCACTCTCGCGTGAGACTTGCAGTATCTCGCGCCAACACTGCGAACAATTTTACTAGGGCTAGGGGGGGTAATTTTCTTATGGCGTAGCCTAACACTCTAACGCACACAGCAGATAAATGGTGGCTCCTGATTGCTTTGCGAACGGTTTCCATGAAGGTTTAGCCAAGTGGATACGCAAACCGAGTGATGAACACACTGAAGATTTCACGTGTTACCTGTTTCCACTGTGGAAAAAAGGTGAAAAGTATACATGGTTACAAAGAGCAAATCCTCATCCTTTGGCACTGCGACAGGAGAAGAACAAATAAAGTGCAGCGGCTATTAAAACCCAACTTAGGGATGCAAGAACCAAAGAACTCAAACCTTTCAAGGACATAGACTGCAACGCCCATCACAGACTGTTAGTGAGCACACGATTGATAGAACACTCCGGCTAGTAGGATTTGCTGTGACAGAATTCATTAATTAATAGGGAAGTGAAGTAAGTCAAAAGGAATACACTATGTAGAAGAAAGCCCTGAAAAAAGAATATAACGCAACCGTTCTTGAGGAGCTCACGTGCCCCAAGTTTGAATATGGTAACACTGACAGCGACTCTGAGAGTGATGATGTATTGGAAGATGACGTTGACAGTGATCGGAGTGTCAGGTCTGATGGCAGGACTGGTCCTTCCATGTGACCTCTCAATCACAGCGCGCCCAGTGTCTGACCCCTGGTGTAATGGAAGTCTTGAGTCCCAGCTCAAGGGAGGAGAAGAATAGATTGGTAATCTTATAGGTGACTTGAAGCTCCCAACCAGGCGACCACAGTAGTGGATCCAGCGTGGCTGAGAGAGGCCGTGGATCGCAGGTAACTCCCAAAGTGTGTGTGTGTGTGTGTGTGTGTGTGTGTGTGTGTGTGTAGTAGTAGTAATAGTAGTAGTACAGTCTATACTAAGGAACAATTATGGAGAGTGATGCAGGTTTCATAGGTTAATCTTGCAATTTAGCAATCAGAGCTTCAATAGAAGCACAAATTCAATCTTGATTACCACAGGACTTGTCCACCCACGTGAACTGTCAACCACACTGTCTAACCCTCGGCGTAATAGAAGTTCAAGTTCCACAACTACAATAATTCACTACCAGATCGCAAGACAACAAAATTTTTAAAGAGATCTAAGCCAACTAGAATTTGGTTTGGCACAAGCACAGGTAGATCTACAAAGATCACCACTTGAATCTAATAAGCAGCTACACAATTAATGTCAATTTATAAAGCGAAAGAATCTCTTGACAATACATTAAGAGATTGATTAAGAAGATTCCTTAATGTATATTACTACGTACCATTACTATAATCTCCCATAGTTACTACATAATTTCACTTCCGAGAGGATCTTGATTGGTTCTCTATATTCATGTTGATTGGAATCTTCTACCAACCACAAATTGGCTTCACAAATATCATTAGATGCCTTCTTTCGAGGTAGAATGCATATGCTCAGAGGCATGCAGTTACTCAGGAATGGGCTCATGAATAGCAAGAAGCAAATAAATCAGTTGTTACTTTGTAGAGTCTATGGATGGTGATGCCACAATGTGTATAGATTGTTGTCTTGCAAATCCAAGTTATGCCTGCTCAAAATCGGTTGCTCTTGCGGATTGTTCTTTCAATTGGGAATTTGCTCACCTGAATGAAATTTGCAAGATTAACTAAAACATTGCTGGACCGCATCGATCAGTGTGATGCAAGCAAAGTATAAAATTCTGCTTCTTGCAGAAAATTATGACCGCAGCATTTGTTCTTGACCTCGTATACGGTGGTTCAAAGTACAAAGTACAGGTTTCAACTTTTTTGTATCATACAAATATAGCTCACGAGGATAAAAATAATTGGTGTCATTCTGCCTAATCAAGTACCTTGCCTTAACACTTTGCACGCCCATTAAATAGTAGTAGTACTTCTAACATAGTAATAACAGGAAGAATGAATCTTTAAAATGACTAGGACTTACCTCAGAAAGAAGGAAAAAGAAGGGTGAGAGCCCCCTCGAACCCCCAACCTCTGCATCGCATCGGCGACATCACTGAAACAATACAAGAGGCTGAAACAATACAAGAGGCGTGGGTACTTACGTGAACACTCTTATACCCGTGACGCATAAATGCGTCGTGGGCGTGCAAAGTGCTAAATTTCCTTGCACAAAGCTTTGTAATGAAGGGGATGTACACGCTCTCCGCATAACTCTGCTATAGATCTTCCAAGTTTTCTAACATCAGACAAAATTTGCAGTGTCACAGTAGTGAGTCATGCATGCCCATCAAAATACACGCCTTTTGTGGTGAAGCACCTGAGGAAAATTGAGATTATGCGACCACATGTTTTACGAAGAAAAAGCGTACTAATTTGGATGGATAAGCAGAGGTACATGTGTATTTGTTTGTTTCCACTCTCTCTACGTTTATTGTGCGACCTCTATGAGGAAATCTGTAGCCCTAACGATCACATCAGATGTGAGAAATCAATCCTGCTTCCTACTTGGCAGTGGCTTTTGTACGGCACTGGTACAGAGGATGAAATAAGGTTCAGAAATTGCTCTGCCTGATTGTCTGAGCATATTTAATTTTGGTCTGCCATTTCTTAAGTTCGGTCTGCCGTACTAATGTGTCTTTAACCCTTTTAATTAATGCGAGGTGCTTAGGTCGTGTGCTTACCGCTTTAGTATACGTGTAATACCTCTAAAGATGGTAGTCCAGGCAGATCCAGAGTCAGTTTCACCTGGTTGCAGTACAGCTACCAGTGTGTTTAGGAAATCTGGGCAATGTTTCCGATAATCTTGGGTAACGCCAGAATGGATTGCAGATGCCTAACCGTTTCCTCCGTGATCCCATGTGTTTCCACAGCGACATCTTCTTGCTGTATCATTTCAAGGCAAGATGATAGGTCTTCCCGCTTCCATGGGAAGCTGGTAAGCCAGGTGGTAAAGACTTTCGCCCGCTCCTGAGGAGTCGGCAGGTAATAAAATATGTCCGATTGCCTGGCCTTCTTGATTTCTTCTGAGTACTCGCAAGTTCCTTTCTCAAAGTCTATATCAATACGCCCCATCTCTCCAGCAGAGTACACTCGCTTGGATCCTGAAGGTTTCCTCCTCCTTTTTCTGGACAACCTCAAGGAAGATGAGACGCTTGGAGGTCTAATCAGGGGAGGAGGGCAGCTGGGAGGCTCCTGTCGGGAAGGCTCCTCTCGAGGAGGTCGGGGAGGCGCCTGTCAGGAAGGCTCTTCTCGAGGAGGTCGAGGAGGTCGGGGAGCCTCCTGTCCGGATGGTTCCTCTCGAAGGCGGTTGGGAAGGTTCCTGTCGGGAAGGCTCCTCGCGAGGAGGTCGGGGAGCCTCCTGTCGGGATGGTTCCTCTCGAGGAGGTTGGGAAGGCTCCTGTTGGGAAGGCTCCTCGCGAGGAGGTCGTGGAGCCTCCTGTCAGGAAAGCTCCTCTCAAGGAGGCCAGGGAGGCTCCTCTTGAGAAGGTAGGACCTGGGGTCCAGCTGTACCTGTTAACGGTTGTTCACCGTTGGGTGAGGGTGGGGGTGATGGGGACGCCCGTCCTTCAATCTCCATTGCAGAATCTTGAACGAGACTGATGTTTTCGTCCAGAACATGTTTCAGCATCTTTAGGAGAAAGAGTAAGTAGGTCACGGTGGATTGTTAATATGCGTGGCCAATCACAATCACCAGCCACATGCAATGCTTCTGCAGCATGCAATTACCCTCCACTGCACACGCTCCTAGTAAACCATTAATTTGACTACCATAAGTTAAGTACACCTTGCTGTTAGGTGCATAACATTTATTACACGCATGCTTCCCTCAGAGAACACAAATTTACTGCAATCTGCACTTATTAACCAGTACCTCATGAATTAAAATACAGTTATGTATACATAATTATGCTAACCTTTGTGGTTCTCACAACATTTCTCACTTCCTTATTGAAGCGATTCCATTCCATCAATGCATTTTGAAGCACGGGTGACTGTGTTGCTCTATATGCTACAGTCTTGGTCGCCCTCGCTTCTGGTTTTTCGAGTGCTTCTGGTTTTCCTGTAATGTTTGAGCAGAAAAGGTTATGTGACCATTTATATAGTTATTCTATAGTGACTACTATATATGGTAGCACTTCACACTTTGGTGGGGGAGCCATGCAGAGTACTGGCCTGGGCTATATATTAAAATGCAAATAATCTGCACCATATTATCATGTTGGTCTTTAAATTGGTAAACCTTCTGTACATGGCAGCTTCTTGGGTTCCACCACATTAGAGCAGTTGGCTAAAGCTGCAGGGAGTGTTTAATAATGAGATATTGGATGAGATTGCTTGCGTACTTACAGTTCATTAGTAGGAGCTTAACTGTCAAGCCCCACATATTATTAAGCTAATTATAACACAAACAACTAAATCTCCGACAGCTATAGCAGCTTCATACCGATCATGATTCCTTGCCACACAATAGGCACACTAATGGTTTTATATATGCAAAAATGTACCTTCGTTCTTGCACGGTAGTTTCTGGGATGCCATGGCCACGTGCACCACATTGGAGCGGTCGACTAAAGCTGGAGGAAGTGTTTAAATAATGAGATATTGTAGGAAATTGTTCGTGTACTTCAGTTAATGAATACTGCAAAACCACATACTGTTAAGTTTCTTATAGCTAATGCAACATCTCCGACAGCTACAACAGCTTCATACTGATCATGAGGACTTAATCCACTTCCACACAATAGGCACACGACATATCAACAGCATTTATGCATGATATAAATGATATAAATGGTATACCTGGTCTATATCCTCTCCAGTGAAAGTCACTCTCAGGCGATCGTACTCTTCAAGGGTAGTGGAGCCCTTAATTCTCATGAAGGTGTCAAATTTTGCGCTAAACCTTTCGATTTTTTTCCATTGCAGTTCCTTCAAGTTAATTTCCAGCTCTTCAAACAACTCGTCATCTTCTACGAATTCCTGAATTGCTTCTTTAGCAGTGCAACCGGCGGTGGAGTTGAATCCTAGGGAACCTTGACTGACTCCATCCACTACTGGCTCCACCAGAATCTACCTAAAAAAACAGGTACAGGTATATATGTGGTTACTTCAATTCCTTTCACTTCAATTTGCTGTTCTTATATTATATGATTGGAACATGAAAGGCTCAAATCTCACACTTCTACTTCCAGTAGTGATGTATTAGAACTTGACTGGGCACTCACTGCACTGGTTGAATAAACCAGCTAGCTAGTAGCTAGTATCAAACAATAAGGCTCTCCCCCTGTACTAAAAATGTAGATCACAGTTCAATATGTTAAACTACTAGCTACATAATCTTACCTTACATAATCTTACCTCAATCGATGTAGAAGTCATGATGAGTGGCACCTCGGGAGCTCAAGTTGTAATGTTGGGGATTGGTCGCCGAAGAGGGATTGAGTGGTCGCCGAAGGGGCTCGATGAACGCCGAAGAAGGATTGGTCGCCGAAGGGGCTTGGTGGACGACGAAGAGGGATTGAGTTCTTGCTGGAAGGGGCTCAATGGATGCCGAAGAGGGATTGGTCGCCGAAGGGGCTCGATGGATGCCGAAGAGGGATTGGTCGCCGAAGGGGTATGATCGTCGGAGCATGCATACGATGCTGATTGTTGAGAGAAGCATACATGTATGTATCTTGTCGCACGACCTAACACTGTAACAAGCTTCTAAACTTTAATGCGCATACCATGGCAGATACTGATTGTTGAGAGAAGCATACATGTACGGTACCTGTCTTTAAATGATTGACGCGAATTCGTTTCGTTTCGGTTCGGTTCGTTTTTACTACTATGGCTTCGCGCGAGACCCTACGTCCGCGACAGCCCGTAACCGTAAAAGTAGCAAACGCAAAAAGTCAGGCAAATACGTACCATCAACCTTACAAGATTTGTAGAAGTACTCAGCCTCCCCATCGCGGCAACTATCAGTGATTTCGTGTCCGCCAAGAAGTCGTTGAGGAGGAGTCCTTCGCTCGAGTAGTCTGTGGCTGCCAAGTACTGTCCTTTGCTCGGTGATGGGGGAATGGTGGGCGAGAGCCTGTGGGTCGTGGCTGCCAAGAAGTCGTCGAGGAGGAGTCCTTCGCTCGAGTAGTCTGTGGCTGCCAAGTACTGTCCTTTGCTCGGTGATGGGGGAATGGTGGGCGAGAGCCTGTGGGTCGTGGCTGCCAAGAAGTCGTTGAGGAAGAGTCCTTCGCTCGAGTAGACTGTGGCTGCCAAGCACTGTCCTTTGCTCGGTGATGGGGGAATGGCGGGCGAGAGCCTGTGGGTCGTGGCTGCCAAGAAGTCGTTGAGGAGGAGTCCTTCGCTCGAGTAGACTGTGGCTGCCAAGCACTGTCCTTTGCTTGGTGATGGGGGAATGGTGGGCGAGAGCCTGTGGGTCGTGGCTGCCAAGAAGTCGTTGAGGAAGAGTCCTTCGCTCGAGTAGACTGTGGCTGCCAAGCACTGTCCTTTGCTTGGTGATGGGGGAATGGCGGGCGAGAGCCTGTGGGTCGTGGCTGCCAAGAAGTCGTTGAGGAAGAGTCCTTCGCTCGAGTAGACTGTGGCTGCCAAGCACTGTCCTTTGCTTGGTGATGGGGGAATGGTGGGCGAGAGCCTGTGGGTCGTGGCTGCCAAGAAGTCGTTGAGGAAGAGTCCTTCGCTCGAGTAGACTGTGGCTGCCAAGCACTGTCCTTTGCTTGGTGATGGGGGAATGGCGGGCGAGAGCCTGTGGGTCGTGGCTGCCAAGAAGTCGTTGAGGAAGAGTCCTTCGCTCGAGTAGACTGTGGCTGCCAAGCACTGTCCTTTGCTTGGTGATGGGGGGATGGTGGGCGAGAGCCTGTGGGGCGTGGCTGCCAAGAAGTCGTTGAGGAGGAGTCCTTCGCTCGAGTAGACTGTGGCTGCCAAGCACTGTCCTTTGCTTGGTGATTGGGGAATGGCGGGCGAGAGCCTGTGGGTCGTGGCTGCCAAGAAGTCGTTGAGGAAGAGTCCTTCGCTCGAGTAGACTGTGGCTGCCAAGCACTGTCCTTTGCTTGGTGATGGGGGAATGGCGGGCGAGAGCCTGTGGGTCGTGGCTGCCAAGAAGTCGTTGAGGAAGAGTCCTTCGCTCGAGTAGACTGTGGCTGCCAAGCACTGTCTTTTGCTTGGTGATGGGGGGATGGTGGGCGAGAGCCTGTGGGTCGTGGCTGCCAAGAAGTCGTTGAGGAAGAGTCCTTCGCTCGAGTAGACTGTGGCTGCCAAGCACTGTCCTTTGCTTGGTGATGGGGGAATGGCGGGCGAGAGCCTGTGAGTCGTGGCTGCCAAGAAGTCGTTGAGGAAGAGTCCTTCGCTCGAGTAGACTGTGGCTGCCAAGCACTGTCCTTTGCTTGGTGATGGGGGGATGGTGGGCGAGAGCCTGTGGGTCGTGGCTGCCAAGAAGTCGTTGAGGAGGAGTCCTTCGCTCGAGTAGACTGTGGCTGCCAAGCACTGTCCTTTGCTTGGTGATTGGGGAATGGCGGGCGAGAGCCTGTGGGTCGTGGCTGCCAAGAAATCTTTGCTTGGTGATGGGGGAATGGGGGGCGAGAGCCTGTGGGTCGTGGCTGCCAAGAAATCTTTGCTTGGTGATGGGGGAATGGGGGGCGAGAGCCTGTGGGTCGTGGCTGCCAAGACGTTGAGGAGGAATCCTTCGCTCGAGGAGATGCAGTGGGCCGGGAGATGTCCTGTGCGCGGGCCTGATTGCCTTTAGCCAGAGAGGAATCTGTCGACTGGGAAGGTAGAGGCCTTGTCTGAGGTTAGGCAGTGTCCCAACTTCTCTACAGAGCAGCATTGACTTTTTGAAGACAGTGTCATCATTATATGGAACGGGGGAGCACTGAAGGAAAAGTTGCGTTTCTAGGAACACAAAATCCAGTGTGTTGTGTGACAAGGACAGATTGTACGTATAATACCTCCAGTCCGGGTGCTTACCGTTTTTAAGCATACCTATAATACCTCTAAAGATGGTAGTCCGGGCAGATCCAGAGTCAGTTTCACCTGGTTGCAGTACAGCTACCATAATTTTTTTTTGTTGACTTGATGAAAGGAATCCAGGTAGGTATGTGTCGAACTTGTAGGAGTCAGGGTAAGCTATAAATGCAGTTGGGAAAAGTAATGTATTGTTGATTCAAATTCATTTTGGGTATGGTGGAAGAGGCATGTATGGGGACATGCTTGATTGTTGTGTTGTACAGCAACACCAGCTAGGACCTATTGTTCCTACAACCCAGGATCCCGACAAGCGGTTGCGGGTAAACTTTGAGCCGTGAGTTGCAGATTAGCTAGCAGTATTGCCGAGGATCAAAGGCTGAAGGCCAAAATGTGTCCGAAATTAGGTGCCCTTACCTTACAGCATTTTGCATTGCTAAGACTGTTTTGAAGTCGCTAAGCTCTTAAATTGCCTGTTGAATTGAAATTTTAAAGTTTTAGGACATGACAAAGCCAATTGTTTAACCTCGCCTCTCCATACACTACGTGGAATAAAAATCCTGTAGATAATTTGTTAGTACTGCATTTAACCACTCACCTCGTCCTTGTGCATCTTTAGTCGGAATAACATTCGATAACTGGCATGCTTCTAAAATCTCTTGGTCAGAGTGGTACCGGAAGATAAGACAAGGGTCAAGTTCTGGATGTGGTGTCTCTGAAGGAAAGAACAAAAGTAATAATAAGTAGCTGGCTTGCTTTGCTCACTTCAGTTATCATGGAGTACGATAGTACTCCATATATTGATGGCACCGAAAAAATGGCTGCTCCATTGAACGTGTACAAAACAGATTACGATTCCCCTAAAAACCTGGGAA
The DNA here is from genome assembly GCA_963921505.1 of Phakellia ventilabrum. Lineage (NCBI taxonomy): Eukaryota > Metazoa > Porifera > Demospongiae > Axinellida > Axinellidae > Phakellia > Phakellia ventilabrum. Next base: position 7,296,397 of record OY997378.1, on the reverse strand, counting down.
ATTAAGCGCATGCGCAAACAGTCACAGGCCACTCTTCGAAGAGGGAGTGGCCTGGGAACGAGGCTAAAAGTGAGCATGCGCATACGGCACAAAGTTGCGCAAGCAGTCAATAAACTGGCATTGAAGGTACTGAAGAGAAGAGTCATGGTTACACTGTAGTATGTGAAGGCATAAGCCCATGCGGGCTCTGGAATCGTACTGAGTTGACAGTCTCACGTAGACAGACCTTCACTCTAGAGCAGCTATGTGGGGCGCTTTAATACAGTTAACAGACAACCCAGAAAGCGGCTGTCTTCAATCGCCATGGACCTCGTGCTCGAGCAATGGTGATGATGTAACTGTGCATGGGCAGGTCACTATGTTACATGTACAGTCCAGCCTACCCACGTTCAATCTACCTTCTCTCTACCCAAAAATCATTCACGCGATAAAATATTCCAGGCAGGCCTTCCCCACTTTTCGTACTGCAAGCGACAAAAGCTGGGCAGAGGCTTGGGAACGAGGCTACCATGATATTATAAACCAAATACCAAGGACTACAATGTGGTCTTGTTAATTTACACCTACTGATACTTGATATGTACCTCTGCTTCTCTTGGCATGTGGTGGTGGCTCCATCAGTTTCTGTGAGGAGTTATAGACAAAATAAATGTATGGGTTCCTTCTAGTGGTATACTTAGTGAACATTTACACCTCAACACCAGATCTAGTGGTAAACCAAGTACTGATCTACCAAAAACGTGAGTGAAAGTCACTCTCAGGCGATCGTACTCTTCAAGGGTGGTGGAGCCCTTAATTCTCATGAAGGTGTCAAATTTTGCGCTAAACCTTTCGATTTTTTTCCACTGCAGTTCCTTCAAGTTAATTTCCAGCTCTTCAAACAACTCGTCATCTTCTACGAATTCCTGAATTGCTTCTTTAGCAGTGCAACCGGCGGTGGAGTTGAATCCTAGGGAACCTTGACTGACTCCATCCACTATCATTTTCATCCACAGTGAAACACTGCATTGCCACCTAATTTCTTATGGGTAGATGCCTAGAAAGTGATCTGTTAGTTCAATTCTTTGATCTCCTTTGCCTTTAGAATTTATGATTGCTTCTAAATATCTACAGTCTAATATAGCAGTTTGTAGCTCAATAGCTTTTACATGCACCATCAAAATACTACAAGCGTGTCCCCAAGCCATACAGGTGTGTTAGTTGCACACAGCACTGTATGTTTGACAAGCTGTAGACAAGCTGGTGAATTGGTTAGGGGTGGGATACAAGCCATTTAGACTATCACTTCTAGGGTTTATAGATGACCTTCCTCAGCTTTGTCTTTGATGGTTACTGTTATTTCCCATAAACACCTAAAGTAGTAGTCAAAACATATTTACCAATAAGTAACAAATGAAGAAAATAACGACCTTATATCTAGCCATGACTTACACTCTCATTACATCCCCCAGGTCGCCACACGATAATCCTTCAAACATGCCATCACACTCCTGTTGTGTGCTTAATTTCGAAATTTTCGCAGAAGGTGCATGTACTTTCACAATCCGTGCGACCCAATCTTTCACGTTCCTAGCAACTTCACTGGCTGAAAGATCTATGGGATGAAAAGTGCAGACATGGGATCATGTATGTTTGAACATCAGGGTTTCATTGGTGGGGGGTGGGAAGAGATTTTTCACTATCCTCACAATTTTAGATATAAGGTAAGGTAGATGCGGGTATTGGGGAACACTAAAGTTTTAGCAGCTTGCTCTCAGTATACATTAGACTACTGGAGCTTCACTATTTACAGTAGAGTATCTAGGGGGCCTTCCTGGTTCGACACTGGAATCTTGCATAGAGTGCTTGTACTAGTACTCTGCCATGGCCTGATTGCCACACCTATATCCTGCAGGTATTGTGGAAGGTGTGCAGGTATATTGTCCAGAGACAGGTTCAAATGCTTTCCCTATTCTGTAACAAGACTTCCCAAGCTCCTGCAGTGGTTTCCTGACTGGTTTGGACAAAGCTTTCCCCAAAATTTTTTGCTTTTTAACTTTCCCTCAAAATTTTGATCAACATTAGTGCTACTCACGTGACCTTCGACGAATCAGAAGTCTCAAGATCGCTCACATGACGGCACTTTAAATCCACATAATGCACACTTTGGTGTGCATTAAATATATAACGCACACTTTCTAAATGACGCTCACTAAAGCTATTGCTGTTTCAGGTTAGTGAGAGCACTAAATACTTTATATACCAGTTTGCAGTCCATTACAGGGCTAGTTAGTGCGCTCGGGCAATATGTGACCCGCTGAGCGATAACCCGGCACATCCCGCATTTTTGAATGCGCGTGCTTCAAAGACCCATATCTCCAGAACGCTAGACGCTATCCAAATGAAACGTAGGTTGTTTACATAGGAGGCGTTACTACAGCAATAACCCGGAAATGAAGCCATTCAGCCACACCACAAGGAAGATACGGGGCCGAGTTTGCGGAATTTTCGATCGTGCGACGATTTTCGAAGAATGGCGGTACTACCAAGGCATGTAGGACAGAAACGGAGAGAGCTGCAGACTTCTAACGTGGGATTCCTTTAGTTGAAGGTTGGTACTTGTACTGCACCAAGAATCAGTCATGTCACCCTAATGGTTGCTGAAATATCACAGCCTGAAAATGGGGAAAAATTGCAAAAATGCGGGATGTGCCAGGTTTTCACGCAGCGGGTCACATATAGTAATGGTCTCGGGCGGATAATGCACTCGCCTTCGGCTCGTGCATTATCCCGCCCTTGACCATTACTATATTGCCCTCGCGCACGAACTAAATCCCCGCAATGCACTGCTTGGCATCCATGAAACACGCAATTTCTCTAACCTACGGAAGTGTCTGGAATCAGGCACCACCTACCAAAAATTAGCTATCGTAATGGCGTGGATATTTCCTGTATGTTCTCGCGTATCCGGCTGAGTTAGGACTTCATGTTTGGAATGCAAGATGAAGGATACCTGAGGTAAACTTTGAGCCGTGAGTTGCAGATTAGCTAGCAGTATTGCCGAGGATCAAAGGCTGAAGGCCAAAATGTGTCCGAAATTAGGTGCCCTTACCTTACAGCATTTTGCATTGCTAAGACTGTTTTGAAGTCGCTAAGCTCTTAACTTGCCTGTTGAATTGAAATTTTAAAGTTTTAGGACATGACCAAGCCAATTGTTTAACCTCGCCTCTCCATACACTACGTGGAATAAAAATCCTGTAGATAATTTGTTAGTACTGCATTTAACCACTCACCTAGTCCTTGTGCATCTTTAGTCGGAATAACATTCGATAACTGGCATGCTTCTAAAATCTCCTGATCGGAGTGGTACCGGAAGATAAGACAGGGGTCAAGTTCTGGATGTGGTGTCTCTGAAGGAAAGAACAAAAGTAATAATAAGTAGCTGGCTTGCTTTGCTCACTTCAGTTATCATGGAGTACGATAGTACTCCATATATTGATGGCACCGAAAAAATGGCTGCTCCATTGAACGTGTACAAAACAGATTACGATTCCCCTAAAAACCTGGGAAATTAAGCGCATGCGCAAACAGTCACAGGCCACTCTTCGAGGAGGGAGTGGCCTGGGAACGAGGCTAAAAGTGAGCATGCGCATACGGCACAGAAAGTTACGCAAGCAGTCAATAAACTGGCATTGAAGGTACTGAAGAGAAGAGTCCTGGTTACACTGTAGTATGTGAAGGCATAAGCCCATGCGGGCTCTGGAATCGTACTGAGTTGACAGTCTCACGTAGACAGACCTTCACTCTAGAGCAGCTATGTGGGACGCTTTAATACAGTTAACAGACAACCCAGAAAGCGGCTGTCTTCAATCGCCATGGACCTCGTGCTCGAGCAATGGTGATGATGTAACTGTGCATGGGCAGGTCACTATGTTACATGTACAGTCCAGCCTACCCACGTTCAATCTACCTTCTCTCTACCCAAAAATCATTCACGCGATAAAATATTCCAGGCAGGCCTTCCCCACTTTTCGTACTGCAAGCGACAAAAGCTGGGCAGAGGCTTGGGAACGAGGCTACCATGATATTATAAACCAAATACCAAGGACTACAATGTGGTCTTGTTAATTTACACCTACTGATACTTGATATGTACCTCTGCTTCTCTTGGCATGTGGTGGTGGCTCCATCAGTTTCTGTGAGGAGTTATAGACAAAATAAATGTATGGGTTCCTTCTAGTGGTATACTTAGTGAACATTTACACCTCAACACCAGATCTAGTGGTAAACCAAGTACTGATCTACCAAAAACGTGAGTGAAAGTCACTCTCAGGCGATCGTACTCTTCAAGGGTGGTGGAGCCCTTAATTCTCATGAAGGTGTCAAATTTTGCGCTAAACCTTTCGATTTTTTTCCACTGCAGTTCCTTCAAGTTAATTTCCAGCTCTTCAAACAACTCGTCATCTTCTACGAATTCCTGAATTGCTTCTTTAGCAGTGCAACCGGCGGTGGAGTTGAATCCTAGGGAACCTTGACTGACTCCATCCACTACTGGCTCCACCAGAATCTACCCAAAAAATAAAATGATTTATACAGGTACTGGTTACTTCAGTTCCTTTCACTTCAATTTGCTTTTCTTATATATGGTTGGAACATGAAAGGCTCAAATCTCACACTTCTACTTCCAGTGGCAATGTATTAGAACTTGACTGGGCACTCACTGCACTGGTTGAATAACCCAGCTAGCTAGTAGCTAGTATCAAACAATAAAGCTTTCCCCCTGTACTAAAAATGGAGATCACAGTTCAATATGTTATACTACTAGCTACATAATCTTACCTCAATCGATGTAGAAGTCATGATGAGTGGCACCTCAGGAGCTCAAGTTGTAATGATGGGGATTGGTCGCTGAAGAGGGATTGAGTGGTCGCCGAAGGGGCTCGATGAACGCCGAAGAGGAATTGGTCACCGAAGGGGCTTGGTGGACGACGAAGAGGGATTGAGTGGTTGCTGGAAGGGGCTCGATGGATGCCGAAGAGGGATTGGTCGCCGAAGGGGCTCGATAGATGCCGAAGAGGGATTGGTCGCCGAAGGGGTATGATCGTTGGAGCATGCATACGATGCTGATTGTTGAGAGAAGCATACATGTATGTATGTATGTATCTTGTCGCACAGCCTAACACTGTAACAAGCTTCTAAACTTTAATGCGCATACCATGGCAGATACTGATTGTTAAGAGAAGCGTACATGTATGTATGTACCTTATGGCGTATCCTAGCACTGTAACGGGCACCTAAATTTTGTGTACACACACCATGGCATACCCACACGATGCTGATTGTTAAGAGAATCATTCCGTGAATTTTGCGCAAAATAAATTAAATGCGCATTTTGCGCAATAATGATTGCGTTTTTGCATGTGTTCTCATGAAACTGCGTACAACTGTGCCGAACTGCGGGTGGAATTTGACGAGATGGAAACGAGGTGCACACTCTAGCCACAAGTGCTAAGTGCACAAGTGCTTACTGCTCGGAATCTTGTGCGTTTCAAGTATTATTTCTCTAAAACATTTTAATGGATCGTGTGCTTTTGCGCACACCATTTGCCGCGTAGCTGTGCAAAGAGGCATGGCCGTGTACGAAGGCACTGATTTGCGCAAGGCACGCTCACTCTCGCGTCAGACTTGCAGTATCTCGCGCCAACACTGCAAATAATTTTACTAGGGCTAGGGGGGGGTAATTATCTTATGGCGTAGCCTAACACTCTAACACACACAGCAGATAAATGGTGGCTCCTGATTGCTTTGCGAACGGTTTCCATGAAGGGTTATGAAATTTGCAAGATTAATTAAAACGTTACTGGACCGCATCGATCAGTGTGATGCAAGCAAAGTATAAAATTCTGCTTCTTGCAGAAGATTATGACTGCAGCATTTGTTCTTGACCTCGTGTACGGTGGTTCAAAGTACAAAGTACAGATTTCAACTTTTTTGTATCATACAAATATAGCTCACGAGGATAAAAACAATTGGTGTAATTCTGCCTGAACAAGTACCTTGCCTTAAATTTCCTTGCACAAAACTTTGTAATGAAGGGGATGTACACACTCTCCGCATAACACTGCTATAGATCTTCCAAGTTTTTCTAACATCAGACAAAATTTGTAGTGTCACAGTAGTGAGTCATGCATGCTCATCAAAATACACACCTTTGTGGTGAAGCACCTGAGGAAAATTAAGATTATGCGACCACATGTTTTACAAAGAAAAAGCCTACTAATTTGGATGGATAAGCAGAGGTACATGTGTATTTGTTTGTTTCCACTCTCTCTACGTTTATTGTGTGACCTCAGTGAGGAAATCTGTAGCCCTAACAATCACATCAGATGTGAGAAATCAATCCTGCTTCCTACTTGGCAGTGGCTTTTGTACGGCACTGGTACAGAGGATGAAATAAGGTTCAGAAATTGCTCTGCCTGATTGTCTGAGCATATTTAATTTTGGTCTGCCATTTCTTAAGTTTGCTCTGCCGTACTAATGTGTCTTTAACCCTTTTAATTAATGTGAGGTGCTTAGGTCGTGTGCTTACCGCTTTTAGTATACGTATAATACCTCTAAAGATGGTAGTCCAGGCAGATCCAGAGTCAGTTTCACCTGGTTGCAGTACAGCTACCAGAGTGTTTAGGAAATCTGGGCAATGTTTCCGATAATATTGGGTAATGCCAGAATGGATTGCAGATGCCTAACCGTTTCCTCTGTGATCCCATGTGTTTCCACAGTGACATCTTCTTGCTGTATCAGTTCAAGGCAAGATGATAGGTCTGGTAAGCCAGGTGGTAAAGACTTTCGCCCGCTCCTGAGGAGTCGGCAGGCAATAAAATATGTCCGATTGCCTGGCCTTCTTGATTTCTTCTGAGTACTCGCAAGTTCCTTCCTCAAAGTCTATATCAATACGCCCCATCTCTCCAGCAGAGTACACTCGCTTGGATCCTGAAGGTTTCCTCCTCCTTTTTCTGGACAACCGCAGGGAAGATGAGACGCTTGGAGGTCTAATCAGGGGAGGATGGCGGCTGGGAGGCTCCTGTCGGGAAGGCTCCTCTCGAGGAGGTCGGGGAGCCTCCTGTCGGGAAGGCTCCTCTCGAGGAGGTTGGGAAGGCTCCTGTCAGGAAGGCTCCTTTCGAGGAGGTCGGGGAGCCTCCTGTCGGGAAGGCTCCTCTCGAGGAGGTTGGGGAGCCTCCTCTTGAGAAGGTAGGACCTGGGGTCCAGCTGTACCTGTTAACGTTTGTTCACCGTTGGGTGAGGGTGGGGGTGATGGGGACGCCCGTCCTTCAATCTCCATTGCAGAATCTTGAACGAGACTGATGTTTTCTTCCAGAACATGTTTCAGCATCTTTAGGAGAAAGAGTAAGTAGGTCACGGTGGATTGTTAATATGCGTGGCCAATCACAATCACAAGCCACATGCAATGCTTCTGCATCATGCAATTACCCTCCACTGCACACGCTCCTTGTAATGTAGACCACCACTATACAAATAATGAAAAGGTGACAAATCGTAATCAGTTCTGCTGTTTATCAATTCTAGCACCTGCAAATTAAAAGATATTAAAGTTAACCTTGTACAGTGGGTATATGAGCCTCATTCCCAGGTTCCAAACCTAAAACTTTATAGTTAAGGTATGGGGCTTGGGAATGGCTATAGCAGCTTCATACCGATCATGATTCCTTGCCACACAATAGGCACACTAATGGTTTTATATAATTATGCAAAAATGTACCTTCATTCTTGCACGGTAGTTTCTGGAGTACCATGGCCATGTACACCACATTGGAGCGGTCGACTAAAGCTGGAGGAAGTGTTTAAATAATGAGGTATTGTAGGAAATTGTTCGTGTGCTTCAGTTAATGAGTACTACAAAGCTACATACTGTTAAGTTTCTTATAGCTAATGCAACATCTCCGACAGCTACAACAGCTTCATACTGATCATGAGGACTTAATCCACTTCCACACAATAGGCACACTACATATCAACAGCGTTTACGCATGATATAAATGGTATACCTGGTCTATCCTCTCCAGTGAAAGTCACTCTCAGGCGATCGTACTCTTCAAGGGTGGTGGAGCCCTTAATTCTCATGAAGGTGTCAAATTTTGCGCTAAACCTTTCGATTTTTTTCCACTGCAGTTCTTTCAAGTTAATTTCCAGCTCTTCAAACAACTCGTCATCTTCTACGAATTCCTGAATTGCTTCTTTAGCAGTGCAACCGGCGGTGGAGTTGAATCCTAGGGAACCTTGACTGACTCCATCCACTACTGCATGGCTCCACCAGAATCTACCTAAAAAAACAGGTACAGGTATATATGTGGTTACTTCAATTCCTTTCACTTCAATTTGCTGTTCTTATATTATATGATTGGAACATGAAAGGCTCAAATCTCACACTTCTACTTCCAGTAGTGATGTATTAGAACTTGACTGGGCACTCACTGCACTGGTTGAATAACCCAGCTAGCTAGTAGCTAGTATCAAACAATAAGGCTCTCCCCCTGTACTAAAAATGGAGATCACAGTTCAATATGTTAAACTACTAGCTACATAATCTTACCTTACATAATCTTACCTCAATCGATGTAGAAGTCATGATGAGTGGCACCTCGGGAGCTCAAGTTGTAATGTTGGGGATTGGTCGCCGAAGAGGGATTGAGTGGTCGCCGAAGGGGCTCGATGAACGCCGAAGAAGGATTGATCGCCGAAGGGGCTTGGTGGACGACGAAGAGGGATTGAGTTCTTGCTGGAAGGGGCTCAATGGATGCCGAAGAGGGATTGGTCGCCGAAGGGGCTCGATGGATGCCGAAGAGGGATTGGTCGCCGAAGGGGTATGATCGTCGGAGTATGCATACGATGCTGATTGTTGAGAGAAGCATACATGTATGTATGTATGTATCTTGTCGCACAGCCTAACACTGTAACAAGCTTCTAAACTTTAATGCGCATACCATGGCAGATACTGATTGTTGAGAGAAGCATACATGTACGGTACCTGTCTTTAAATGATTGACGCGAATTCGTTTTTACTACTATGGCTTCGCGCGAGACCCTACGTCACTGTGTCGTCACTGGCATCCGCGACAGCCCGTAACCGTAAAAGTAGCAAACGCAAAAAGTCAGGCAAATACGTACCATCAACCTTGCAAGATTTGTAGAAGTACTCGGCCTCCCCATCGCGGCAACTATCAGTGATTTCGTATCCGCCAAGAAGTCGTTGAGGAGGAGTCCTTCGCTCGAGTAGTCTGTGGCTGCCAAGTACTGTCCTTTGCTCGGTGATGGGGGAATGGTGGGCGAGGCTGTGGCTGCCAAGAAGTCGTCGAGGAGGAGTCCTTCGCTCGAGTAGACTGTGGCTGCCAAGCACTGTCCTTTGCTTGGTGATGGGGGAATGGCGGGCGAGAGCCTGTGGGTCGTGGCTGCCAAGAAGTCGTTGAGGAAGAGTCCTTCGCTCGAGTAGACTGTGGCTGCCAAGCACTGTCCTTTGCTTGGTGATGGGGGGATGGTGGGCGAGAGCCTGTGGGTCGTGGCTGCCAAGAAGTCGTTGAGGAGGAGTCCTTCGCTCGAGTAGACTGTGGCTGCCAAGCACTGTCCTTTGCTTGGTGATTGGGGAATGGCGGGCGAGAGCCTGTGGGTCGTGGCTGCCAAGAAATCTTTGCTTGGTGATGGGGGAATGGGGGGCGAGAGCCTGTGGGTCGTGGCTGCCAAGACGTTGAGGAGGAATCCTTCGCTCGAGGAGATGCAGTGGGCCGGGAGATGTCCTGTGCGCGGGCCTGATTGCCTTTAGCCAGAGAGGAATCCGTCGACTGGGAAGGTAGAGGCCTTGTCTGAGGTTAGGCAGTGTCCCAACTTCTCTACAGAGCAGCATTGACTTTTTGAAGACAGTGTCATCATTATATGGAACGGGGGAGCACTGAAGGAAAAGTTGCGTTTCTAGGAACACAAAATCCAGTGTGTTGTGTGACAAGGACAGATTGTACGTATAATACCTCCAGTCCGGGTGCTTACCGTTTTTAAGCATACCTATAATGCCTCTAAAGATGGTAGTCCGGGCAGATCCAGAGTCAGTTTCACCTGGTTGCAGTACAGCTACCATAATTTTTTTTTGTTGACTTGATGAAAGGAATCCAGGTAGGTATGTGTATGTGTACGAACTTGTAGGAGTCAGGGTAAGCTATAAATGCAGTTGGGAAAAGTAATGTATTGTTGATTCAAATTCATTTTGGGTATGGTGGAAGAGGCATGTATGGGGACATGCTTGATTGTTGTGTTGTACAGCAACACCAGCTAGGACCTATTGTTCCTACAACCCAGGATCCCGACAAGCGGTTGCGGGTAAACTTTGAGCCGTGAGTTGCAGATTAGCTAGCAGTATTGCCGAGGATCAAAGGCTGAAGGCCAAAATGTATCCGAAATTAGGTGCCCTTACATTACAGCATTTTGCATTGCTAAGACTGTTTTGAAGTCGCTAAGCTCTTAAATTGCCTGTTGAATTGAAATTTTAAAGTTTTAGGACATGACAAAGCCAATTGTTTAACCTCGCCTCTCCATACACTACGTGGAATAAAAATCCTGTAGATAATTTGTTAGTACTGCATTTAACCACTCACCTCGTCCTTGTGCATCTTTAGTCGGAATAACATTCGATAACTGGCATGCTTCTAAAATCTCTTGGTCAGAGTGGTACCGGAAGATAAGACAAGGGTCAAGTTCTGGATGTGGTGTTTCTGAAGGAAAGAACAAAAGTAATAATAAGTAGTTGGCTTGCTTTGCTCACTTCAGTTATCATGGAGTACGATAGTACTCCATATATTGATGGCACCGAAAAAATGGCTGCTCCATTGAACGTGTACAAAACAGATTACGATTCCCCTAAAAACCTGGGAAATTAAGCGCATGCGCAAACAGTCACAGGCCACTCTTCGAGGGGGGAGTGGCCTGGGAACGAGGCTAAAAGTGAGCATGCGCATACGGCACAGAAAGTTGCGCAAGCAGTCAATAAACTGGCATTGAAGGTACTGAAGAGAAGAGTCCTGGTTACACTGTAGTATGTGAAGGCATAAGCCCATGCGGGCTCTGGAATCGTACTGAGTTGACAGTCTCACGTAGACAGACCTTCACTCTAGAGCAGCTATGTGGGACGCTTTAATACAGTTAACAGACAACCCAGAAAGCGGCTGTCTTCAATCGCCATGGACCTCGTGCTCGAGCAATGGTGATGATGTAACTGTGCATGGGCATGTCACTATGTTACATGTACAGTCCAGCCTACCCACGTTCAATCTAAAAGCTGGGCAGAGGTTTGGGAACGAGGCTACCATGATATTATAAACCAAATACCAAGGACTACAATGTGGTCTCGTTAATTTACACCTACTGATACTTGATATGTACCTTTTATTCTCTTGGCAGGAGGCTCCATCTTCTGTTTCTGTGAAGAATTATAGACAAAATAAATGTATGGGTTCCTTCTAGTGGTATACTTAGTGAACATTTAAACCTCAACACCTGATCCAGTGGTAAACCAAGTACTGATCTACCAAAAACGTGTTTGATCTTACACTATTATTGCCATAAAGCATGTAAATGTGCAAAGGTAAAAGTAATTATGTAATAGCAAGGGTTCATTTAGGGGGGGCGGGGGCGGATAGCCCCAGACCCCCCTAGTGTATATGTACACAGGGCTTCGACCCCCCTCTTTTTCATAAATACTCATTTCGCCTCCCCCCCCTTGGATTAATTTCTAAATGAAGGCCTGAATAGCCCAATTGAGTGCAAATAGTGAGACAGTGAGCAGAGCAGAGGGAGGCCAGACAGCTAACGGTACACAAGCCAAACTATAAACAGTGAACAGAAACAGGTGAGGGCTGGACTGCCGACCAACTGTATAAAGGCAAGATTGACAGACAGCAGAGGGACCGGGATGTGTCTGAACTTGACCTATTGGAGAAGTGAAGTGCTATTGGAGAAGTGAAGTGGCCTACAAGATAACCAACCAACAAATATGGCAAATACGGGAGTTTCTAAAACTTAGTCGATGCCCGAACCAAACTCCAGTGAAAAATAAACCCGACTTCACTGAGGGACCAGCAAACTCGAGCAGCGTCCCATGAAACTCAATGCCCGAACCAAACTCGAGCGAAAAAATAACCAAACTTCACTGAGGGAGACCAGTAAACTTGAGCAGCATAGCATAACACGTCAAGTTTTTGAGCATAATTCCCCAATGCCTACTCGTGAAACGAAGTGAAGTGGTTACGCTCGTTCCCAGGCTTGTAAAAACAAAAACAAAACAAGCAAATCACAAGAGATAAAACCACACCTGAGGAGGATGATTGGGTCCGAGACGATAATGGTATGTATGGATGTGTGTGCACAACTAGCCCACAAGGGACTAGGAACTTATAACGTAAAAAAAAAGAAAAGATGTTTATGATTGGCTGCAGAAAGGAGAAAAATAAGTAAGTCAAACTCACCAAGAAAAAAATTGTGAAAACAAAAACAAGGTTGATATTTGTGATCGGATTTGCGAAAACCTGGCACTTCGCACATTTTGACAAAAATTTTGGCACTTTCCATGTGTCATATCTCGACAACCACCAGAGCCACATGAATGATTCTTGGTATATTACAAGTACCAACCTTCAACTAAAGGAATCCCATGCTAGAAGTCTGTAGCTCTCTGTTTCTGTACTACGTGCTTCAGTAGCAACGCCATTTTTGGAAAATCGCCATGAGTTCAGTAAACTTGGCCCCATATCTTCCCTTGCTTGAATGGCTTCATTTCTGGGTTATTGCTGCAGCAATGCCTCTTGTGTAAACCACCCACATTTCATTGAGATAGCGCTTGGAGATACACATCTTAGAAGCATGCACATTCAAAAATGCGCAAAGTGCCGGGTTATCAGTCACATTTAGTGTACATGTCTAGCATCCTCAGCAATAAGTGAAACCAAGCAAATTAACCCTCTGAGCGCGGGAGCTTTACGTTAGCTATGCCTCACCACGCTCATACTGATATTCATAGCTTACTGGATACTGGCATGGCGAACAAGCTTCCGAGGAAGCCCCTACCGATCCATACTGACATCAGTGACGTCAGCAAATCGCTCTGAAGCTCCACCTCCCGATCGAGAGCAACTAAGCACTTATGTTTTGTGGTACTGTTTTTACATTGGCAGCTTAGGCAAGCTTTCTAGCACCACGAACACCCCAAGTAGGAGTGTACCAGAAGCCTCCTTTTCCCTGAGCCCCAAAAATCTATGATAGTATTCACACATCACTTTCCCTTCAGCTGTAAAAGTGAAGGAAAGTCTGCTTGTAGAGAGATGGTGGTTCATAGGATGTGGAAAACAAATGATAGTATTCACACATCACTTTCCCTTCAGCTGTAAAAGTGAAGGAAAGTCTGCTTGTAGATGGAGATGGTGGTTCATAGGATGTGGAAAACAAATGCTCCTGGATTTCAGCTGTCTCAATGAATTTCATATTCAGCAGTACGTTGGCAACATCAATGATTGAGGTACTGTCAAGGTGTGCTGAGGGTGCCAGTATAAATAACTGCACCTTGTCAGCATAACTTAGTGACTTCTGTGTGCTCTGTCAAGGAATGTGAACAGTGAAAATGAACAGTACTCCACACAAGTTTGACAAGATACTGTATTGGTTTCCCTATTAGCAAGGGCAAGCACTTAAATCATAGTGTAAGTCGCCAATTATCGGCCGAAAATCCCTCCCCAATTTGTATCTCCCGCTAGGAGTAACTCCAGAACTCCGTTTTTGTATCCGCCGATCGCGCTTTAATTGCCCTACAAAATGACTCATTTCCGATCGTGTTATCTCGCGTGCACATTTTTTTGGAAACCTTCGCGCGCGGTATACCAACGCACCGATTATTGGCGACGATGACCAATTATCGGCTTACCATGAACAGTCCCATATCAATTATCGGCCACTGCACACTTTTAGCCCATTAAGTCGATGCTCCTCGGTAGAAACTCTTATAATGATGCAAGGCCCTCTTCTGAAGTTCAGTAGCAATCACTGGCTACACTGTCACTGCATGCAACACTGTTCATACTGGTCACAACAAAAAGCACCACGCATTGCATGAACTGGTTGTAAACAGCTAAACAGCTAAACACAGAGGACAAATCCTTTCTCTCCCTAGAGAGTCTACTTTACAGTCCTCGACACAGTCTTCATGGATCCACCTAGTGCAGGCACACTGCAGCCACTCGCATCCTGCACCTGATAAAAGGTTGTCTTCATAGGTGCCAAAACAGGCACAACATTGATTATCATTAATCTCAGGGTCTCTATCTTGAGCTTTCTCTCTAGCCTTCTCTCTAGTCTGAAGCTGTTCACAATGGTCTTCAACTTCAGTTTGAACCTTCTTAGACCTAGGTTCTTCACAGTCTTCAATTTGTACTCGGGTCTTTCTCTTCCTACTTGTATTCTGTACATTACTTGCCTGCTTTTTATTACCTTTTCTGGCCCTTTCTTCTGCTTTCATCTTCTGTTCAGCTTCCCTTTGCTTCTTCTTTGCTTCTGTTTGCTTCTTCTTTGCCTCCCTTTGCTTCTTCTCTTCCTGTTCAGCTTCCCTTTGCTTCTTCTCTTCTCGCTCCTTCTTACGCTGCTCTTTTTCTTCAGCTTCTCGATCTTTCTTTAACCGTTTCTCCTCTAACATGGCCAAATATTCAGCACTTGTGAGCACTCTTGCTCCACTAGACTTTGTGGCTGGTCTGGAAGGCAGCGGTATAGGCATTAGAAACTTAGACACAACACTCATTCCCTGGCGCTCTTGGCTACGACTTGAGCAAGAGGTCTCTGTTGCAGAACTACTAGCAACTGAAGTTGTGGGAGTGGAAGGAATCTCCAATGAGGGCAAGGCCATTGAGTGCATCCCGGATGAGGCAGTGGAGGCCATCCCAGAGGAGAGTGAAGCAGTGCAGGTCATCCCAGACGAGGGCATCCCTGACGAAGGCGAGACAGTGGAGGGCATCCCAGACAAGGCGATCCCAGACGAGGGCATCCCTGACGAAGGCGAGACAGTGGAGGGCATCCCAGACAAGGCGATCCCAGATGAGGGCATCCCTGACGAAGGCGAGACAGTGGAGGGCATCCCAGACAAGGCGGTCCCAGACGAGGGCATCCCTGACGAAGGTGAGACAGTGGAGGGCATCCCAGACAAGGCGATCCCCGACGAGGGCATCCCTGACGAAGGCGAGACAGTGGAGGGCATCCCAGACAAGGCCATCCCAGACGAGGGCATCCCTGACGAAGGCGAGACAGTGGAGGGCATCCCAGACGAGGGCATCCCTGACGAAGGCGAGACAGTGGAGGGCATCCCAGACGAGGGCATCCCTGACGAAGGCGAGACAGTGGAGGGCATCCCAGACAAGGCGATCCCAGACGAGGACATCTCTGACAAAGGCGATAGAGTGGAGGGCATCCCAGATGTGGGGAAGGGCAGCAGAGGGTAGAGGTACCGATGAGAAATGCTCCACGACTGAATTGTAAGCTTGAAACACACTGCTTGAGGGAGCTGCTACTAAACTGTATCTGTCAGCGGGTACTGCTTCAGGATGATAGGCTTCCAACCAACACATATACTGTGGATCTACCAGATCATACCCTTCTTCATACCTTTGTGTATAACAGTCTTCCTGCTCCTTAGTAAAGCTAAGAGCCAAGGTAGTGGAGGGCATCCTGAATGAAGGCGAGGGAGTGGAGGGCATCCCAGCTGAAGACAAAGCAGTAGAGGGCATCCCAGTGAAGGGTGAGGCAGTGACGGGCACCCCAGAAGAGTGTGAGGCAGTAGAGGGCATCCCAGAGGACAGGGAGGCAGTGGAGAGAATCCCAAAGGAGGGTGAGGCAGTGGAGGGTGTTCCTGCTGGAACTGGTACTGCATTCTGATTAAAAGGATGAACTCCAGCTTTCCGAAATCCACCACAAATGTTCTCCGGTGTAATCGATTGAAGCCACGCTTGTCGAAATATCCCAGAAAAGTTCAGCTTGCTTATGACTTTTCCAGGATTCCTCTGATAAAAGTCATGGACAGCCTCTCGCCAATGAACCTTGAGGGGACCAAACAAGCTGCAGTCGAGTGGCTGTGTTTCATGAGTCGTGTGGGGAGGGAGGCACAAAATGATAATATTGTTCTCTTTTGCAAATTTGATGGTCTCTGGCTCGTAATGGGAGCTGTGCCCATCAAGGAGGAGGAGGAGTGGGCGTGATGCAACAGCATGTGTCAAGAGATGTTCCACCATCCATCCATGAAACAATTCTCGATCAATCCAGCCTTTTTCACTGAGGCCATACCGTGTTCCTGGGACCTCATCTCTCGTCCACAAGGGGTTGAGCTGCTTGGCGTCAAAAATAACAAATGGGGGAATTACCTGACCCGTGGCACTTCCACAGCCGACAACTGTGATCTGACTCTTGTTTCCAGAGGAAGCATACCGTATTTTTTTCTGGCCTTTTTGTGCAGCTATTTTAGGTGGACGAGGATCTAGAGGGACTCCTGTCTCGTCCATATTATAAATTTGTTCTGGGTGATTCTGTAGGTCAAGTTCCTCAAGCACTTCTTTGAGAAGGTCATAGTACTGCTCAATGTTCTCCCGATTAATCGCCTGCATCCTGACGTGGGCTGTTGAGTCACCACTGCATAGATGGCACCATTGCGCTTTTGTCTGGGTGTAAGTTGTGTTCGGTGAACGCTGACACAACGTTCATGGCCACTACCTGTGGTAAACAGGCTACTTTAAGGGAGACTTTGCCCTCAATCCCGGTTGTCATGCCATCACTCTCTTCATCACTCCCTGCATCACCTTCGCCCATTTCGCCGTAGAGCAAATTAACTTCCCCTGCCCTCACTCTTATGTCTGGGGTGCCATGCCACGTTTTAGGGGTGCCTAGTCCGATATCACCATATGTCAGGGTAGATGGATGCAGCATTCTCGCGAGATTCTCCCGATACCTCCGCTCCAGAATCACCTCATTGCATAGAGGCACTAGAATGTTTGAGCACACATCAATCACTACAGTCTTCTCGCTCTCTTTGAAATCAGGGCTTTTGTGAACACAATTAAGAAAGTGACGACATGGCCATTCCTTTTGCTTGCACCGATGGATAAATTTCACCGCATCATCAACATCTTCAGGTTTAGGGTCAACTTTAAATAAATCCTGAAAACTGATCGCAACAGAGGGGGAGTCAGCTTTACCAACTTTGTGCCATCCAAGACGAAAATCACAACGTGAAAAAGAGGAGACCTCGCAGAATTGAGGGTTTAATTTACAAACAAAAAAGGGAGTTTTGACTCTCAACAGAGCAAAATACAGACTTCTTGCAGCCTTATCGGATCGGATAGAGCATGTGCATCCTGCAGATCTTCTCTCCTCTTTGTCTGCGGTACACCTTCATCGTCTGTGGTGCAGGTACAGTGTCTTGCCGGACTGTGGTGGTGTGGCTCGGAGCACTCCTGGACACAATAAACTGCTCATAGTACTGGCAGTACTGAATGTCATCGAACAGTGTATCCAGGGGACGGCTGAGATATCTGTCCAGCTCTGAGACAGTGGCTGTTGCGGCAGCCTGTTCTCCGCCGTCTCAAAAGACGATGTAGTCACGGTCTGGCAGGTGGATCTTCTGTGGTGAGACAGATGGCTCCCGATGGTTGATCCCCATTCTGCAATATCCCCTGCTCTGGATAACCCGCATCTACCTTATTTGGGACCCAAAAAGTCACTAGAAGCAAACCCAGAGCACCTACACTTTCTTAGAATGAGCACACCACCAAACCAAGAAAGCAAAAAGTCATTCCCTTTGAATTCCAGTGTAACTAGGTGTTATGCCATTGTTAAAACTGAATTTAACTCATTGCACGCAGAAGGCCACATATGTGGCCTGTATTGTAAAGCAATTATTGATGTAGCCCACGCGGGAGGCCACATATGTGGCCCAGTATACTTCTAGCGTGTTTAATCACAGTACGTGAGGCAAGCCAGCCTACTTTTACCGTATGTGGACACTAGGGGGCACCCCCTGCCGAGAGAAGAGTCCTGGTTCCACCGTATTATGTGAAGGCATAAGCCCATGCAGGCTCTGGAATCTCCCAATTGTTTAACCTCGCCTCTCCATACACTACATGGAATGAAAATCCTGTAGATAATTTGTTAGTACTGCATTTAACCACTCACGTCCTTGCACATCTTTAGTTGGTATTACTGAAGAGAGCTGGCATGCTCTTAAAATCTCGTCATCCGAGTAGTAACGGATTATTAGGCACGGGTCAAGATGAGAACTTTCACATGGTGTCTCTGAAGGAAAGAACAAAAGTAATAATAAGTAGTTGGCTTGCTTTGCTCACTTCAGTTATCATGGAGTACGATAGTACTCCATATATTGATGGCACCGAAAAAATGGCTGCTCCATTGAACGTGTACAAAACAGATTACGATTCCCCTAAAAACCTGGGAAATTAAGCGCATGCGCAAACAGTGAGTACCAGGCCACTCTTCGAGGAGGGAGTGGCCTGGGAACGAGGCTAAAAGTGAGCATGCGCATACGGCACGAGGTCTCAAACAGTAGCAAGCCCATTTCGTCAGCTCTGATGGTACTTGAAGTGTGCTTAATCAAGTTGCTACATGACACTATACGAGTGTACTGATGTGTAGATACAGCTACTAAAACTGACTATCATCGAAAATGTGCATTAAACTCATCAAAACGCGTACAAAAAATCAAATGAATGAAAAAACAAACTCGTGATTCACTTTTAAGGTGTGGAATGCAAGATGAAGGATACCTGAGGTAAACTTTGAGCCGTGAGTTGCAGATTAGCTAGCAGTATTGCCGAGGATCAAAGGCTGAAGGCCAAAATGTGTCCGAAATTAGGTGCCCTTACCTTACAGCATTTTGCATTGCTAAGACTGTTTTGAAGTCGCTAAGCTCTTAAATTGCCTGTTGAATTGAAATTTTAAACTTTTAGGACATGACAAAGCCAATTGTTTAACCTCGCCTCTCCATACACTACGTGGAATAAAAATCCTGTAGATAATTTGTTAGTACTGCATTTAACCACTCACCTAGTCCTTGTGCATCCTTAGTCTGAATGATATTTGCTAACCGACACGCTTCCAAAATCTCTTGGTCAGAGTGGTACCTGAAGATTATGCATGGGTCAAGATCTTGTGGATCTGAAGGAAAGAACAAAAGTAATAATAAGTAGCTGGCTTGCTTTGCTCACTTCAGTTATCATGGAGTACGATAGTACTCCATAATTATATTGATGGCACCGAAAAAATGGCTGCTCCATTGAACGCGTACAAAACAGATTACGATTCCCCTAAAAACCTGGGAAATTAAGCGCATGCGCAAACAGTCACAGGCCACTCTTCGAGGGGGGAGTGGGGAACGAGGCTAAAAGTGAGCATGCGCATACGGCACAGAAAGTTACGCAAGCAGTCAATAAACTGGCATTGAAGGTACTGAAGAGAAGAGTCCTGGTTACACTGTAGTATGTGAAGGCATAAGCCCATGCGGGCTCTGGAATCGTACTGAGTTGACAGTCTCACGTAGACAGACCTTCACTCTAGAGCAGCTATGTGGGACGCTTTAATACAGTTAACAGACAACCCAGAAAGCGGCTGTCTTCAATCGCCATGGACCTCGTGCTCGAGCAATGGTGATGATGTAACTGTGCATGGGCATGTCACTATATTACATGTACAGTCCAGCCTACCCACGTTCAATCTACCTTCTCTCTACCCAAAAATCATAAAATATTCCAGGCAGGCCTTCCCCACTTTTCGTACTGCAAGCGACAAAAGCTGGGCAGAGGCTTGGGAACAAGGCTACCATGATATTATAAACCAAATACCAAGGACTACAATGTGGTCTTGTTAATTTACACCTACTGATACTTGATATGTACCTCTGCTTCTCTTTGCATGTGGTGGTGGCTCCATCAGTTTCTGTGAGGAGTTATAGACAAAATAAATGTATGGGTTCCTTCTAGTGGTATACTTAGTGAATATTTACACCTCAACACCAGATCTAGTGGTAAACCAAGTACTGATCTACCTAAAACGTGAGTGAAAGTCACTCTCAGGCGATCGTACTCTTCAAGGGTGGTGGAGCCCTTAATTCTCATGAAGGTGTCAAATTTTGTGCTAAACCTTTCGATTTTTTTCCATTGCAGTTCCTTCAAGTTAATTTCCAGCTCTTCAAACAACTCGTCATCTTCTACGAATTCCTGAATTGCTTCTTTAGCAGTGCAACCGGCGGTGGAGTTGAATCCTAGGGAACCTTGACTGACTCCATCCACTACTGGCTCCACCAGAATCTACCCAAAAAATAAAATGATTTATACAGGTACTGGTTACTTCAATTCCTTTCACTTCAATTTGCTTTTCTTATATATGATTGGAACATGAAAGGCTCAAATCTCACACTTCTACTTCCAGTGGCAATGTATTAGAACTTGACTGGGCACTCACTGCAATGGTTGAATAACCCAGCTAGCTAGTAGCTAGTATCAAACAATAAAGCTCTCCCCCTGTACTAAAAATGGAGATCACAGTTCAATATGTTAAACTACTAGCTACATAATCTTACGTTACATAATCTTACCTCAATCGATGTAGAAGTCATGATGAGTGGCTCCTCAGGAGCTCAAGTTGTAATGATGGGGATTGGTTGCCGAAGAGGGATTGAGTGCCTCGCCGAAGGGGCTCGATGAACGCCGAAGAGGAATTGGTCACCGAAGGGGCTTGGTGGACGACGAAGAGGGATTGAGTGATTGCTGGAAGGGGCTCGATGGATGCCGAAGAGGGATTGGTCGCCGAAGGGGCTCGATGGATGCCGAAGAGGGATTGGTCGCCGAAGGGGTATGATCGTTGGAGCATGCATACGATGCTGATTGTTGAGAGAAGCATACATGTATGTATGTATGTATCTTGTCGCACAGCCTAACACTGTAACAAGCTTCTAAACTTTAATGCGCATACCATGGCAGATACTGATTGTTGAGAGAAGCGTACATGTATGTATGTACCTTATGGCGTATCCTAGCACTGTAACGGGCACCTAAATTTTGTGTACACACACCATGGCTTACCCACACTGTGCTGATTGTTAAGAGAATCATTCCGTGAATTTTGCGCAAAATAAATTAAATGCGCATTTTGCGCAATAATGATTGCGTTTTTGCATGTGTTCTCATGAAACTGCGTACAACTGTGCCGAACTGCGGGTGGAATTTGACGAGATCGAAACGAGGTGCACACTCTAGCCACAAGTGCTTACTGCTCGGAATCTTGTGCGTTTCAAGTATTATTTCACTAAAACATTTTAATGGATCGTGTGCTTTTGCGCACACCATTTGCCGCGTAGCTGTGCAAAGAGGCATGGCCGTGTACGAAGGCACTGATTTGCGCAAGGCACGCTCACTCTCGCGTGAGACTTGCAGTATCTTGCGCCAACACTGCAAATAGTTTTACTAGGGCTAGGGGGGGTTAATTATCTTATGGCGTAGCCTAACACTCTAACGCACACAGCAGATAAATGGTGGCTCCTGATTGCTTTGCGAACGGTTTCCATGAAGGGTTATGAAATTTGCAAGATTAACTAAAACGTTACTGGACCGCATCGATCAGTGTGATGCAAGCAAAGTATAAAATTCTGCTTCTTGCAGAAGATTATGACTGCAGCATTTGTTCTTGACCTCATATACGGTGGTTCAAAGTACAAAGTAGAGATTTCAACTTTTTTGTATCATACAAATATAGCTCATGAGGATAAAAACAATTGGTGTAATTCTGCCTGAACAAGTACCTTGCCTTAAATTTCCTTGCACAAAACTTTGTAATAAAGGGGATGTACACACTCTCCGCATAACACTGCTATAGATCTTCCAAGTTTTTCTAACATCAGACAAAATTTGTAGTGTCACAGTAGTGAGTCATACATGCTCGTCAAAATACACACCTTTGTGGTGAAGCACCTGAGGAAAATTAAGATTATGCGACCACATGTTTTACAAAGAAAAAGCCTACTAATTTGGATGGATAAGCAGAGGTACATGTGTATTTGTTTGTTTCCACTCTCTCTACGTTTATTGTGTGACCTCAGTGAGGAAATCTGTAGCCCTAACAATCACATCAGATGTGAGAAATCAATGCTGCTTCCTACTTGGCAGTGGCTTTGTTACGGCACTGGTACAGAGGATGAAATAAGGTTCAGAAATTGCTCTGCCTGATTGTCTGAGCATATTTAATTTTGGTCTGCCATTTCTTAAGTTCGGTCTGCCGTACTAATGTGTCTTTAACCCTTTTAATTAATGTGAGGTGCTTAGGTCGTGTGCTTACCGCTTTAGTATACGTATAATACCTCTAAAGATGGTAGTCCAGGCAGATCCAGAGTCAGTTTCACCTGGTTGCAGTACAGCTACCAGTGTGTTTAGGAAATCTGGACAATGTTTCCGATAATATTGGGTAACGCCAGAATGGATTGCAGATGCCTAACCGTTTCCTCTGTGATCCCATGTGTTTCCACAGTGACATTTTCTTGCTGTATCATTTCAAGGCAAGATGATAGGTCTTCCCACTTCCATGGGAAGCTGGTAAGCCAGGTGGTAAAGACTTTCGCCCGCTCCTGAGGAGTCGGCAGTCAATAAAATATGTCCGATTGCCTGGCCTTCTTGATTTCTTCTGAGTACTCGCAAGTTCCTTTCTCAAAGTCTATATCAATACGCCCCATCTCTCCAGCAGAGTACACTCGCTTGGATCCTGAAGGTTTCCTCCATCCCTACATCTTTTTTATTTTTTTTGAAAATTTTTTTTTGTAACTTGTTTCTATGCTTTTTTGCTTGGCAAAATATGAAATATATTGTGAATGCGTAATAGTACATCTATAGTATAATAATGATATAGTAGCATAATGATAGTATAACATAATATAAATGAATAAACATAAACATTGCACTAATAATAACATTATAAGACTGAATAATAGTATACTATACAAGTATAATAATATATAACATAAAACAGTCTTTAATAATAGTTATTTATAATTGTAACTTTTGAGCTCTTTATCTGCATAATGAAGAGAATAATACAGTAATAATTCTGTTGGACGATACTGTGTTTTCAAGGTGAGAAACTTACATTTTCTTTTACATTGGGCATCCGCCCCCCTCCTCTCCTCCACGCCCTTCCTCCTCGACCTCCTCTCCCCCTCCTTCTCTCCCGTCGAGGCGGTCTCTCGGCTCATAAAGGGTCATACCCAGAACACCCATTCCTCCAGCTCCGGATCGACCTCCTCCTCCAACACCCATTCCTCCAGCTCCGGATCGACCTCCTCCTCCAACACCCATTCCTCCAGCTCCGGATCGACCTCCTCCTCCAATAGTATGTTTTAAATGACTTCATTCTAGCTCTACGATTCTTGGCAGAGCTATAGTGTGCTTTAGAGGCAGCTTTTTCTTTGTGAAGGTCAAAGCTATAGCGTGCTTTCCTGGCAGCCTTTTTTTTGTCAGGGTCAACACTTTAGAGGCAGTCTTTTCTTTGTCAGGGTCAGTGCTATAGCGTGCTTTCCTAGCAGCTTTTTCTTTGTCAGGGTCAGTGCTATAGTGTGCTTTCCTGGCAGCCTTTTCTTTGTCAGGGTCAGTGCTATAGCGTGCTTTCCTGGCAGCTTTTTCTTTGTCAGGGTCATTGCTATAGCGTGCTTTCCTAGCAGCCTTCTTTTTGTCAGGGTCAGAGCTATACTCTTGTTTCCTTTTAGACAAAATTCTTAATTTGTTTTCCTGATAATACTTTTTATTCTGAGCCTTTCTTTTCTTTGCAGAAGGCATATTTCACAGCTAAAAACTTGGCACTGATATTGCTACCTGCATACAAATACAGTAAAGCAGAACAATAGACAACTCCAAGGTAGCTAGCACTGAAAACAGCCAAGTCAGTCAACTCTCTCCAGGCCCCCACTCAATGAAGAGCCTATCATAAGCTTTGTCTGCAGCACGTCAGGGGACGGAGTATTCAGTGTGACACTGTTTGGTATACATTTCTGGGGGTGATCATTAGTGCTTATCAGTCCTATGGAGGGCAGTGGCATAGGTGTGTGGTAGCACACAGAAAGAGAGGGTAGTTTGATTGTAGTTATGACTGTGGTGTTCTCTAGAATTCAACTCTTATTATACAACTAACAAAGCAGCACGTGCAGTACAATAAAAGGCAGGACAATACATGCTAAAGACTGCACGATATAGATAGAACACAATACATAATAAACAATGTACCAACAAAATAAGACATGAAAACCTAAGCTTTCCCATGATTCAGCTAACCCTGGGGGCACTTTTCCTAGGAGTGGGTGCATTTTGCCAGATACTGTCTCAAAGTAAATGCTGTGGTAATAGAGAATGCGCACATGGCAGTGCCAACCTCAAGATTGGATAAGGTGTTTTGTATTTCAGATTTCAGTTCTGGGCTACAGGGATTAGTTGGTTGGGACGATGTGCACAGGCCGGACAGGACATAATCATAATCGCTAGAGATGTACATATGAAATGTGAGGACAGTAAAGACCTTGCCGAACCTCAAAGGACTCACTATATAAGCTGTCGTGAAGCTGTGACTGTAACTGGGCAGGTTCCAACAGCTATATACTAGAAAGCAAAGAGGATTGTGACACAGCCCCAAGGCCAGTTCCAGTGCTGCCTATGTTAATTAAATCTCAACGGTATTAATCAATGCAACTACCAACAGCACAAAATGCAAATACAGGAGTGGAGCTAAAAATCACAGCATATTGCTGCAGTCAGGCTGGACGGTTCTGGAGGCATATGAACTCTGTTCATATCTGCATGAAAAATACTTCACATCTCTTGAGGGATTTATACCACAAATGGGTGTCTTGCGACAACAAACTATCAAGAGATTCTCATAACCGATGTGGGCTATCCTGCCAGGCCCAGTCTTTGAGTAGCTCTCTAACTGCACCGTGGCTATCACTGCTTCGTCCACGGATGCCGGTCTTTGTTATTTTACACCAAAGGACACCGGTGGGTCGCTCAGTTGTCTCAGGTGGCTGTTGAGGGTGAGACGTTTCCTGGCTTCCTGCTACAGATCTGGGTACGCCTTATCCGCAAGTCATCCTCTGCAAAGTCTGCCCAGTCTTCTCGCTTTCGCTTCTGTCGGGTATTGTCAATCTCAGTCTGACTTGCTATTCCGACAAGAATGTTTTATATGACTAGTCCCTTGAACCTCATTCTACGCACAAGGTGGTTTCTGAATATAATTATTATGCACAGCGCACACCAATACAGCGAGCTAAAGTGCAGCACTCACCAAGATTTCAGCCTTTTGCAAGAAAACAATCACACGCACGCTGCCTGATCCAAGTATTGCCTGCGTCACATGTCCAAGTTCTGGTGTGCAGATGAGCTGCTTGACCCATTGTTGAGGGATACTGACTCCATTTAATGCCCATTACGGGTGTTTGTATGGTCTACACAGCAATTGTATCTTGTGTTCTGACCAAATCACTTTCTTCCTCCCACCCCCCGCCTCCACCATCGGTGGCAGTGTGGCTGTGGTTGGGTAGTATGGGTAGTAGGGAGGGTTACTGGGGCGGCTGGGGTGATCCTGAAACAGAGTAGCTATGCAGTCAGTATTATTAGAGCAAAAATAGTCTGATTAGCACATTCCAAGTATTATAATGGTCTTAGCAGAACAGCTCTGTGAAACTGGAATTCAGCTCAATTGGAGTAGCAGGCCATATGCGAGCATGCCAACACACCCTCCAGTCAATTGCAAGAAAAATGATCATGTATATAGTATATACCGAGAATAATAGTGGGAAAGTTGCATATACGTAGGTAATACTACATACAGGCAGAGCTATGGAGGGTAGAATTTGATGTTGGATTACTACATGCACAGTCACCTGGGACCGTGTACAAAAGACGTAGAAGGAGTGGAGATACTGAGAGGGGAAATCCCAAATTTTCTGCTCGAGTTGTGTCGGGAGGTTTTTCCGCGGTTGGTGGTCACTTGAGCCATTCAGCTATTCATGTATGTTAGATTGCTGTAGAGAACATACCTGCAGCATGAATCTGCTGGACCCAGACTGCAAAATGCTGCAGATAAGATCGGATCGTATTGAGCTCGTGGGTCAGCAGGTGGTGATACAAAATGTTTCCTCTTCATGTTTTCACGCCGTATCCAGTTCTGCAGGGCCAGAGGGGTATCGGTGACACATTCCTTGTGGTGTATCGGATTCCTACCTTAATCTGACCGTCACTGAGGCCAGTGCTGCGTTTTGCCACATCAATGAAGGGGGTATGTTTCTTGCCACAATCCATGGACACGCTGGCCAGAGTCCTCCATTACAAGAGCATTGACACCAGCTGTTGCTCTTGTGCTGACAACCGAATCCAGCCACTGTTTAAAATTGTCCGCGGATAGGGCTGGGATGGCACCTACATAAGAGATTGGATAAACAACATTAATACGTAGTGAGTGTCACAGGTCTAAGTAATAGTTATATCCCTCATAGTATCCGGTTTAAATCACTAGGCCCTCAGGCGTAAAGTATTTTGTGCCACCGTCACCTAGCAACTGGCATTCTGTTGCCTAGGAAAATGACGTCAGATGCTTGTGACGAAATGGTTGCTATGGGTTACTATGTAGCAACCAATGAGAACCTTGCTTAGTCATTGGAGCTAACCGCAGAGTTTGGCCTAGCTAGCTGGTAGTAGTGCTGTGTTGGCACACAGAAAAACGGGGTAGTATTTTTGTTCGGTTATAGTTATGACCTTCGTCCTTTACTACCTTGTAGGAGTGCAGCTGTTCAGACGTGAGATTTGAAAATGCATGACAACGTTCCCATATTCCTTCAGGTACTTGAAAGAGAGCTTAAGCATCGTAGTACATCACACTTACTAAACAGGAAATGCTCAGCTATTCATGAATGTTAGATTACGTTATTTTGTAGAGAACATACCTGCAGCATCCATCTGTTGAATCCAGGCTTTAATTTGTTGTAGGTACGTTCTTACGATAATTTGTTCGTGGCTCAGCAGATGGTGATATAAGCCAGCCCCATGCTGGCCGGAGCTGTCCTTAACGAGTGCATCCCTACCTGTTGCTCTTCCCGTTATTACGGCATCTGACCACTCCTTAAAATTTGCAGTTGATATAGCAGGGGTTGTGAGAGTCCACTGGCTTGCCATTCTAATGTTTGCTTAATAGAAAAGTTGTACGACTGAATCAACAAAGTCTATCTCATAAGGTGAGCATTCATGTTCTTCATATGATGCAGCCAGGCCAGTGGTGCGGTGTTTGGTTCCATTGGTGAAAGATTACGGTGATGGATTTTGACAGCCCACACAATGGCGAGGTATATGTCTTCTCTTGAGTTTGCAGAGGTAGTGCATATCACGATTGCAGCACGGAAGCCAATTAGCAGTGGCATCTATGTATCTCTCCAACACCTCAGTTTCACCCCAATGATCTATAGTCTCTGCAGACTGCACATCTGAGGAGATTGAAACTGGTCCTGTATAAACTGCATGACTCCCAACCTTTCCAGCATTCTTTGTGGGCTTGGTTCTGTAAGCATGGTATGACCAAGCTGTTGAAATAGTACGGGGCATCTCTACCCAAGGTTTGGCACAGCGGACATGATTTCTCTCCTGTGATGTGCCACCGAGCGATACTTGGATCGTAATAGCCACCTGACAAGATGAACTGGATTGGAATTGTTTATTACGGCAGCTTCAACATGCAGAACATCGGCAATATACAAAACCCCAACCGAAATTTAGCGCAACACACTAACTGGAACAGACATTTCCAATCAACTGGGACCTTGTACCAAGTCCAACAGCAAGGTTACATCGTCTTGTAACTCGATGCATGATGGTATATTATATATACCATATTGGAATCCTCTAACTGACTCATCAAAGCACCGTTGCTGGCTTGTTAGAATATTTAAATACGGAATTTCCAGCAGATCACTTCTTGTGAGACAAGAACAGACTTCCCCAACCATAGCTCCACCCTCCGAAGCGGTTTCTATCTCGCTGCCCTCGCCCACGGCCACAGCGACGTTTGCTGCAGGCAGACTGCACCTGGTTCTCGTTGTAGAGTGCATCTGATTCTTCAAGTCGAGGTCTTACGGGGTATGGGGGCTCCGCATCTGACACCAAAATGACTTCCATGTCCGATCCTACTGAGACTGACCTGGAGTCTAACAAGAGAGAAATGAACGGGATATCAATTTTGGAGATGATAAATTCTACAAACGTTGCGCAATCCACTAGTATTAAATTTTGTACTTACTGAACAAGAGTGCATCCACGTCAAACTGATCATGAGACATTATCATGTTACTCAGAACACTGACAACTTTCACTTTCTGCAGACACACAACTGAAATAGGATGGCTCACCAAACATATGATGCCAGTCTACCCACACTAGGACTGCACTAATGTGTTCACTCAGAATAATGTGAGAATAAGGCCATTCCAGTTAAATTACCTGTTGAATGGATCCAACTGACTGAGATTTTTGCCAAGTTCAAAAAAATTAAATGTGACATCATCAACGATGTTTAATCGTGTTTTAGTTTATACGGATTCACTGCGTGGTGGCGGATGGCGATAGCACAGACAAAAGAGCGTGGGAGTGGCTAGACTGGGGCTTGTGCATGTGCGCCCCCCCCCAATTCGACCCCATTCATTGTAGGGTTGGGGGGGCAGGGACAGGGGCCGGTGGCACTGCAGCTGTAAGATTACACTGGAACGATGCGTTTTCAATGAAGATGGACGGAGTCTGCATGTAGAGTAAAGGAATCATCACAACTCAGTTGTCAAATTACTCTCAATACTCTGGTACGCCCATAGTGTCCAATCAACACAGGTCTCGTGTGTCCATATAACACTTTGTCTGTTTTAGGCCATTGCATTTTTTTCCACCCAAAGTCTCGAGATATTATGTTGTAGGAAAGTCCATTGTTTGTATACAGTACACACACATCACGGCTGCCTTCACCACTTGCCAACCCTATGGGATGGGATGAAACACCACATCTACATTAACGTGGTTATCACTATAGCATTGCAAGAGCATGTCTTCTCCTGTACTCAATACAGTATTTTTATCTTGCTTAAAGACATTAGTTAGCCTAAGTATAGTGTTCCAGTAGTGTCTGGTGTTGCGTAGTGTAGACATCCCACGATACATCCACTCGACCAAGGTGTAACTTACGATAGAACGGGTGAGCACCTAATATCTCTGCGAGTACGATTCCTGCAAGGTTAAACACACACCTTTAATGCACTACATCGGTAATAACTCATAAGCGCTCTTATATAGTCTGCTTAGGCGGGCACATGTGGGAACTCAAGTCATAAAAACGGGTGTAACTGACACCAACATGCGTATTGCGCTCGTTCCCAGGTAGATATTTACAGACCACTGGACCGCCTGGCAATGTTACTCAGCCATCTGTCCCGAAGACGCACAAACAATCTGCTTTCTAGCACTCTTTGTAGTCACCACACTGTTTTGTTGACCTAGCCCCACGACGTCTTGGTACACAAGGCCCGAGGCAATCACATGTTCTTGCACACAGACTCTTCATCCTTCTGTATTTTCTTTTGGTCACGCCCATCTCTGTGGAGCATGCATTATAGGTAGATGCCAAAAAAAACTGTTTCAGAAACAGCCAGAGGTACCTTCCTGAAGTTGTGAGCATTTGTTTGATTACTTATCAGAGAAAAAACAAGAAAACGTTGTAGGAAGACTTAGGACAGAGTGTCTGTGGGATGATTGATACTGAGTGTCTGTTGATCCCATTTTATGAGTTGACCTGTGCTGTTTGGGTGAAGGAATAAACCCGAGGAGTTGTTCACTCCTCCCACTTTGGAAATTGCTTCCTTGATTTCCTTCTCACTCTCAAGCTCGAGGTGCTCCCTCACCAGCGGCATGTATAGCATCACTCCTGGCTAGTAACAAAGCTTGCCAGTAAGACGTGTTTATTTAATAAATAATACAGGTATTGTTGGATAAATAAAGTATAACGTACAGATAGATAAGCATACATAACTTAATAATTATTAATAATTGTTACTTTGGAGCTGGATTTATTTTGGTTAGCTCAAGCTCTTCCGCTTCCCACTCCCCCTCTTCCCCTCCTCCTTCGGCCCCTTTCGCTGCAGTGGTCAGGGCGTCACTTGCCAAGCCTTATCTGATACCTGTGATTTATAGTCAGCCAGATGAAAAAAGCCCCAGTGCTGGAAAGTCTCCCTCTGTTGCACAAAGCCTTGGGTTGTGACACCAGCAAGACATCATCGTACAGACACACTTGTACACTCTCAGGGTCTATGAGGATGGTGGGAACAAGTGGATTTTTGCTTTGAGAATGAGAAGTCTTTGTCGTCCGTCTTTTGGCTTTGTATTGGTTCGGATAGTGTAGTAATACTGTGGATGTGAGAGAAGAATTCACTATGCGTTTGCAAAGCCAATCACTGACTGCCGGGTGGCAGAGTATAATATTTGTAACTCACTCCAACTAACCGCAGATCTGTTACATGGATGCCGTCTTTGAACTTGTGGTGCACAAAGAGCCATCACATAGGTTTATCAAGAAAATCATGGGGCAGCATGAATAGTAAAATTAAGAAAACATCTATTAACCGAATGTTATATATAATTGCTCCATAATGAGGCTTTTTTTCCTTCACATTTTGAGTTTGGGAGGAACGCTTTTTGTAGTACTCTCTGTATACACAGCAAAGTGCTCGTCAACTCTCCCAGTCTCCCTGCATCTGGAGGTAGTGTCTCTAATGCTGTAGTTGCTCATCAAGATGGTGTGTCCAGCGTAGTTTTTTGTTTTTTTTCGCCTACTGTTTTTTTTTTACGGGAACATACAGGTGCGCGTCTCCCTCTGTGATTTTATTGAATGCTTGGGCGTCAAATTTGGCAAATCTGCCAGGGGTAAGTTCATCAGATAGCCACACTGCATCGCCTTGCCTATTTAAAGAGGCTGATGCTTGAAAGCGCACAGAGGCTTCTGCTGCAGCGTCAAACCACCGGGATCCAAATGCCTCTTCTAGGAGCCACTTTAGAGTGGTATTTCCAGCTCCTGGGCAGGCATCGATGTATATCTGCGGTGGTTTTTTTGACTCAATTAACCCTTTAACGCCCATTGCGCACGCGCATATATCACTGAACTGCCCACAGGAATTTAATTATTTCACGTGCATGGCAGTGCATGCTGATTACAGTCTCGTAGTGAAAGACAGAGCAAGACAGCGACTGAACTCACGGAAGAACTGAAGAGAAGAGCTCCCAAGCTTCATTTTGATACCGGATTCAAGCGTGATTGACAGGAAGAAAGCCATAAGCGGCAGCAGAATTCTCGGGCCCGGCGATGTTGACGATTATCACCGTCACCTACCCTCAGAAACGGCTGACAGAGGCTACAAAGGATTATCAGGCCATCCCCACAGATCTACAGCAGTGTTGTACCTTGTGTCTAGTTGATTACAGAACCGCTAGTGCCGTTTAGCAGCCTAGAATACCCGTCCTTGTTGTATCCGTCTACTAACAGACGTTACTCATTGTATAATAACTCACGAACGGCATGGGGAGGTCCCGGGAAATAGTGCTTAAATGAACGTATTTACTTGCTATGACATCGCTATTCACAAAGGGGATCTCCCTGGAGCGAACTCTTCCGGTAGAATCTCGATCGTTTTACATGACGCATATATGCGTCATTGGGCATTCGACAGTAAAGCACGCGATGACGCATATATGCGGCATCGGGCGTTAATGGGTTAACAAACACTTTAATTCCAAACTGTGTGGGCTTTTTGGGTAAATATTGTAGAAATGTAATCCTGCGCCTAGTGCCAATCATCATTTCATCCACTGAGAGTTCTCTTCCAGGCTGGTAATACCTAGAAAATACTGCTCCCAAGTGATCCACTAAAGGACGGACTTTGAACAGCGGATCGTAGCCTGGCTCGGATCGTTTCTTCTGTAGAGAATTATCATATAAATCTCATGAGGTGGTAGATCAACTGACATGCTTGTTTACTGTGCATCTGGTACTTAAACAACTTGGCCACTTCGCGGGGTTGGTCTTTGGGCTTGGGGGATCTATTACTCTCTACTGATAGATTAAGTAGTTCTTCATCCACCTCGCTACGGTGACTCTTTGAAATATAAAAGCCATTGTGATTATGTTCTGTCCTCCTCATCTGTGCCCTCACCTTTACACCTGGGATCCGTACCTTTTGGAATTCCAAGCTGCGGAACAGCTCGAGAGTACACCAGTACTACACTCCTTTGGTAGGGGACGCTTGCGCGAGCTAGCCGGACAAGTACTACTACCTAGAGTTGCGTTGGAATCTGTACTTCAGGAAGAACCTGGCACTTCATGTGTACAAGATGGGCGGAGTGTATATTTCATACCATTTTTCCTGGCACTTTACACGCCTCATAGAGAGTTTTAATTATCTGGGCTATTTTATTTGGTGGGATACCCTCGGGTAGCTATGGAACTGGTTCTTGAGGAAGGGGCTTCGCTGCGCATGTCGGTAGCCCACGATATTCTACATACACAGACTTCACATGCACATGCATATGTTTCTGGTCTGTAGAATGCGAGTTTAGCCGTGTACCTGATCTCATTAAACATAGGCACCTTTTTTGTAATCAGAATGTCTGTTCACTATTCAAGCACGAGCAGTGGTCTCGCAAACATGCCACAGATTTTTGCATCTCTAGTTAAGCGAATTAAAGAGGTGATCATTGAAGTACGTATAGCTGCACGCATCCACCATTAATAACGTAGTATGAGTCAAACAATCAAAAAATTCTGGGTGCTGGCCATGGCCAGTTATACAGATGGAATAATAGGCATGACCATGCCAGTTATACAGATATAGTGATAGGCGGTGATGTCCATGGCGATGCAGCTGCATGACATCAGCGGCCTTGGCCGGTATTGGCTATAGCCTTTCTCAGTGCCCTGTCCAGCTCTCCACTGTCTCCAGCCATTGTGATGAGGGTACAATTTTCAATAAAAATTCCAGGGGTCTACACGTATAGAAGAAAATAAAGCAATTATTGCCGAGCGACTTAGTGCGAGGTAACTAATTGTGCAGTGTGGGCTGACATCTCAGCCAGTGTGTACATAGAATTATGATATGATAATATATTATATGTGCGCAACTTCTGTCACTTAGGAATGCAATTAAATCTCAGGTTATGTTTTGTTATTACTACATCTGTACGTTCCGTATACATGTTATTACTACATCTGTAACGGAATGCTTCCAGCCCTGGGGGCCACACGGGGGGGGGGGGGGGGAGGGGGTTGCCACATGTTCAAGACGGCGTCCTGACCAGTTAGCTATGCACCATTTACAACGGTCGTAAATGCATGAAACCTTCCAGAATGTAACTACATGTAGAAACAAAGGTCTACTTCTGGAAAAAAGAGAAAGGAAAAGTTGGCTTCACTTCAGAAATCCAAGAGCTCCTCAGATGATGAACCCTCTGGCAGCCCACAGTCTAAGAACCATCTCAGTAGATCTCACAAAAACGCAACTTAATTTTCCAGTTGATTATACGACCGATGAGCTCAACTGAACGCAGAAGGCACCACCGCCATTCATCAGCTGAGGCAGACAAACAAAGGGACCACCATCGTTCCAAAAGGAGCTTCAGTCCAGAATCAGATTGTTCTAGACGTCACAAACATGACTCTCCATCCGACAGAGATCTACCACATAGAGAGTCACACAGGAGGGAAAAGAGCCCCCCACCAAGGCCCGTAAAGGACTACACCAAGAGAAAGCATTCTCGTAGTCCTGAGTCCTATGGACGGGAAAGACGGCATCATGGTTCTTTGCCCAGAACGCATCTATCACCCTCCTCTAGCCCCGAGCGTGAGACACGTACACACCGCAGACGAAAAGAACAGCTATCTCTTGTAACTGACATCTTCAATACACGGCCAAGTTATATTATATTCCGCTGATGTTCTGCCTCCTCACGCGCACTGTTCATCTGATAGGATTCAGCGGTGTCTGGCTGCCACCTCCAGGTGCAAGACTGTCATGCTCTCTTTCCCCTCCACTTTTATTTGAAACACTGTTCCCACTCGAATGTAGGCAGCTTTCACAGCTTGTGAGCCTCCATTGGTATCTGTCAATAGCCACTCTTGGCATCCAAAGTGGAGAAGATCTTCTTGCCACTTAGCTGGTCCAATAGGTCATCGATGCGAGAGAGGGGAAAGATCATAATGGCCCGCTCCTGTAGAAGTATAAACTAAAAAGATTGTTCGTTCTGCAGAACCAGCTATTGGAGTTACATACATGAACGGGTTTTGACAGTTTGTGGTGATGATTACAAGTGATGCCTGCAAGACTGCAGCCATTGCCAAAGGCATAAGGTCTCCAAGTGAGTGGTTATAAAACCCATTTTGAAGAAACTTGTTTGCTTCACCAAGGTAATCGTAGCCTAAATCACATTGTGGTATAAAGTTCTCATACATGTTGCGGTGATCTCCTATGAGTTCCCGAACAAACACTTATCGCAGCTTCATTCACCAAATTTCTAAATCCAAACTGTCACTGCTCACAATGCCGATTCTAGTAAGACAGTTTGTCCAGCTATCGAGGTCTACCATAAGATTCATGGACACTGCTTTAAAAAAGCAGTTTCCATCTGGTGTAGTTGGAGAAAAAGTGAGTCCATACCAACTTAATCTGCTTTGAATCTGTGTGTCAACTGCTTCACTGCTGATAATTGCAGATGCTAGGAATTCTTGAAAATGCTGAATTGCATTGGTCAACTGTGTTAGCTGCATCTTCAACAGTGCCCTCTTAATTTGTAGTTTCTGTAATGACCGCTGATAGATTAGTCCAAGGTCCATGAGATATGTCCACTTCCCAGTGATCCTGTTGCTGCAATCTTACTTTTGGCATAATCCCAATGGGCTTTGTATTAGCGGAAGGTGTTCCTCGTAAAGGGCTAGCTGCAATTGGTCGAAACTGCAAGCTTTTCTCGAAATCTCACTGAAGTGTTGTGAGCATGAATTATTGTTGTCAATGGTGCATATGCAAGAAGAACTCCAATTCTGCTTCTGTTGAAAAAAGAGTTTATGTGCTCATGAAACCGCTCATTTCTGTTTGTCCCTCCTCCTGGCGGAATACTGGAAAGGCAACCTGCAGATATATGTGGTGCTTTAAATTTTTCACAGCAGCAACAGTGTCAGCCTTAAATAATTTAACTCCTTGATCATTTGCCACATCTTTCCAATTAGAAACAAAGCTTCCAGTTGTTTCCGCACCACTTCGTGACCGTCTAGTGGTTAGGACATTGTGTTGTGGCCGCAATAACCCAGGTCTTCGGTGTTCCACACAGCAAAGGGCTCGTATGGCTCCTTTAGCTTGTCGACCTCCCTTGGACGTTGTCTTCACAGCACTGAGTCAACTCTCGCTTAATCTCCGCCACCTCGGCTCAATCTGGATGATGGTTACTCATTCTTCGGTTCTCTGCCTCCAGTACATTTGTGTTGGTCTGCAGGGCGTCCAGTTGCGTCCTCATTTCCTTCTTGGCTCGTTATTGTCATCCACTGTTAGGGTCACTCTAAGTTTGCAAACAAAGTTTCACTGTTTTCATTGTCTGGAGGAGACATGAGGATCTTTCAAGTGTCTCAAGCATAACAGAAGGATAAAGTTTTTTTTTGGAAAGTTCAAAGTGTTAGAAGCATTAATTATGCAGCTTGTGATAATTCAATAAAATTACACTCCTCCTAAATGTAGTGATGTGGTATGGCATGACCGCAGTGGATGGTGTATCTATTACGATGTATTCTTTTAGTACCAGTGGTGCATTGTTTAATGTATATATATGCACTATTTATTGTTGGTTATTATCTTATTGTAGGAATTCTTGAAGGAACTTGAAGGGCTCACTGGGATGGTGCCTGTGGACCTATCAAATATCTGGATTATTTACGATGCACTATTTGTTGAGGTAAGAGTCTTATATGTGTGGCAGTCTTGAGTAGGAAGTGGACGTTATTCAACTGATTGTGTCACTGTCTTGAATGTGCCTATTTCTGAATTTCTGTTAAGTGCAGGGCTCACATGTGCTGTGTCACATATTGAGGCTTGTATGAAGCACATGTGAGCCCCGCCCATAACAGAGGTTAACAGATACAGCACTATGACTACGTGACGGAATAATGTTCGCCCCGAGCACTTCTGTCACTAATGCCGAAATGTGATACGTGTCACCAACAAAAGGGCAAAAGAAGGAGGGGGCTACACTCCTAGGGTAGTCAGGTTTGGTGGGTGGGCAGAACACGCTGATGTAAGTTGTAGTATATGCCAGCACATCAGTGTGGGGCCAGAGAGGAGGGGCCAGGAAGAAGACAAAGCTGGTGGCCCTGCTGTAGCTATCAGTCACCTGCAGCACCATCTGATGCTACTAGCCGAATCTACACTGCCGGAGACTCACCAGTTACTCTATTCGATTTGGAGTGCCCCATATGCAGCAATATCCTGGACCGACCTATAGGACCTGTTCATGTGGTCGTCACGTCTGTGCTGATTGTTGTTGTGAGTGGCTACGGGTAACCAACACTCTCTCCTGTATGCCCATGTTGTTATGGGGAGCAGTTCCACACATTCAGCAGCGTTCGGCCGGCCTCCAGTCTGGTCCTGAAGCTTACCTGGGGCCTCCACAGTGTGTGCAAAGAATGCAACCAAGTGGCTATGGTTGCTAACTACCATGAGCACAGTTATCACAGCAATTTCAGAGGAGAACGTAGAGAAATTCATGGCTTATTTCCGAGTCACTTTTCCTGGTGCAACCGCCTTACCCAAAATGCACATCTTGGAGGACCATGTGATCTCATTGATAAGACTGTGGTGGGTTGGTGTTGGGGCCATGGGAGAGCAGGGTCCCAAAAGTATACAAGCTTTTTTCCAATAATCATACACAGGAATTCTTATATCCTGTACAGCAGTTACTACACATGATGGTGACTCCTTTCTTGCGCATTTCACCT
This sequence comes from Phakellia ventilabrum, assembly GCA_963921505.1. Taxonomy (NCBI): domain Eukaryota; kingdom Metazoa; phylum Porifera; class Demospongiae; order Axinellida; family Axinellidae; genus Phakellia; species Phakellia ventilabrum. Next base: position 7,259,257 of record OY997378.1, on the reverse strand, counting down.
ACCTCCATTGAGAAGCAAAAAAAATTGAGGAGTGGCTTTCTTCCGTTGGTATCTATCAACTTTGTTATCTATCTATCTATCTATCCATCTGTTGTCTATCTGTCTGTATCTATCTATCTATCTATCTATATAGCTATCAAGCTCAATACAATCAATATTATGTAAATTCAATGCCATCTGGGGTATGCACAGGCAGCCGTCCTTCCCGCCCCAGCTTTTATCTCCATGGCTACAAGATTAAAGCTGGGATAGGAAGGATTGGGAACGAGGCTACACAGGTACCACTCATCCTGGCCTTGCTCAATGAAATGTGGGACTACACTGTGGCTGATAGTGTATTGCATGAGCCAGTTTGGGCTTCAATTCATACATACCTCTTGGCCGTTTCATTGCTGCACGCAAGAATCAAACACCAGATATGCTGCCACTTGGATACTTCATATCTCCCTAGCGTACAGGTAGCGCAGTTCAGGGGTACCTCCAGCAGTTAGCCCAACTTTTCATGCAGCAACTCTTCCATGTGTATCTCCAGTGGAAATTTTAGCTGTTGGTTGCGGGCTACTTTGTAACCCATACTAAAATCAAGTGGCCTCAAAGTTTGCCCTATAACTCTGGCTGGCCCCAACCAGTACTTGCACCATTTTCGTTTTCATAAGTGATAAAACTGACCGTGTTATTTAGATAGGCAAGAAATTTCATTCTGATAAGTAATGAATTCCTGTGCTGCTGCCTAGTGACTTCACACGGGATGCGAAGGTATGGTAATTATGTTAGCACTTCCTGAAAAACTGAGTTGTTGCAATAAAACATCCATGCATGGCCACAAACTCTCGAACCAAATTTTGGCCCAGGGTCAACGAGGCAGGGTGACTATCAAACCTAGGTAAAGGTTACAGTGGTTATTGGGGACTGACGGAAGCTTGTTTTTTTTCTGATTTAATGGCACCTGTTCATGTATATTGGCAAAGTGGTATAATACCTTATTCAAGGGACTCCTAGGTGGCCTTGCTGCAGGTAGCAGTAAACCTGGACTTTTGGAGTGACATAGTGCAAACCTCTGTGGTGAGAAGCCCTTGGGTTTCCCCACCCCCAGTTTATTCCCTGTAGTACAAGTCTCTATTTCTTTTCATAGAGCGTATCCAACCGTACACTGCCATCATGGGCCACACCTGAATACATGGAAAAGATGGCAAGCCTCTCTGACTTTGCTCTAGAGCTGATGTTCAACTCTGTGGAGAAGAACAGGCTAACAGCAGGTATATGTAATAGAGTGTGTAGCTACTGTGGTTTGTTGCAGGCATAAAGAGAAAAGATGGCTTTTTGCAGCAAGTGCTATGGATTTCTGTGTGTACGTGAAGGTGTAAAGTTGAGCTTTTCTTCAAATTTTATTCTATTGTATGTATTTTAAGCAAGAACACTTCATGTGCCGTAAACTGCACTGCATATGGAGTAGGTAATGAGCTTTGGGCGAAGAGATTGTGACCTTTCTCTTGCCCCCCAGCCCCGGAAGCACATCAGAGCACTTAAATTTCTTGTGACCGTGCCCCCAGACCTCCTGGTTCTGTATGCATTTATGTATCTCAAGTCTTACCCCCCCCCTGCAAAAAAAAATTATACATAACCTTCTGTTGAACAAATAGGTTTGTGCAGTTTGTGTGTCAATGCGTACACAAATCTGTTGCATTGTAATTAAATGCTGTTATTAACGGGGAAAATCACTTTTCTGGTCCACTCAGTGCAGGGAGGATTGTAGTGTTGGCCATCAGCCAAACACTGTGCAAAAGCAAAAGCTCGTTATCGTATATTGTCTATGTTCAACCTAAGGTCATGTGTATGCAATGTGTGGCAGCTAATTGTTTCAGCTTGGCGATGTATGTGGAAGAATAGTAATTAGTCCATGTACGTCCATGAAGATTTTTTTCTTTCCTCAGGACTTTGGATCCAAAAGGTGCTCACTGATATGAAGGGTAAAACTTCTGGAAATGAAAGTTTTAGTGATTCAAAGCTTTTTCTTTACTCTGCAGTAAGTTCATGAAATCACCTATGGCTATGATTTTACAAATTAATAATTTAATTCCTTACTAATTCTTTTTCTGGGAGCTGTGTCCGATAAATCTCTGCATATATCCTCAACAAATAATGAGCAGTGATGGCCTCTGTTCCCACAACTTGCTATCATCCACGAAGTATCCCCACTTTGGCTTGTTGGATTGCTTTTCTTCCCCCAAAGCCCAATCTCTGAGATTTGCATCACTAAAAGTTATCCATTTTTTATAGGGAATGTATTAGGGTCGGCAGAAATTATGTAAGATTTTATTAATGCACAATCAAATTCGAAATGTCATTTTTGTAGCACCTTTATAACATTTTGGAGCTGCCCCGGACAATTAAGATAATTAACTTCAGCCATTTTCATGTTGCATTTCGGGTTAATGATTCCAAATGCACTCTACAAATCCGCAAAAAATGGTGTATTCAGTATTTGGTACTTGTTTTCTTTCACTGTACAGCATGACACAACTGTTGCAGACATGATGAGTGCACTGAGGGTGTATGATGGTATACAGCCTCCATATGCCTCTGCTTTCTTCATTGAGCTTTTGTCTGATGACACTGGGTAAATTACTGCTGTTACAGAAATAGCAAAGATAAACTTAAGTCCTGTAGTACATTAGCCTCATTCCCAGTCTCTGCTCCATAGATTATTGTATGTTGTAGAAATAGTGCCAATGGAGCCAAAGCAATAATTATTTGGTCACCTCAGTGAAGGGCATCGTATCCATGGGATTTTGAGTGTGCTTTATGGAATGCTCTAGAGGTTGAAAGCTCCTGCCTGGTAGCTTGCAGGCCCAAAGCTTTCAACCTCCAGCTTTGGGCCTGCCAGCCACCAGACAGGGGCTTTCAACCTGCAAGCCACCAGATAGGAGCTCTCAAGTTCCAGCTTTGTGCTCCCAAGCCACAAATTGCAAGCTAGCCTAGCTACCTGAGCTCAAAGCACTGAGCTTGACAGCCGTAAGCTCCTGCAGCTTAGAGCTTAGAGTTTAGGGATTACGAGCCTAGTGCTTTGAGCTTAGGAGTGTCCAGCTTTGTTTGTATTGTATCTGAAGAGGGATGGCCTGTTACAGTTCTAACGTGGTATTCTATAACTTACATGTATATTTTTATGTTTTATAGAGATTACGTGGAATTGTCGTATCGTCATGATACGTATTCAGATGAGATCAAGAAGCTCAGTGTAGAGTACTGTAGTCAGCCGTCAAGGTGCACTTTGTCTGAGTTTGAGAAGTAAGTGTGCTATCTTGAAGAGGGGGGGGGTAGTGTTTGGCTGCAGTAGTAAAGTAAGAGGAGTAAATGATTTTATGGGGTATTTCGTGCATGCACAAACAGTGGATACCAGGCCACTCTTCGGTGGGGAGTAGCCTAGGGACGAGGCTTTTCTACACATAGCCCTGGATTACTAACTGGAAGCCCACTGTATGACTGGGCCATATAATTTCTTACAGTGATGATTGCGGCTATTCCCCCCCCCCCCCCGCTTTACTGCTTGAGTGGTTTGGTGGTCTATCTTTCCTGTAAACCACAAAAATGCAATCATCTAAGTCCTTGTAATATACATCCCTCCCACTTCACACGCTCCATGAGCACACTAATTTCGTTTATGGTGTGCAAACAGCTCAATTAAATCTGTGCTCTGGCAGATAGAACATATGTTCCATCTGCCCTAATTGGCGGATAGAGCATAGGCGGCTGTCTTTGAGGTATAGACTGCTACTGGCACCTTTCAACCGACCGCGCACAAAGTGTTGCTAAAATATGCATCTATCAAGTGCACGCACTTGAAACTGCGGAAAATACCATATGCTGCATGTGCCTGTCAGATAATTAGCACCTATCCAATATATAGCCTTGCTAGACAAACAGATGTACGGCAAAAGTGTTCCACCAAACTCGCTAGTGTGGGGCACAAAGTTAATGGGAGCTATGAGTACACTGTGGTATTCAGTGAAGTACGGGATCAACTACTATTATTCATGTGAATGTATACAAGTTTCTTCATTCAGGTTTGCAGTCTCACTGATTCCTGACAACTGGGAGGAAGAGTGTGGACTTAAAACTGGCTCCTCTAACAGAAAAGGTGATTTTGCATGTATGCCATGTCCCCAGCTGCAGGCCACACACCTCCACTAAAGAGTGGCCTGATATCCACTGTTCGCACATACACGAGATAAACAATATACGGAATAGCATCCGATGAGGTATGTATGTGCATAAGCCACGCTGCCACCTAGCAAAGTAATCTTCTCACAGACCTGGCATGACTTGCCCATAGTGTAATTGCAGTAGCTAGTAGCTTAAATATTCATGTGTGGCTTATCATGTATCTGTAGTAGGGCCGTGCACGACTGGCTATGTGACGTTATACCCAGTGTAAAAGTATCTATGAACAAGTACTATAGGAAGAGACTTCAGCAGAAAAGAGTACGTCTTGTATTATTTAAGTCTTATTGTTTACTCCTACAGCTATTATTGCCCTGTCGGTGACATTGGCGGCTTTTGTCGTGGCCAGCTTTGTATTATTGATGATTTTAATATACAAACATGTAAAACAAAACAGAACATCGTATACCCTGGTGAAAGATGAAGAGACAGCTTAGCCAGATGTCTACCTTACATTATGTTTATGCATGTGTGTGTGTGAATTTTTCTTTCACCACAATGCTCCTGTATCTTCCTCTGTAATCCTGTTCTTTGTGTATTATACGGCCTTATACATTGTGTAAACACATACTGGACCTTACCCGGCAGTGAAAGTGCTTGCTGGCCTCGTTGCCAGGCTCCACTGCCCAGCATGTGTTTTTTTTTTGCACTTTGGAGAAACGTGGGCTTGTTTTTCGTAAGTGCACAAAACACTGGACAGTGCAGCCTGGGAACGAGGCTAAGTGCTTACTTTTGAGATCTCTGTTGATGTACTTTACAGAAACTGCAAGGAACATGCACATCATTTGTGCATGCAGGATGAATTGGGAGAGAATTCGGAAGATACCTAACTAGTAAATACAGTTCCCTAAGTGGCATGAAGTTATAAGGTTTTCTTTCATCATAACAGAAAAGGATATGATTTAATAGTAGGCAATCACATGCACTCATCCAATTTGGAATTATTGTCAAAGGGCTCAGAACCATGGAAATATTATGACCAAAGTTAGAATTTCAACATTTCCTGAAATTGTGTGTATTGTCAAGTTTGGGAGCAAGTTCAATATCTTTGGGTTAGACCACTCTGGTTCTGAAACCTTCATTTAAACAATTGTTCAAAGGACACCAGGCAAGGATTGAAGCTACCAGGTCGTAAGTAATGAGTGCAGGATCTCCATGTGGTCATTGTCAGCCTGTTTTAAATGTTGGAAGAAAATTAACCAGAAAGCTGAATTCTAATCATGAAGGATGAATTCTGAAGAAAAAACCCGGAATTAGAAATTTAAAACCTGAAATCTGAGTTTGTAGCATGGCACGGATTACCTGAGTTGCAAATAATTTCAAAGAATGTGCATGCAAGGTCAATTACATTGTTTGACCACTATATTATAGGTAGTAAGCCAAGGTACCTACAATTGAGGAATGCTAGAAGTGCAGTTGCAGTTGGGATGTTTCTTAATTGCGGGAGTTGTAGAACTGTTGTAAGTGCCGCTTAATGTACTGCAACATTTCTATAATCAGTTACAGTAGCTACCTGTAATACACGACTCACCAACTGGCTATATTGTACCATTGTTGAGAATTAGCCAGTATATCTTCCCAACACCACCTACCATTTTAATATATGTATCAATCATTTGGATGCATGACACTCGTTCAGGCGCTCCTTGATGATTACCATCGTATTGTAGCTATGGGTAATAATTGCCAGCATTAAATTAGGGAAAGAAGAGAGAGAGAGCAGTCTAGGAATGTTCCATTTCATGTTGCAATTAGTGGACTACATGTATAGCTATCAACATTATGCCAATAGATCATACTTTGCAGTGCATACGTTACGAGCTAGTGAAAGGTGTGTTTTTGGGGGGAATCATTATAATAATATAGCTGCAGTCACCACATCACAAGATTACTATTAGCTAACATCTGTACAGAACTTCCTATGTTCAGGCATAATTATAGGATGGGTATTCTTGAGCAAAAAAATAGCTACAATATACCTGTACGTATAGTCAATTTTGTCTGCAAAATAGTCTGCAAGCTGCAAGGCAAAGCTGGAATTTTGTTAACAAAATATTATTGGCAGTAGCTTATACCTAGATAGCGACAAACAGTAAAGAGCCAGCTAGGCGGTACAGGGCTCAAAAAGAATGACATTATGAAACCAAAATTATTACATGTACAAAGGCTCTGAGAAGCATTGGCCTATCAAACAAACATCTATAGACAGTACTACTTATGGCTATCTCACTATGGTGTTTTAGTAATCTACTCAAAGTCAAAGTCCAGTCCACTGCCCTTCATTTTTTCAGAGTACAAAGCATCGAACATGGCGGACTGCTCTTCTGTGAAATGATTCTTCCAATCACCCACTACTCCCTTTCTCATGAACGGAGGCTCACTGGGTATGCGGTCGGCAGCCATCCAGGAGAAATTCGCCGCAGGATTGTCTTTCATGATGCCAAAGTCTGTTTGTTCGGCAATTTGTTTAATCACTTCAGCCTCCAAGTTGCAACCCATGAATTCAGCAATTTTTTTGATGACTGCTGGAGTGTCTTTCTTCATGTCTTCGTATTTTATGAAAAGGATGTTTGGACTGTCTTTGTGTTTCCACCACCCTAGCACATGATCAAACCAAGAGCCATAGGCATTCTTTCCTTCAATGAACAGCTCAAGGTATTCACCGAATGTACCAGTAAAATGATGATGTTTGAACCCACGGACGTGATAATAGAAGGACACTGCTAAGTCCTTGGGGTTCCTCGCAATGTAAATGTACTTCGTAGCAGTGGTGTGAGGCAATCCTCCAGGAGTCATCTGGTAGGGAGCGTGCGTCTTTATAATGCGTGGACTGGGTATGTTGTCGATATCAACCCAATAAAATTGCTTGGAGTTCGCTTCTATCCATGGAACGGCATCCGGAATCTTTACCCCGTTCTCCTTCCCGTTGGTCCGAATGAGCTTTGTTATCTGCTGTAGCCATGTGGTACCTGACTTGGGAAGACATGAGATCATTACATCGTCTGAGCGAAGAGGAAAGGCTTTCAGCTCGTCCATGTGTTGCTGGGTGACGAATGGGGGAAATACAACCCCATTTATAATGTTGCCGGGTAGTTTAGCGGACATCGTAGAAGGGATGCAATTCTCAGATTCTAAATAATAACATAGTGTAGACAGTAAGTCATCACCTAAATATAACTGGTAGATTTTAGCAGCTGTAATCGCATGGGTAATTCTATTCATGGGGTTAATTACGACCGCTTAAAATACAGTAGTAGTACAATGTAGTACTAAAATACACGCTTGAGTGAGCCTATTCGGGACTAGTACAGTCAATTAGTGTGCACAGTAAACAGTAGGTAGACCACTAAGGCCAGACCTACTTGATCTTTTGCTGCTCGAGCCCAGCACATAATTTAGATTTTTTTTTTTTAATTATCTCGTGACGTTTGCAACCGCTTACTCATAAATGGTAGACTGAATTTGCTGTGTGAGCTGCGCAAATTGAGCTATTTCCAGGAGAAAATACACGGGATCAACCCATCCTAAGGTGATCCCGGGATGGGTAAGCTACTAGGACAGGGGAGGGGTGCATACGTTTCTGTATATCCATCCCTGGATGATCCCAAGATGGCCGGAGGATAGAAAGGAAAGAGTAGTGCACCATTTGTATGCTCTAGCTGTACTACACACCTGCTACTACAGTGCTATAGCTATCTGCTGAATGCAATTAATGAGTAAAGTTGTGTCTGCTGAATGCAAATGCATATATAGCATGGTCAAATAATTAAATGTCATAACTGGATTGCCATGTCCTAGATGACAGCAGCTGTGGCAACAAGGTATTCTCCTAAAAGGAGCAGGTTACTTATACAAACTATACTGTGACACTAACAATTTCCTGCCTGTCCATGCTACAATAATTGTTTTTGTGTAACTACATGTACTCATATGAGCATCCACACTAGTCTCGCGAGTCAGCCCACTTTCTTCCGCAGCACCGATCGCTTTCAGTATCGGCATGCGGAAGAGTGGTCTGGAGACTTAGGACCACTTCACGTAAAGCCTCTGGAATGCAATAATTGGTTTGAGTCACGAGAAAAGACACGCCCACTGTAACTGCTGTAGTTAAATGTGCCATAATGGTTGAACGCGCTCTTCGTCTGGACCATAGCTATGACTAGACTCACGAGTGACGAAACTTTAATGGGCCTTCTACTCTTCCTACCTTCGTGTGCAAAGCTGAAAGACCTGGATCTTTGCGGTAACACAGGGCGACTAAATTCTAGCTGCAGAGCGTTACTAAATCTCACACTCCTGCTACCTTCAGTCGGTTCAATAGGCTCTCACACAGACGCTAAAGGAATGTCTCATCAATAGCTAAGGCATGTGATTTTTAAATTCTAATTACCCGTTCTGCAATTTGATTGGTTCTATTGTGATTTCAGTAGAGATTTACGTGAAGTAATCCTAAGTCTCCAGACCACTCTTCCGCGTGCCGATACTGAAAGCGATCGGTGCTGCGGAAGGAAGTGGGCTGGCTTGCGAGACTACATCCACACATGGACTGCAGTGCTGAAGGGAGAGTGCTTAGGAATGTGCAGCATAAAAAAGCCACAATATGCTTCGCAGCCATGCCTCACTCGTGCCCGGGCAAATAATATAGTCTGGCTACGCCACTGCCTTTTACACATTATAGAACAGTTATTTAAACCGGTTTCCGGTTTGAAAACCACTTCCCATGGAATTAGTGATGTCCATAAAAACTATTTTGGAGTTGCAGAAACGTTATACTCTCCTCCAACTTATGCAAATAATTCACACTCAGAACTTAATACCTACCATAGATTATTAGAGTAGCGTTCAACCTACTCTATAATCTATGTACCTAATAGGGCCCTTACAAGTTTGCAGCTCTTTAATACTCCGGATCCGCGATGAACGACACGTCACAGTATACCAACGATACTTCGAGCACACAACGGAACTTTCGAACTAGTCTCACTGTGCCAGCCTCCACAGAAATGCCCATATACTAGTGACACACAATGTGCAGGGATGTCCTCGCTTCGCGAGAATTGCTGGGCGTGGCACATGGTATGCAGGTGGCACGCCCATAGCACCCACCCACAAACGACATCCACAAAACAAAATGGCTACTTGCTATTATGTGCCTAGAAGACCAGAGGCCGAAGCAAGCTTACTGTGATAATGATCGCTTCCAAGTCTCCCCGTTTGGAGTTTTATAGCGAATGTATTAAAGTGTTCGCTGTGTGTTTGATGGGTTATACCAGGAGAACTGGCTGGAACAGGTTGGCAACGACGACGAAAAAGGTCAATCAAACCGTGGATAATATAGTACGCGGGGCCGCGTACTATATTATCCATGATCGAACTGGAGTAGAACTTGTTCAGACACCACACCCCAACTTAGTCTCGCGTGGCCAGACCCTTCCTGGTACATGGTGTGGCGAAGTTGCGCGCTTACGTAGTTACACACAGCGAACACTTAAGCTTTATACATTCGCTATAAAACAGTTACTCTAAACGGGGAGCGATCACTATCACAGTAAGCTTGCTTCTACGGAACGCCAAAAATAAGCCACATGCGATCGTTGTCTCGCGATTCGAGCTGTTCGAATCGGAGTTCGAACTTGGAATCGAATTGAAGTTCGAATGATTCGAATTTGGAATCGAAGAGTTTGGAGCCAAACATTTCCAATTTTTTTTTACTTATACATTGAATATCATTGTGATAATACTTTACACTACCGACAATAACATGTATTGCATGGTATTGCATGGTAGTACATGGTACTACATGGTATTAACTGGTACCTTAGGGTATTGCATGGTATTACATGGTACTGCAAGCCTGAGTGACAGGCGCCCGAAAGGCTGATGGCTCGGTCAGCCGGAACGACCTTCCCATTCTTCCCTTAACGTGGCAGTATCACATGGCCTAGGGTTCCGTTGGGAGAAGAGGGTTGCCCATTTTTTTTCTTTTTGAGTAATAGACTCATGGTATACTACTGGGTACATAAATCCTTCCTACATGATGGGATCAAGAGCGTGTCTATTCCTGCAGGGAAAATCCAGTTAGTTGGCTGTTGAACCTATGGAGGTTCAGTTAGGCTAGCACTGTACACTGTACACTCTAACTTGGTATGCACTCTGGCTCATGTGGCTGTTAGCCCATCATGCCTATATTCGCCCCTTTACGTAGCAGTGTTACATGGCCTAGGGTGGCTAACACTGTACACTGTAGTAGACACTCTAACTTGGTATGCACTAGCTCATGTGGCTGTTAGCCCAACATGCCTATTCGCCCCTTAACGTAGCAGTGTCACATGGCCTAGGGTTCCGCTGGGAGAAGAGGGTTGCCCATTTTTTTCCTTTTCCTATGTTAAATATGCACTCTTGCCAACTCTGCCATTTTAAAAGGTTTTCTTTCATCATAACAGAAAAGGATATGATTTAATAGTAGGCAATCACATGCACTCATCCAATTTGGAATTATTGTCAAAGGGCTCAAAACCATGGAAATTGCACAAATTGGGAGTAAAAAATATGCAAACTCTTTAGCATAATAATTATGACCAAAGTTAGCATTTCCTGAAATTGTGTATATTGTCATGTTTGGGAGCAAGTTCAATATCTGTACTCTGGTTCTGAAACCTTCATTTAAACAATTATATGCATACTTTTTAGCATAATAATTATGACCAAAGTTAGCCTCGTTCCCAGTTCACGAAGTTCAATATCTGTACTCTGGTTCTGAAACCTTCATTTAAACAATTGTTCAAAGGACACCGGGCAAGGATTGAAGCTACCAGGTCGTAAGTAGTGAGTGCAGGAACTCCATGTGGTCATTGTCAGCCTGTTTTAAATGTTGGAAGAAAATTAATCAGAAGCTGAATTCTAATCATGAGGGATGAATTCTGAAGAAAAAACCCGGAATTAGATATTTAAAACCTGAAATCTGAGTTTGTAGCATGGCACGGATTACCTGAGTTGCAAATATCAAAGAATGTACGTGCAAGATCGATTACATTGTTTGATCACTTATTATAGGTAGTAAGCAATTATTACAGGGTAGCTACAATTGAGGAATGCTAGAAGTGCAGTTGCAGTTGGGCTGTTTCTTAATTGCAGGAGTTGTAGAAATGTTATAAGTGCAGCTTCACTTCAACATTTCTATAATCACTTAATTGTTACAGTAGCTACCTGTAATACACGACTCACCAACTGGCTATATTGTGCCCATTGTTGAGAATTAGCCAGTATATCTTCCCAACACCACCTGCATGCACGTGCCTAGCTATACCATTTGAATATATGTATCAATCATTTGGATGCATGACACTCGTTCAGGCACTCCTTGATGATTACCATAGTATTGTAGCTATGGGTAATAATTGCCAGCATAAAATTAGGGAAAGAAGAGGGAGAGAGCAGTCTAGGAATGTTCCATTTCATGTTGCAATTATTGGACTACTATCAACATTATGCCAATAGATCATAGTTTGCAGTGCAAACGTTACGAGATAGTGAAAGGTGTGTTTTTGGGGGGAATCATTATAATAATATAGCTATATAAAAGGTGTGTTTTTTGGGGGAATCATAATAGTTGCTATAATAATATTATAGCTGCAGTCACCACATCACAAGATTACTATTAGCTAACATCTGTACTATGTTCAGGCATAATTATTATAGGATGGGTATTCTTGAGCAATAAAATAGCTACAATATAGCTACAATATACCTGTACGTATAGTCAATTTTGTCTGCAAAATAGAAGGTAAGCTGGAATTTTGTTAACAAAATATTATTGGCAGTAGCTTATACACAGATAGCGACAAACAGTAAAGAGCCAGCTAGGCGGTACAGGGCTCAAAAAGAATGACATTATGAAACCAAAATTATTACATGTACAAAGGCTCTGAGAAGCATTGGCCTATCAAACAAACATCTATAGACAGTACTACTTATGGCTATCTCACTATGGTGTTTTAGTAATCTACTCAAAATCAAAGTCCAGTCCACTGCCCTTCATTTTTTCAGAGTACAAAGCATCGAACATGGCGGACTGCTCTTCTGTGAAATGATTCTTCCAATCACCCACTACTCCCTTTCTCATGAAAGGAGGCTCACTGGGTATGCGGTCAGCAGTCATCCAGGAGAAATTCGCCGCAGGATTGTCTTTCATGATGCCAAAGTCTGTTTGTTCGGCAATTCGTTTAATCACTTCAGCCTCCAAGTTGCAACCCATGAATTCAGCAATTTTTTTGATGACTGCTGGAGTGTCTTTCTTCATGTCTTCGTATTTTATGAAAAGGATGTTTGGACTATCTTTGTGTTTCCACCACCCTAGCACATGATCAAACCAAGAGCCATAGGCATTCTTTCCTTCAATGAACAGCTCAAGGTATTCACCAAATGTACCAGTAAAATGATGATGTTTGAACCCACGGACGTGATAATAGAAGGACACTGCTAAGTCCTTGGGGTTCCTCGCAATGTAAATGTACTTTGCAGCAGTGGTGTGAGGCAATCCTCCAGGAGTCATCTGGTAGGGAGTGTGCGTCTTTATAGTGCGTGGACTGGGTATGTTGTCGATATCAACCCAATAAAATGGCTTGGAGTTTGCTTCTATCGATGGAACGGCATCCGGAAGCTTTACCCCGTTCTCCTTCCCGTTGGTCCGAATGAGCTTTGTTATCTGCCGTAGCCATGTGGTACCTGACTTGGGAAGACATGAGATCATTACATCGTCTGAGCGAAGAGGAAAGGCTTTCAGCTCGTCCATGTGTTGCTCGGTGACGAACGGGGGAAATACAACCCCATTTATAATGTTGCCGGGTAGTTTAGCGGACATCGTAGCAGGGATGCAATTCTCAGGTTCTAAATAATAACATAGTGTAGACAGTATGTCATCACCTAAATATAACCGGTAGATTTTAGCAGCTGTAATTGCATGGGTAATTCTATTCATGGGATTAATTACGACCGCTTAAAAATACAGTAGTAGAGTACAATGTAGTACTAAAATACACGCTTGGGTGAGCCTGCTCACCAGGCGAGACTAGTACAGTCAATTAGTGTGCACAGTAAACAGTAGGTAGACCACTAAGGCCAGACCTACTTGATCTTTTGCTGCTCGAGCCCAGCACATAATTTTTTTGATTTACAAAATTATCTCGTGACGTTTGCAACCGCTTACTCATAAATGGTAGACTGAATTTGCTGTGTGAGCTGCGCAAATTGAGCTATTTCCAGGAGAAAATACACGGGATCAACCCATCCTAAGGTGATCCCGGGATGGGTAAGCTACTAGGACAGGGGAGGGGTGCATACGTTTCTGTATATCCATCCCTGGATGATCCCAAGATGGCCGGAGGATAGAAAGGAAAGAGTAGTGCACCATTTGTATGCTCTAGCTGTACTACACACCTGCTACTACAGTGCTATAGTAGTTATGCCTGCTGAATGAGTAAAGTTGTGTCTGCTGAATGCAAATGTATATATATAGCGTGGTCAAATAATTAAATGTCATAACTGGATTGCCATGTCCTAGATGACAGATACTCTGTGGAATTTTATTTTCTGAGCAGCCATCACCTAAACACTTTTGTATCATTTGTATGGCTTGAGGCCACTTTTGGTGTGATAAATGTTGACACAACTAACCCTTTGATCTGAAGTATGAATTACATTAGTCTTGCCCATACCAGGTTGTTGTTTAGTCAGCTGTAACAATTTCCTGCCTGTCCATGCTACAATAATTGTTTTTGTGTAACTACATGTACTCATATGAGCATCCACACATGGACCGCAGTGCTGAAGGGAGAGTGCTTACTGAATGCTTACTGAATGCTAGGAATGTACAGCATAAAAAAGCCACAATATGCTTCACAGCCATGCCTCACTCGTGCCCGGGCAAATAATATAGTCTGGAACAGTTATTTAAACCGGTTTCCGGTTTGAAAACCACTTCCCATGGAATTAGTGATGTCCATAAAAACTATTTTGGAGTTGCAGAAACTGTATCACGTTATACTTAATACCTACCATAGATTATATTAGAGTAGCGTTCTACCTACTTTATAATCTTTGTACCTAATAGGGCCCTTACAAGTTTGCAGCTCTTTAATAAACTTACTCCGGATCTGCGATGAACGACACGTCACAGTATACCAACTATACTTCGAGCACACAACGGAACTTTCGAACTAGTCTCACTGTGCCAGCCTCCACAGAAATGCTTAATTGCCCATATACTAGTGACACACAATGTGCAGGGATATCCTCGCTTCGAGAGAATTGATGGGCGTGGCACATGGCATTCAGGTGGCACGCCCACCCAAACACGCATCCACAAAACAAAATGGCTACTTGCTATTATGTGCCTAGAAGACCAGAGGCCGAAGCTAGTCTCGCGCGCCAGATAGCGAATGTAAGTGTTCGCTGTGTGTTTGATGGGCTATACCATGAGAACGTGGCTGGAACACGTTGGCAACGACGACGAAAAAAGGTCAATCGAACTGGCACCACACCCCAACTTAGTCTCGCGTGGCCAGAGTACATGGTGTGGCGAAGTTGCGTGTTTACGTAGTTACACACAGCGAACACCGTACATTCGCTATCTAAACGGGGAGGCTTGGAAGCGATCGCTATCACAGTAAGCTTGCTTCTATGGAACGCCAAAAATGCGATCGTTGTCTCGCGATTCGAATCTGAGTTCGAATCGAAGTTCGAACTTGGAATCGAATTGAAGTTCGAATGATTCGAATTTGGAATCGAAGAGTTTGAAGTCAAAGATTTCCAGATTTTTTTTTTTACTGAAGTACTTATACATTGAATATCATTGTGATAATACTTTACACTACCGGCAATAATGATGATAATATATTAATAGTATACCACTTGTCAATACCGCTTTCATTTCAATGTTTATTTCTCTGGTATGTACATGTATTAAAATTGTGGCGAAGGAAGAGCAACCAGTACACGTAGTAGTTAGAGTAGCTACAGATGCAGTTTGTATGTACACGTGCAGGAATAACTAGTACTTGACTACGACAGCATGCACTAATGTAAACATGGACAGGCCTGTGATAATTAAATAAACAGTGTCTGTAGGCCTTGACAAATTATTATGCTTTTATTTTTCCCTATTATTCTATTCCCCTATGCTCATGATTTATGCCTATAATAATAATTTATTATGCTTTTAAATTTGGCCCAATATTTTCACGGAAAATCATAAGTCACATGACAATGTACAACATGTACTGGACTACTGGTTGTAGTGTAGCATGACAGAAACAGAAATGTAGTCCTCTAGAGACTATTGTTGCTTATGGGTAAACAAGTTCTATAGGAGGAAAAATACTCTTTTCGCAGAGGCAGATGATCTGGACATACAATAATTACACTGAATTGCCAATATCCATGTTGCCATACCACTGAATCAATGCAAACAGGAAGATATAGAGCAGTTTAGTTACAGCAAGGTAATTAAGTAATGTTCTATATTGAACACCTTTAATTATTCCCAAAGGTCAAAATATCTGTGCCTATTATTTCAGCATAATTCTCTTAGGCTTTTGTGTACCTATTATTCTCAAAAGTTATGCTATAGCATTTATATATGCATAAACAGCACCTCCACTAAAATCTGCGAAGTTATTCTGAAACATGTTCTCTAAGAAGGTGAGGGTGTTGTTTGTGTACGCCTCAAGAGCACCTCCATAGTCAGCAGAGCTGTTCTGAAATGTGTTCTCTGAGAAGGTGAGGGTGTTCTTTGTATCAGAGAGTCGGTAGACTCTCTATGTAGGGATGGCACCAACACGCCCATTACGTAATATGCATAAATAGCACCTCCACCATGGGTAGCAGAGTTGTTCTGAAATGTGTTCTCTGAGAGAGTGAGGGTATTGTTTGTGTATGCCTCAAGAGCACCTCCATAGTCAGCAGAGTTGTTCTGAAATGTATTTTCTGAGAAACGAAGGTGAGGGTATTTTTTGTATATACATAAACAGCACCTCCACCATGGGTAGCAGAGTTGTTCTGAAATGTGTTCTCTGAGAGGATGAGGGTATTATTTTTATATGCATAAAGAGCACCTCCAGCACGGTCAGCAAAGTTATTCTGAAACGTATTCCCTGTGAGATTTAGTATACTATTGTATATATACATAGCCCCTCCATACTCATTAGTAGTGCTCTTTGACCAACGCAGGCTATTTGTGTTATTCTGGAATGAACAGTTTACAATACTGATGTTCTGCACTGAAACCATATTAACTGCTGCACTGTCATTATGTCCACATGAGATGAAGGCCTGTGAACTGATGTGGAGTTCAGTGATGCCTGAAAAAACAAAACCAGCTTTGTGTTTGAGCTAAAGTTACTCCAGTGGTATGGCTCAGTATACTGGGAGAGGGTGTGGCAAGGATCTCCAGGACATCGTGTGTTGGGTGTGGGGGTGATGTAGTATGCACTTTTAATGGAATGCTCACTGAAGCTGCTAGCTAACTGTCATTACTGTAAGTAGCAGCAGTAGTTTCTACCAGAGCAGCACTGCAGGTTTCCGTTTCATTTTTCCTGGATGTTTGGAGAAAGGTGTGTTATAACGGTAGCTAACCACACTACCAAGTGTGGATGAGCAAAGATGTGGATGTAATGAATCACAACCCGGCCCAGAAACTGTTATATCAAAGAGGGCTATAGGCCTAGTATAAAGACTGGCCTCCAGGTAGCTAGGTAGCTATATTTCTCATGTAATATCCATGCGTGCTGCCTATACTGGTTCATTCTGCAGTGTTCTAGCTAAAGAGTGGAAGAGTGGTGCTCCTCCACTCTTCAATGGGTCGTTTTTCTTTGATGTGGTTTTAAGAATAAAAAACCACAACTCTACTCTGATCTTTAAGCAAGCACCGCTCTTTGCAACTGCTTCTGGCTAGAACACTGCATTCACATGTCAGTTTGCACACACTAGTACACTACACAGGTACTATAATCAGGCCTGTAGCAATCCTTCCTTTATAAAATTATGTAGTGGGTTTATTAAATACGGCCGTACATACTGTTATTCCTATACAGGACTAGCTATACTTATATTATACTGATGAACTTGCATGTACCACGGTTCACTGGGTGGAGCAAAAACATGTCATGGTTACTGTGTCACAGGACATTTGGAACCCCAGGAAATCTGGCACCCATATGCAATTTTTTCTAGACGCCCTTTAGATTATCTAGCAAAGTTATATAGACTGTACATGTGTCAACATACCTTTTGAGATGATCGTAGGCTTTTGACACAGATTCAATCCTGCAATCAGTGACTGTAACTCAATGCTGACTGATGTTTTTGCGCATAGTATTAAAGTCGATATTTTTTCAATAAGCATGCATTTGGATCGCAAATTTAATACTACACTGCACATTAATTTTGACCAGACCAATGAACTAGACTGATATATTGCTCCAGACCTTCATTTATACTGGATATACCAGTACAGAAGCAGTCATGTGTGCAGATCATGATGTCAATACATGGCCAGATAGTGACTGTAGTACTTTCAGTATATTATACACTACAAAATAGAACGTACATTGTACTAGCTAGCTATAGTACCTAATCTAATCATGAGTAGAATAGTGCTTCCTCATGCAATTATGCCTGTCGCTGTAGTGAACTCAGGACTATTGAAAATAATATCTTCAATGTACAGTCCACAGTTCACTCACTACGTACAGCTATATACAGCATTGTGTAAGTTTATGACTTCAGGTTTGGATGCATTTCCTTTTCGATGCCTAGCTATGCACACAGTTTACAGGGAGAACTAAAAGGATGATATTATAGAAAAGGTGCTGCTGTATATATAGATGACTGTATGTATTGTAATAATATTGAAGGACAGTAAATGCATCAATGCAACAATGGTAACAGATAACTCAAGCGTGTAATTTGCCTACTGCAATTGCAACTAGCATTTAGGAATGTAGTGTCCTGCCCTCCAATTCACCTCTCTCTCCACCTACAGCATATCGACTGGACTCATGACTTCACTGAATGCAGGCTACAGTTCTATTATACCATAATATTAAACAATAGGTTTATTACATACACAGTGCATATACACTATACACACAAACACAACAGAAGTGGTGTCACACACACTTCTAGACATTTTACATCACATTCATGATAGAAAAACAGAACAGATTAATAGATTACCTTTAATTTATTACAAATTTAGTCAAAAATGCCATATCTACTTTGTATACAGGCTAAGTTTTGATGCAAATGTCTTCTGGTGTCCAAGCTTCTTTATTCCCAACTCTTTAAGCTCATCTTTGCTCAGGTCTGCCAAATGCTCCCCCATTATCTCATTCTCTTCAAACATCCCACAGTGCTCGCCAAGTCCAACGTCTCTTAACCACTCACACACTTCAGTGGTGTCCCACTCTCCAATAGGCATTTCCATGTAGCGTTTTGTCTCCGCTTGTCTCTCCTGTACATATTGGAGTAGAGTAAAATTTCAATAAGGTTTACATCCCAAATTAAGGTTTGGCTTTTTTTAAAAACTTGATTTAAATGCGGCAGCACATTGCACATTACTATTTGCCATGCCAACAGAGTGAGAGTAGGATTGTCCAAAATGCTTTGGCTACTTGCTGTTGATTCTTATCTAACTACATAGCGAGCGCACAGTACTATACTATATGGACTATATACTATGATATCACAAAATATTCTCATAGCGGTGCACACTATATATCCAGTCAAATGCTCCTTTACTACCTTTGGTGGCTCGTGCACTTCTGCAATAGGATACTTTACACAATGCATGTTAGCCTCATCCCCAGACTCTCTATGCGTTTCACACTGGAAAGCTTAGTACTTTTTCTCACATGATTTAACTTTGTTCGTGGCATGTGGGCAGGGCCCACTTGAAAGACATTTGCACTCTCGGCCTTTTGCTGGTGACATTGCTTCAGCGCTTGGTCTGTGGCACGAACGGGCTTGGAAGAGTATAGATTTGCTGACTTTCCTTGTTGCTTGAGAATTGCAGCTGTATTTTCCCATGCAAAAATTCACCCCTCTACCCTGCACATCAGCGTAGCAGGCCCACAGCTGCACTAAAGTGAAACGTGCATATGGGCCTGGGAACAAGGCTGCATGTGTGTCTAACCTTAGCTGTTGTTGGCTCTGCGGCATACCCGTGCTGGGGAGGAATAGTTCTCTCAGGAGCCACTTTGCTACAGTGAATGGTGAGAGAGTTTGCATGTGTGTGAATGGAGGTAAGGTTGCAATTGAAGGTGAAGGAGTGGGTACTTACACATTCATTTAATACTACTAAAGTAATATAATACCATAAACCATTATACTGTAGTAATAACTATGACCTGTAAATTATAACTATCTGTCATATATATAACAAACCTGATCAAGGGTTTACTGATGGAAGCATTGCCAGTAGGAGCAGTTTCTGTGGGTTTAGAATATGTAAGTGGCGGTGGAGGACGGGGAGGAACTGCGTTATTGGGTTGATTGGTAGCCTCAGCTTGTGACGTGTTTACCAGTCGTGATACATTATTTGTGGAGGATAGTGATGATTTCCCATTTGTTTGTTCTACCGTTGCATTAGTTAGAACTTCAGTTCTGGTATCTCTTGGAGGTGGTAGGGTTTCTTGATACATTTCAGAGCCCTCCTTTCTCTCAGTTTCTTCCACCACATCTAAGGAAGGTGGTGGCTCACTCGGGAGCGGAGGAGGTATGTCAGACTCTTCCAATTCTGAAACTTCTTCATCCTCATTTGGCCTTCCAGATGAATCGTCTCTTAAATTCAATTGCCTACTGTCTATTTGATGCCCATCTTCTGGAACCGCACCAAAGGCTGTAGGTGGTACTACATGTGGACTTGGCTCTGGTGAATTCTCGCTCTCAAATTGTTCTAAAGGGCTTGGAATGGGACTTGCTATATCTTGAGGAGCAAAACACTGCCCATGATTGCCATTTACAACTGGGAATTCAAACTTGGGGGGTAAATTGGAACCAGGCATCATCTTTGGTGGAGATGTATCGGGAAGAGGAGGAGGCGTAGGAGAAGTTGACAAACCTGAATTCTGACCTGGAAAGGATGGTGGAGGAATGATGTCGTCTGTGCTGGTCTCCCCCCCGTCTATTCCTTCGAGACTGACGAACGGCGGAGGGGGAGGAAGCTCTTCAATCGACTCTGAGGTAGAAATCCTTTTCTCAATCAGTGGCATTGGAGGTGGAAGGTGCATCGCTTCTGATAGATCTTTGTCCTCCACACCGGGCTTTTGAATACTGTCAGAGTTTCCTGTTGTCGTTTCGCCGCCTGCTTCCCAGTAGGTCTCATCAAACGATTCACGTGACTTGCTTTGGTAATACTTCGGCACGGACGTTACCGAGCTCCCTTCGTACATCGAAACACCTTCGCTACTGCTCTGCGGTAGGCTTCCAATGTGTTGTCGCTTCTCCTGGGGTTGGTTCTGTGCCTGTTTTTCAGAAGTGGGCTCTACCTCAAAAACCTTGGCAATACCGGACGGCTTTAGTTCTGCTGGAGAAGAAGGCCGAGCTTGCCGAAACTGGCGTGTACTGGATATCTCGCCGCTTGATTCTGAAAGTGGTGAAGCTCTGCCATTGGTTGCTGTCTTGGTTGGTTTAAGCATGGCTTTCCAGTTCACTGGGGAGCCACCATCTGTGTCTTCTTGTCTTGCTTCTTCCTCTGGAGATTGGATTTTCCTTGTGTTTGTAGGGGTTTTCTTAAGTTGGATACTCCAGGGAGGAGAAGTTGCATCATGGCTATTTTCTTCCATGGTGGGAGTTTTGGGTGGTTCCTCAGATTTTTCTGTCAATTTGCTTTCGAATTCACCAATTGTATTTGCTTTATAAAGAGGTTTAGGCTTTACAGTGGGTGGAGGCCCCTTAGACTTCGTTGAGGATTGAGCTTTTCGCTGGAGACTATATCGTGCTGGCGATGGTTCTGGGGACTCGAATTCATCACTGCTACTGTGTTCTTGCCCATAATCAGCAACCACAGAATCGATTTTCTTCATGACAGCTTTAGCGAGTGAGTTGTGGGAAACAGAAGTTGAAACGGCTTCACCCTTAGTTCTCTTGATTTCTTTCATTCTAGGCCGACTGAGAGACATGCGTTTATCTCTGTCTTGTGCCGCTTGCAAAAGCTGCCTTTCTAAGAACGAAAGAGGCTCTTCTTCTTCAGGAGGTGAAGCTGGAGATGCCGGTGGCTTGGTAGCCGACAGAGTGTCTCTTCTGCTGGTAAACAATTTGGGTCGATCTTCACCTTCTGGCATTGTGGCTGCCCGAGCCCTCTGTATAGGTCCGATTTTTGTTAATCCTTTCTCCTTTCTTTCTCGGATAGCACGGGTGAACACTGAATCGCTGTCATCTTCGTCACTTGCCAACGAGTCCACACTTAGATTCGTTATCTCAACCGTCTCTCGAACACGGGAGTAGTCCTTGGGAGGAAAGGCTGGTAGAGCAGCACTTTGTGCCTGTCCATATTCAGGGAGGTTGTAGTCCCACTCGGTTGAATCTGCCTCAGGTTGTGACTGTGTTTCCTGGTCTTGAGAAGAGTGTAAGATTGGGAAAGCCCTTACTCCGACAGGCGACTTAGATGGCGAGGGCTGCACTGGAGCTATGTGATGGGAGGAGTGAGTAAATTTGCGGTGTGGGTCAGGTGAGTCGAGGTCATCTTGAGAGGAATCCCAGCCACTTCTGTTAATCCTTTCCAGGACTGGAGAATCTGTCAATCTCCTATTTCCGCCTTGTACTGCAGTTTCCTTGTCGGGATTTTCTTCCAGGCTTGCTAGCATCTCACTGCTATGAAACTTTGCGGAAGAGTCTGGTGTGTCGGCATACCTGCGCAACTTGTCGGGAGTTGAAACAGGCGTGAGTTGTTCCCTAATTATAGTGCTGGCACTCTTAGGTTTGATGAGTGGTGTGATGATTTTCAAATGCAATGTGGCGCCGGATTTGCGGACGATGTTTACTACTTCATCGTGTGTGCTGTAAGTGACATTATACCCATTTACCTAGACGGTGAAAATAATATAATAAATTTTACTGAATGAGCAGGTCTTATAATACAACTTGCAGTCATTGCAGTCTCTGCTAGCAGTTTAACCATTATGGAAGAGTCTTAATTAAGGTTCTTGATTAGCCTTTGAGCTCAAAATAATATTGTAATAATTGGTCATTCCTTTTTACAAAGCATTCGGGTGTCAGCAAATTGTCAGCACATCGTACGTGTACAAGCTGCCTACCTCAATTATGAAATCTCCTTGCTGCAGGCCTGCCAGGTCAGCACTGCCTCCGGGGTCAACATTGCCCACGTACTGCAGAGCAGGTACTTGAGGCGTGGGATGGAATTTCATGGCTTTGGTGGCTACGGAATGGAATACGAAAGTTGAAATCCTAACCACACGTAATCAAACTAGCACTCATTACGATAGTGTAATGTAGGTTTGATGTCATGTGGTACTTAAAATGTTCTTAAATGCTATGTTTTGATAGTGACCAAACTCACCCTTTACTCCTCTCATTGCAAATCCATATCCCTTAGTTCCACGGGATACGATCACATCTTTGATACCAGTGAACCTACAATGAGGCAGCAAAATGGAGGCACAGTCACACGAGACTCAGTTCTACAAGGAACTTAGAGCATGAGTATGAGGGCTGGATATCGCAATCAATAATTATTCATGCAGTATATACCAATATGTGCTGTCTGATGTTATGTGCTAATTATATGGATATATATGTGGCAGTCCCGGGTAGAAAACGAACATTATTCCATTGCATATTTCGAATGTGTCTCTGCGTTCTAAACGCTGTATCTCTAAACTTCTGCTAAAGGTGGGGCTCATACGTGCTGTGTAGAAGCCTCGCATATTGAGGCTTCTATGTAGCCTGTATGAGCCCCACCCTTAATGGAAGTTCAGAGATACAATGCTATAAATGCAGAGACACGATCGGAATATGCGACAGAATGTTTGTTTGCTACCCGGGACTGCCACATATGTATTTGATGGACAGACATGTAGTTGCAAATGGAATACCACAACCTTTAGGAAGATGCTGAGGGATCTCTGCAGTAACACAGAATGTGGCTAACCACTGAGGAGTTACTTAGCATTTCTCTAGCTTCTTGCAATGTCTATTAACTTTAAGTGTATGTGAAAAGCACTCATTCACTTCATTCTCAAGTAAATCACCTTTTGCCACCTGAGAAGGTAGTATTCGAAATCTCATCCTCTTCTTCACGCTCAGCTTCATAGTCTCTTGTATCATCTGCCGTAGGTGTCAACATACGTGCTATGATTTTTAAGAAAGAAGCAAATGCATTATACACCAATAAGTAACACGGAAGCTCATGGTCACTTTTCAATATGGAGAGCTATTGCAATGTTATCCAAAATATGGGTGTCATGTCAAAGCAGCTAGACGCTAGTTGCATAGACTGAAGCATATGACGAGTGTGCGAAGCAAACTGCGCATGCTGCATGAGAAAACTGACCCTCGCTTTCTCCAAAGTCCACCTCTTCCCCCTCCGTCAACTCCTTGATGGCTAGGGCAGGGAACCATCCCTGCCTGCCTCCAGACTTGCCTTCCCAGTAGCCACCTTTACCAATGTACACCACTGTGTGTGTGTGTGTGTGTGTGTGTGTGTGTGTGTGTGTGTGTGTGTATGTGCACATATACATGATGTGAAGGTACATTGTCATTTACCCCTTCTTTTCAAACTAGCAGTCTGAAGCTGGCTCTTTTGTGGTAGTGACACTCCGGTATAGATAATGGATAATGAGGGCCAAATTGGACAACTTAGGTAATAAATTTGGATAATCTAAATTTAAAGCAAGGAGATGACATTGATGATGTCCTTATAGAGCAATCCTCTTTATTTTCAGAGATCGAATGTTATAGACTCTTATTAAAAAATCCAGGTGAGGTGAGATGGCATTTGGAAAAAACTTAATAATGATGTCATAGTGATGTATGTACATGTAGGTGCACACCCCCTATTGCATAATTCTAATGAGAACACTGCTACATACAATGTCATGCAAACACCAAATTAAAGCTCCCATTAATACACACACACATGTTTGTACCTTCCACCGGCACTCCCCTCCTGAGTGGCACGTCCCCCGACTGCTGTGGCTCCACATTCTCCATAGCCACATACCTCGCAGGCCCGGCACGGTACAACCTCTCTCGCTGGTTGTGGAAGGTGGAGAAGTTGCGAGACTGCACAGGAGTCCCTACGAGGAGCAGGATCACAATTACTGGTGCTACAACAGCCTCTGATCATCCAGTAATGATTTGACTCAGGCATGGACTATCCAAAACACAACAACTAAAACGGAGCACATGGCTCTATACTTCACTAGTAATTCACTACGAATTAAAAGTGTCATTGTTCAATTTTATGTCGAGGCTCCATCCTCCCACAGGCAAAAACTTTAAAACATTTTTTCATGAGCGGGAAATGAAAGTGTAACAGTGTACTCGTGGCTACAACTCTGACCTAAATTTACACATTTAGGTAGCTGTGACTGTGTGTAACCTCATACTCAGGCTTCCCACGCCCATATTCTATCTCGCAGAAAACAACTTGAGCACTTGGTACGGCAAGATCAGAGAGCTCACCAATTATGTTCTACATCTACGTCTACCCCTGCATCACACACAAGATAAGATATACCATGCCTTACTCCTCGATTTTTCTCCACAGCTGCAAAATATATTCTGGGCATGCGAGGGCTGGGTACGATGTTACCTGTGTGTCCCTCCCTGTGATGTACCTGTGGTTGACCCTGAGTGGGTACTGTCCTGGTCCATGGAGCTGATGCTCTCGGTCTCCCCAGGGAACCGAACAGAGGAACTCTTGCTGGAGATGCTACCTGACCGTCCTCCTGGAATGGGATTAGCACACACTCCATGCAATAAATACCATGCACACATTGTCACACACCCATAAATAGCCATACTCGAAAAGAGAGGCTGTGTCATCAGTGATAAATATGTAAATTCATCAAGATAATGGAAGACAAGATATTGAGAAAGTAAGTTAAGGACCTCGAAAATAAATTGTAGCCACTCTTATCTACTGAGCTA
This sequence comes from Phakellia ventilabrum, assembly GCA_963921505.1. Classification (NCBI taxonomy): domain Eukaryota; kingdom Metazoa; phylum Porifera; class Demospongiae; order Axinellida; family Axinellidae; genus Phakellia; species Phakellia ventilabrum. Next base: position 7,233,871 of record OY997378.1, on the reverse strand, counting down.
CTGGAGCTTTTGAGCAGAGGAGCAGTAAGCAAGGTTTATATAGCTACTATATAAACCTGCCAGCAGCACATGCCAGTAGGGCCTAGCCAATTCCAACTGTAAATGCTATACATGTACAAAGCCTTATCGCAAAGCAGAACTAGCAATGTGTTGAGCAATATTAATTAATATGCCACTGATAAAAGGCATTGAGAGTTGCTGTGGGTCCAGCGTGAAGGGGTTGGAACCTGGAACCTGTCTTGCACACCAGTCTTCACCAAAAGTTGAGTGGGACAAGATCTAGCTACCTTTGGCTGTGAGCATTCAATTGATCACTACGCAAACAGGAAGCTACATGCTAACTTTTGTGTACAAATTGTTTGCCCATGCAAGCATGACCACTCTGGGCTGGTCTGACAGTCAGACCAGGTTTAAAACGTAATGAGATATTTAGCCATTTCCCTTCAGAATATGTTTTATGTATGATGAGAATAATTAAGGACAATCAAGCACATGCCCTGCATACAATCCAATGCTGTATCACACAAGTCATGTGTCGCTACGGGCAGGAAGGATATGGCCTAAAATTGATGTCTCGGATAGGTTAGCCTCGTTCCCAGGCTCCACTCCCCAGCTTTTCTCGCACAGTGTGAAAAGCAGGGGAGTGGAGCCTGGGAACGAGGCTAGGATAGGTGTCAAGTGGCTCAAAGTACATGCACAAGGAACATGGGACTAGCGTGTGCTCACTGTGCTCTATGAGGATGCCGGCTGTACTCCCCTTCCTGCCCATGGGTGGCAGAGCAATGTCATCCATCTCTTTCTCTTCCCACTCCTAAGGGAGGCAAGTGGAGGAGAAAAATGAGAGAGTTGGACAACGGGTGAGACAAGAGGAAAGGAGATGGAGCCGGGGGGTGAGGAGAGGGTAGAAGGCAGGGAAAAGAGAGGAGAAGAGGAGGGGTCGGGTGTGGGAGGGGCAAACAGTGATGGGTTTGTCAGAAATGACTTCTTTGTATCACTAGGCCATACCATTTTAATTTTACATTGCTTTGGGCCCGAATGACCCAAATTTTGGCAGTCGTGATTCAAAAATGATAATTACGTCATCTATTGCACATGCACACATGTACGTCAGCCATGAAGCTTATAAATGATAATTACGTCATCTATTGCACATGCACACATGTACGTCAGCCATGCAGCTTATAAATGGCAGCGTCTACTGCATGGCTCGGTACTCTAGTAAAAAGAGGTCTCCAGAAGCCTAAGATTGTTGGTTGGGAGAATTCTTATGTGGCAGAAGCCCATCGCACGTTGTCCAGTGAGACTGTCTCCAATCCTAATTGCCAGAAGTGACCATTTCAGAGATTCACAGGAAGTAAGCATATCTGCCAGCAATTTAACTGCAGGTTTGTGTGTTAGGAGGTTAAAGAAGATGAAGGATCAATCCAAAGTGCAGTGGCATCTGGGTCTGGGAGAAATGCTTTTGAAATTCTGATGAATCAAACTCGTGAAGTGGTGCTATCATCTAAGTTAATTGCACCTGAGGGTAACACTCTGCGGGGAGACCAGAAACTCCATAATGATGTCTTAGATGAGCTAGTCAGAATGGGAGTAGGATGGAGCCCTGATGCGGTCACAACCACGAGAGAAAACTTTGTGAAGGCATTAAGTCATGCACTCTGGGCCCTAGATCCATACCACACGTGTTTCCAGGACAGAGCAATTTCGCTACTGTCAGCTTTCATTGGCTTTCAAGGCTATAATGACTGGCAAAGGCAAAAGCAGAAGCAGCCACAAGATATGCATTATTGGGTCATGATTTACATTTAGGAAAAGATTTGGGTTTCCATGGCAACAACTCTCCTCGGCACAGCTGGTATTACCATATAAGGTAATGCTGATGCTAGCGACTGCCACTGTTGTCGTGGAAACCCTAATTTTCCTCCAAATGTAAATCTGCACTGTATGACCAATGTCTGTGATGTAAAAAATGATAGTATTATATGTGAAGGTAAATATGGCTTTACACCCTAGTAATACCACCCCAGGGTTGTTGGTTTTAAACTAGTGGGTGAACAACCCTCTTTTAACAGTGTAAGTGGTAGTGGTAGCGAGGAGAGGTGGGAACATAGGTAGGCGGTTTCTCAACAGTGGGTAAGGCTGATTCGGCAGCAGGAAAGTGATCGATGACCACCATTCTCAGTCAGCGGAGCGGCGTAATGCAACTCGATTCCCACGAGGCCCTCTACCATGCATGCACCTGTATATTGCTATGAGAGGCAGCAAAGCAGGCTACACTTCTAATAAACATGCCACTAGCTCTTCAATCACCTGCCAAGAGTGCCTAGCTAATACCTGTACATGGCATGAGAGGTTTAAATTGACCAATAATGTGCTACATACATACCTGGGTGAGGCTGTCCACGAGGGTCTCTGCTGGGGGCACCAGGGGACACATGTCGGTCATGCGCTTCTCCACAAACATCTGGTCGAATTGCCGTGCGTTTGGGTTATACTCAGGAGGTTCCACCATGCGTTCTGTGTGTGTGTGTGTGTGTGTGTGTGTGTATGTGTATGAGTGTGAGTGCATGGAGCTCATTTTCTAGTAAGCGTCATCATTAAAGTTTATGCAATGGGATGCCTATACACTGTAGATAGTGCATGGCATATACATACCTGTACACCAGCTACAGAAATACCATGTGTATTGCCTCACTAATAATAGCCATAATCGAATGGTAATCTCCAAATACAGGAAACCATATGTGCACGTATACATACACACATGTACCTAGGGCACCCCAAGGTACTGAGATACGGAGGCTCTCACAGTACTTACTGTACAGCTGTCAACATTATGTGTAGAAGCTGTACACTTCTTAGCCAGTGGTGTTCTGTACTTACCGACTTGTTCTGGGGAGTAGCCACTGATGTCCGTTGCCAGTTGGTGGTGCCCACACAGAATAGCAACCTGGATTACACAATGTAGTACATGAGTTAGCATGTACTAATAGCCTGTCGTCCACAATCACTGGACTAGACCTGGTCAACTTATTGAACAAAATTATATCCCAATATGCAGGTCACGTGACCTTCAGTATGTATCTAAGCAGCCGTGGGTAGAATTATTCCGCTGTGTATTTTGATCATATTGCTGCATTCAAACCGCTGTATCTCTGAACTTCCAGTAAGAGTGGCACAATGAGTATTTGCTGCAATATGCGCATCAACTACACGTCGCACATGAGCCCCACCCTTACCAGAAGCTCAGAGATACATGTACAGTGTTTTGAACACAACAATGTGATCGAAATATGCGCCGGAATAATGTCCATTTTAATTTCTATCCAGGACTGACACATATGGTTTGCCTGGCTTGTGCCACAGCCGAAGTCTAACTGGCTTCAATGGGTGTGGTAGGTCATGATGCCAAGGAAGTCGTTGGGTTAGTCAGGCATTACAATCTCTGCTTCCGTTTCTATGAACATATTATCAATACATACATACATAACTACAGTACAGTCACCATCACTGCACCCTGTCTGACGGTAGCACCTCACCTGGCCGGGGGTCTGGCTGGAGAAGTTGATACTCATTTTGTCTGCCCCTCTCTTTAGGAGCAGCATGGCACAGAGGGTCTGGGGGAGGGGAGGAGTCTCACTGTAATGTCAGTCTTTTATAATTTGGGGGCAGATTTCCAAAACCTTGTACATCGGTGCACTCTTACAAAATTTTCAATTTTTGATAACTTTCAAACTGTCATATCCAGACTATCGTAAGCAAGAATGGAAGGATTCTTGGTACAGTACACATACTACTACCAGACACTCTTTCACCGGGGAGAGTGTGGGTGTCTGGGCATGAGACTAAGGCCACACAAGATTGAATTGCCAGAGCAGTGTTGTACAATCATATACTTTGCTAAAACCTGGTCACCTAACTACATGTACCAATATGATTCATTAGGTGAAGTAGTTCAGGCTAATCTTGCACCCGCCCAGATTTATCTTGCAGCAAATTTTTATCCACGGCTGCAAGATAAAGTCTGGGTGAGGGAGGCTGGGGCACGATGTTAGCTCGGGCCCTATAGAAAGGTACAAGTCCTATATTATCAAAACTGAAACATAGAAGACGGATGGGGGAATGAGGAGCACATTGCCAAAGATGCATGTTCTACTCCAAAACGAATTTGGCAGTGCCAGGTAGAAAACGTAGATTATTCCATTGCGTATCTCAATTGCGTTACGTTACTATGCTATATCTCTGAACTTCAATTAAGCGTGAAGCTCATATGTGCCCCATACAAGCCTCACATATTGACACTACTGCGCAACATGTATGAGCCCCGCCCTTAACAGAAGTTGAACATGTTAAATACGCAACGGAATAATGTTCATTTTCTACCCAGGACTGTCAGGTGCTCATTTCTGTTTGTACACCACATATAAATTAATGTACACTGCACGTTTATTTGATGCTTACCTGTCCATGTGATGCCGCCACATGCAGGGGAGTGTTCCCTACCAGGTTCTGGGCATTGATATCCGCCCCATAGCGAATGAAAAGGTCGGCATGGCGGGTGTGGCCATACTTGCTAGTCTGCAGAGGAGGATTCAAGAACAGCATGTGTCATGGTTACTGTATGCACAGACACTTCCAATGGGCCTTCCTCCATCAACTGTAAACTAGCTGTATACTAGCTTTACGGGGGCAGCACAAAGGAAGGGGGTGGGGCATGAGAGGGGGTTCATTCTCTGACCTGGTGAAGCTCAGTCCAGCCACCCTGGTCCTTCATCCCCATCTCAGCCTTGTGGCGGAGCAGGGCCATGCAGGCCCCGGGATCATCGCCCATGATGGCCGTGTGGTAGACGGGGGTCAGCCCCTTTGCATCCCGGTAGTTGGGTAGGGCCCCATAGGAGAGGAGAATCTATGGGAGGGAGGGGTTCGTAGTTCTCTGTAGTGTTATGATAGTGCTCATTCCCAGGCCCACGTTCATGTTTCACTGTGGCTAGCTGTGGGTCTGGTACATTTTTTCATGCGTGTGATGTGTAGGTAGGAGGGAGGTAGAAGGGTGAATTTTGCGTGGGCAAGGACAGCTGCAGTTCTCAGACAACGAAGAAAGGCGGTGAATTCACATTTCTTGTAGCCACTCTTCAGAGCCTGTTTGTATCACAGACTGAGCATTGAAACAATGTTACACACCAGCAATAGATAGAGAAGTGCAACTGTCTTTCGACTGACGACTGTTTTCTGGTGTTGAGAAAGTGTAACAGAATCTTTGGTATTGCAATCAAGTTACCTGGATGGCCTGAGCATTTCCTCCAATGGCGGCCCTGTGCATGGGCGTGAGTCCATCCTTCCCTCGGAAGTCGATGTGTGCTCCTCCAGCCAGCAAGGGAGCAATGCACTGATTGTGACTGTTACGTCCGCATGCCACTCCAAAGGGTGTGTCTGAATGGAAGGGAGACATGCAGATGTGAAACCACACAAAATATGATGTCCTTAAAGTTGGATTCAAGATACAGCGGTTTGAACACAGTGATGTATATTAAATACACAACCGAACTGCCACATGCACTGCCACATGCACTGCCACATGCACTGCCACATGCACTGCCACATGCACATTTCTATTTGTAGACCTCATATAAATTATTGCACACTGTGTGTTTATTTAATGATCACCTGTCCATGGGATGCAGCCACATGTAGGGGAGTGTTCCCCACCAGGTTACTGCATGCGGTATTCTTATCGGTTTCACTAAAATTAAATACCCTTACATGGGCCGAGAGGCTCGTAGGAAGCGTGATCCTCCTTGCATCCGTATAGCTACTATAGTAGCTAGCTTAGACATCCTTCTTGTAATAAACCCCAGCTTCAGTGTACTGATATTTTGCAAGGCAGTTATATTTGTTAAATACTTTGAGTGTGTTACAACTCCTAACACTCACTTCCATCGTCAGACACAAAGTTGGGGTCTAGCCCTGCCTCCAAGAGCTTCTCCACCTTCTTCACTGAGCCAGCAGAAACATAATCCATCATCTTCTTCTGGTTGGCCTGCATGCGAAAGAGGGGAACAAAGGCGAGAGGGAAGGGGGAAGGGGGAGGGGGAGAGGGAGGGGGGGGAAGGGGAGGGGGAGGGGGGAAGGGGAGGGGGAGAGGGTAGAGGAGGGGAGGGGAGGGGAGTGGGAGGGGAGGAGGAGGGGAAGGGGAGGGGAAGGGGAGGGAGGGAAAGAGGAAGACGGGAGAGGAAGGGGGAGGGGAAGGGGGAGGGAGGGGAAGAGGAAGAGGGGAGAGGAAGGGGAAGGTGAGGGAGGGGAAGAGGAAGATGGGAGAGGAAGGGGGAGGGGGAGGGGGAGGGGAGAGGAAGGGGAAGGGGAGGGAGGGGAAGAGGAAGACGGGAGAGGAAGGGGGAGGGGGAGGGGAAGGGGGAGAAAAAGAATGCAGTGGATGCATGGAAGAATATACATCGTAACAAGACATGAGGGGGTTCAACAACTGTTAGGTTACTAATACTACCCAAAACCAGAATATCCTTTATAACACGTATGTGTAGTGTATGTGTACATGCTTGAAAAAAGTCGGAACTACACGTGTACATACGATGCAACTTGCATCCCAAAGTGGAATCAACCACCCTGCTTCATCTAACCCCCTTCTAATTGCACACAGCCTTCCACAGCGGATGGCAGAGACTCCCCACCTTGCTGTTGGCTTTGATGATGGCCTTCTCCGAGAGGGAGACTTGAATGCTGTAGTCCCTCGTCTTGTAGCGCATCTGGAGGAGTGCAGGGGAAGGAATGGCATACTCAGGCTCCACTCCCTAGCTTTTTTCACACCGCTTTTCTACACAGTGCAAGAAAAGCGGGGGAGTGGAGCCTGGGAACGAGGCCAACATGTACGTATGATACAGGCACTACAAATGTACGTATGATACAGGCACTGCTGAGCAGTATGTACAACATTAATGATGAGTGTAATTCAGTGTGGCCTTGACCCCGGGCCGTGCACATTTTTCCTTTTCGCTGCCGTGGGCGCGGTACATTTTCTCATGTTTAGGGATGAAGGAGAGATTGCATCCTCACGCTGCTTATTCATAAACTGAGCAAATTTAAAGCGGTGTCTCCAAGAAAAGGCGGAGAAGTACACTGTACATGTATTATAACCGTCAATCTTCAGTTAATCTCTGGCTATACGTAGTTATCACATGAGGTTCTCACTAGCAAAATGGAACAAGCATGGGAGCCTTGGGGGAGGAGGGTACTGTAGCATATGAACTGCACAGCTAAACACCAGGCTCCCACATATATTTCTGACAGTTAAAGCCATGCTATCTATGTAAGCTCTAATGCACATACGATTGTATACTTTATAGGTATCAATCGTAGTCTCATTCCCAGGCCTTCGCCCCAGATTTTGTCGCTTGCAGTACGAAAAATGTTTCCTTCTTCCGCGCGGGGGGAGCCTGGGATTGAGGCTATATCAATCGCACAAACATTCCTAGAATTCCACCAACGTTGGCAAATATAGCACTTCCTTCACTTGCAAATACATTCAAGGCTTGAGCTAGAATTCCATATGGCCAGGTGAGTGTAGCCTGACTCGGCATGGGTCTCTGTGAATATCGCTAGCGGGAGATGAATACCCTCCAGGACCACCTAAACAATACAGTTTACATGACTCTGAGAGTCAATCAAGCTACTCCAGTTTGCCAGCAAGTGATTGTGATCTAACCAACACTTCATGTCTGGCCACACTAGTTTTCCAAGGGGATACACTCAGCACCTAACTAGCCCAATAAATCAGCCATTGTTAGGTGCCCTCTTACCCTAATATACTAGTGCATACATGGTATTCCATGCAGAGGGCCTCGCGGGAATCGAGTTGCATTATGCTGCTCAGCTGACCGTTCGGCCAGTCCGAGGCTCAAAACAGTGGTCATCACTTTCTGCTGCTGAATCAGCCTTACCCGCTGTCGATGAACCTACCGCTGATGTTCCCTCCTCTCCTCGCTACTACTAATAATTAGTTGCCTTGCTTCCTGCTCGGCAATTACACAATTCATACCTCCAGTCTCCAAACCCTACAGTATATTACATCACATATCACACAGGTCATACCTCCAGCCTCCAAATCCTATATTCTATATCACACGAGCCATACCTCAAATCTCCAAACCCCATATTCTATATCACATATCACACGAGCTGTACCTCTAGTCTCCAAACCCCATATTCTATATCACATATCGCACGAGCTGTACCTCCAGGCTCCAAACCCCATATTCTATATCACATATCACACGAACTGTACCTCCAGTCTCCAAACCCCATATTCTATATCACACGAGCCGTACCTCCAGTCTTGGCACTCGTCCCTGCAGACCATAGTCGGCTAGCTGCTGCTGGTCTTCCAGGAACTTCCCCAGCTTGCCCACCCCGCTGGGGGGCAGGTACAGGCTGTAGTTCAGGATATCACGAGGCAGGTCCTGGAGCAGAAGCAAAGAAATTTGAAATCAGTATCCACACCTAGTGTGTCATATTCACCTGTGTGTACAGTATAAACTCCACACGTCCTCACTTGATACTTGATATGCACGTAGTCTAAAACTCAATTAATTTATGGCAAGGTTATTTGCATGTATGTAGGGACAGCGTGATAGGCAGGCACTTGTCATTAAAATGTCAGCCTGGGAACAAGTACACGTAAAAAATTTGAGGCTCATTCTATAGTCTCATCTCCAAGCTGTGACTTGGGAATGAGACTAGATTCATGCATGCACTGTGTAGGGTTTCATACAAATTCTTTTGGTGGGCGTGGGAAAAGTGATGCGCATATAGAGCCACGTCCCCTAGGGGGGTGTGAGGGTATGCTCCCCCAGGAAATTTTAAATATTTACATGCTCTGAGGTTGCCTCTGGGGCTCCAAAAAGCCTGTGGAAATTAGCTACTAATTTATAACGAACTGCTGAGTATCAAGAAAATGTCAAGAAATTCTCAGCGTGAGGGGGCTGAATTACCAAAAAACACAAAAAACTCTTAATTCCTCTAATTAAATACTAACCCTAACCCAAAAATGACTGAATTTGATCCCAAAACTATTCCTCTCATGAGTTATATAATGACATTTGGTAACCCAGTATCTCACCTGGTTGATCTTCTCCAAGACAATCTGCTTGGCTCTCCACACTGTGTCGTGAGGGTTCAGCACGATGCATTTCTGAGGGAAAATTGAGATAACTACATGCCTTATATGTACCACAGATCGATCGTCTCAGGGTTCCAAAAATTGGGCTACCCCTTCTTCCATCACCATCAGACCTCCACCCACGGCCGACAGAATGGCTACCCTGGGATTGCATGGTTCGTTAGCCTAAAACCATAAATTTACTAGTAGGGAATCACAGTCATCCCAGCCTTGTTGGGGTACTTGCTAGTGACTTCTGTACACTCCTACATATTAAACAGTGAATGCTACTGGGAGCCAAATGACGCATGAAGAGGCATCCAAAAGTGTTGGAGTTATGATAATGCATAACTATCTGCAACAGGGTGTGCAATCCATAGTTCAAATATCTGGCCTGGTTATGGAGACATACATATTAGACTATGTGGCTCAATCAGCCTTGAGGTGTGTATTTGGTGAAGCGAATACAAATTATTGTATCTTAATGTATTGTGTCCTAATTTGTGCCAGCTCTGCCTACCAACTGCCAGTTCCATGCTGGGGCATGTTGGCGACTAAAATCCATCTACTGTGTTCTAGCTGTTCGCGATTGGTTTTCAAATCCATAAAGCACTATACACATGCAGTCAAGCTAATAACCAACACCTAGTTAAACCACTAGCTGTGTGGGGGCAACAGTGATGCTTGAAACACCAGCTTTTTCTTTGATCCACCCATACAAGGTCACAAAGTTCAACATGACACATCTCGCTCACAGCCGGAGACAGAAAACTTAATAGTTGATATCTCACTATCTCTGATACTGTTAAACATATACTTTCGTATACAATTGCTGTAATACAGTCCACATACGTATGCAGGGGCGGTGGAGCAGGGGGGCAGGGGGAGGCAATCGCCCCCCCCCCCCCCCCCAAAATTAATGTTCGTGGGTGAAGGGGTGGAGTCTCAGCATGTTGTATTTTACTATAATGTGTTCAAGGAAAGCTGAGCTAGTGTGCTTCCGTTTCGTTCACCACCACTGCGGTATACTTGCTTGCAAGCTCGTACAGGCCTTCCTTTAATTTGCAGTCGCAGTCCACTCTACGTGACTTATGAATATTTAATAAGGCAAAAATTTCGCCGCACTTCGCATGCCAGCTAAACCAATGTTCCACCACCCCTAGTACGTATAGGAAGGATTCCCTCTCCCAGCACTCATAGTAAGGAAGAGTATAGCCTTGTACCCAGGCCACAGCCCCATGAAAGCTATTTTTCGTGGGGGTGTGGTCTGGGTACGAGGCTAGGAAGAGCAGGAGTACTGGCAGTGATGAGAAGTTGGGAGGGAAGGTGGCTATGGCGATAATGGTGACTGTCTCACCTGAGTCTTGGCATCCGGGATGTCCACCCTCACCAGCACTGCTGACCCGTCCCCTGACTGTATGATCTCATCAGACATGGCGGGGCCGGGCTACAACACTTCCATCAAATCGGCAGGTTTCTGTCCTAACAGGGTATTAGAAATGAAATACTTACAACATAATCAAGGTGGTCTGTAGGCCTCTTTTAACTTTTAAAGGGCACAGAACCCTTCTTAAAGACCTAGGAACCCTTCTTGAAGACCTAGAGCCCTTCGTTAAGCCTTAAATTACTCCCTGCAGCCTACTTGAACTTTTGTTGATAACTGTTTGTTGAGGTGATGTCATAGTGACATCACAGTGACTCTATGCATATACATGTATGCACTATTGACTATAGACCTTGCAATTACCCAACTTATTCCTAAGTTGTCGTTGGGCAACTTTGTTCTATGCTATCAAATACACATTTTTACCACTGAATTCTAGAACCTAGTGTGTAGCTTAAGTTGTAGGGCTATGGTTCAAGAGGTTGTGAATTTGAATCACAATCAGGAGACTCCTTTCGGCCACATTACAAATGTACATGCATTGATCTATCCCTTCTTGACTAAAATTCTAGTGACTACGTAATTATTCCATGGCTAGACGTATCTAAGGTACATAGAGTACATGTATGCTATCAAGTACTTACCTATACTAACAGTGAAGCCCTACAAATTTACACCTTATTGCCAGAGCGGGAAGCACTAATTGTGTTGCAACAGTGTATGTATGTATATATGTAAGTAACGCTACGGGAATGCAATTATTCAATCATACTTCCTGTGGGCACAGCGTTGCTTCCATGCACGTGCAAACCTAAGACCATATACTACATGTACGTCATGGAGTTGCCTGCAGAGCAGCTAGGCAGCGGTGATTAGGGAGGCTACATGCGCTAGAAGTAGTGGTAGTGAGGAGAGAAGGGAACATCGACTGGAGGTTCACTGACAGCGGGCAAAGATGATTCGGCAGCAGGAGAGTGCTGACCGCCGTTCTCAAAGCCTTTGACTGGCTGAATGGTCAGCTGAGCAGTGTAATGCAACTCGATCCCGCGAGGCCCTCTGCCATGTATGCACTAGTGGCCAGGGGTGGTAGGACATTCAAGCCTCATGCACACGTGCAGGTAATTGCATTCCATTGTTGCATGCGCATAAAAATACGGATTTATGCGACTAAGATATGGAAAGAAACTGCTGTAACTCCTACAACAGCGGGGCTTAATCCACTAGGGCTGCAAGCCATGTCAAGATATGGTATGGAATGAAGGCTAGGTACTGTGTACTATTTACCTTAAAAAAAGTGTCAACAATTAATTAAGGCTTTCAAAAATAATTGCAGGTCACAGCTTGATAAACGGTGTATCACAGTTTGGTTGGGTAGTCATTACAGGTATAAACAGCTTACTAACTTTATGCATGGGAAGGGAAGTTGTCAACAACAATTAACATTGGAAGCCTGCCACAACTCCCCACACCTTCTCTTTGAGGAGATCTTATCTCTACAGTCAGCTTTGTAGTCATGACTACCATCAGGGCTGGGTGTGTAGCTTTTAGTGATGCCAAACCCAGAGCAGCTGTTTCAGCACACAGGTTTAGTCTGACCTCAAGACTAATAAACTCACAATGAGTTTTTGTCTAGCCTCTTGCCAAACCTATACTCAATTAATTACTAATGCTGACCAACAGCACAAGCAAATGTAGTAATTAATAGCTTCATTGTAGCAAGTGAGAGAAATGAATGTATCTACAATTGGCACATACACACGTATGCCACCACAGTATTTTTGGATACCTTCCTGAATTACACATTCCCAGGCTTCACTCTCCAGCTATTTCACAGAGTTCATACACTGCAAAAACAAGTTGGGGGTATGCAAATTTATTATGGATTTCGATACTAGAACCAAAAGTGTAAGAAGGCAACTTTCAACGGGCAAGAGGGTGTCACATATGTGGGTTTATAGTACAAGTTTATGAACTTGTGGACTACATACATACATGCAGCAGGTGTTATGTGGTGACGTACATTTACATGTACAGTCATAGAGTAGGGAGAACCATGGGAAACCCCCCACCCCCTCTCGTTTCCCATACAAGGAAATTTTGACAAGAAACAGTACTCACTTTTCCCAGGAAAATGCACAAACACACAAATTTTCTGTGGGGGAATATCCCCAAAACCTCATTACACATCCCATTTTCCCCATAGATGATGATAATTATACCCTGAATGAAATCCTAAAGATAATCTTTGACCAGCAACCACAAATGTACATGTATACACAGTGGGTTACAATGATCAGTCTCCACAACTTACATACACAACATAAACACTATGATATCAAAGCTTTTGAGGCATTCACATGCATAGGCTTAGAATGGGGCTAACATGCATGGATACACGTAGCAGTGATATCATCGATCCTCAACAATGTTAAGATGTGTGCATAGGGTTTCATATACATAGGGAAGGGGGTATATCCCCCCCCCCCCAAAATCACAAGCAACCTCTGACTGCTTCAACTAAAATATTGGGGGAGAGCACAGTCCCAAGCAGCCTAGGGGGCGTGGCTCTCTACACAACTGCCTACAGTTCCCACCCCAACTGAAAACTCCTGTATAAAACCACTGATGCAAATCATGATAGCAACATGTATGTATGTATGACAGTACTGCACATGTAAACGTGTTAGGCCATGGTCGACAATAGATCAAGATGTACTGGCTTGTTACTCCCATACCTACAGGTATGTGTGGTTGCCAAGTGGTTGACGTGTGGATCATGAGTCATCTTTAGACATTGTTTGTGCAACCAAGCACCTTGGGAAAACAAATTCTTTAGAAATCGAACAGACACTCTGCCCACAAATTGAAATTGAAGCGGTGCCTATAGACCCTCCGCCCACACACTGAAGTGGTGGGGGAGACAGTCTGCGCATGAGGGTACGGGAAAGCCTTACCTGTGCAATCAGCAAAAATGGAAGAAACATCGAGAGAGTAAAGAAACACTGGAAAAAAACCGAAGCCCAGCTGAGTATCCTGAGCAGAGGAGCAGTAGGCAAGCTTTATGTAGTTACTAAACCCACTAATAGCATTTGCCAGTGGGACCTAGCCAATTCCAACTGTAATTACCCTCTTGAGATGTTATTTATCACTCTTTAATAAATGTGCTATACCTTGTGCCAGTGTAGTCCAGCAGATAAAATGAAGGGGTGGCAACTACAGTACTGGCATAAATCAGGACAAGCTACATGCCTCATTACTCCCATGGGGAGTTCCATGGCATCACTAGCCCAAACAGTTCTCTCACCCTCCAAGTTCGCTACGCTTGTTGCTCACCTGTTGACAGCAGCATCTCCTAAGGGAATAGCCTAGGGCTCCCGGCAGTGATTCGCTGACAAATTGGTGGACTCAGGTAGGGATACGGTGGGAGGTATGGTTCATAGGCTCTTACAAATGTGGAGGGTGGGTTCATTCATACTCAAGGTGGGGTGGGTTCAAACTCAAGGTGGGCCCTTCTTCACAATACATGCTTACTCAGGATATGTAATCACTCGGGGTGGGCTCTTACAGTGATGGTGGGCTCTCAAGATGGAGGTGGGTCAGGGTGGACTCTTATTCAGGACAGGTACTTACCCAGAGTAGGCGTTTACACAAGGTGGGCTCCTACACAGGGCGGTTGCTGATGTGGGCTGTCACTTGGAGCAGACTCTTACCCGAGCACTGTAGATGAAGGGTTTGAAGTCAATTCATGAGGTAGACTGCTACTGAAGATCCATTTCCCACCCATTTCTCTCTCAGAGAAAAATGGGCGGATCAGTACTCCAAAGTGCAGTCATCGCCCAGACAACAAGTAAACGTTTAGTACAAACAGCAAACTGTCAGACACCACTCATAAACAGTGGTTGTTCTGAGGTTCTACATTAATTGTTTGTCACTAGGCAATGTTACCAATATATCTTTAGTTACCATAAGCTCTGTACCAGGGCTTGAAACAGAATTTGGGTGGGGAATGATGTGCCTAGAGCCATGCCCCCTAGGGGAGTGTGGAGGTATGCTCCCCCAGGAAATTTAGAAATTTACGTGCACTGAGGTTGCTTCTGGGGGTCCTGAAAATTAGCTACTAATAAACTACTGAGTGTCCCCCAAAAAATGTCAACTTCAAAAATTCCGGGGGGGGAGGATTGGGAGCGCCCCATCCCATATGAAACCCTGGGATGGGACTACCTGCTACAGATGTATTTATTTTAAATGGTGGATCTCCAACACAGCATCTCCTCTGCCTCATATATGCTAGGATGTGACATTACGGTCCAATGTAGAGCCTCCTGTCCAAGTTTTGGTACCTACCTTTATCTATGGCTACGTGTTGCTATGAGATAAACTGTGGGCAAAGGCTGGCTAAGAAATGCCGTGCAATGTTAGCAGCAGATAAAAATGCTTCATTAGAAGGCAACAAAAATACAACACGGACCTCCATGTTAGGTGCATAAACGACTTTACAAGTTCTCTGATAATCACTTCATAATCTAGCTGCTTTGTCTGTGGAATTTACATAATTAACTCTTCTCCTATTGGCAGGTATGCAACTATTGTCAGATGATTCATTATCGTATTCTATAACGGACAGTATAGTACTTACCGGGACTCTTTAATACAAAAGATGAGTGGACAAATCAAATGTGATCACTGAACACATAGTATATCACACAGGCTCAGTACCATAGTGAGGTAACGGGAGGCAACAGCAATAAAAGGATACCTGTGCGTATGAACACCAGCAGGGTTTTAGAGAGCTTGCGCCTTTGTACACTGGGGGATGTGGGGTCTAAAGGTACCAAACCCTTAGTGAACATTGGGTGGTCTCTAGGCATCGAACCCTCAGCGTACATTGGGTAGGTCTCATTCAAAACACAAACAAACTACTCAGCATGTACACTGCTCACAGATGAGCCCAACATGGACTGCTGTGCTGGGGATGTGATTGAGTTCAAAGCCATCTAGTTTACCTAACTGCTTAGTTAATTGGTGGCGCTCAAGTGCTTAATTAGATTAGGCTGTCTGGAGGGGTTACAGTTACCCATCAACCAATCTTTACATACAAAAGGAAGTAAAAACCTACTACAGTAGCACAAATAGGTGTGGCATAAAACACTCTGACTCACCATGCACACGGTTCTTTACCGGTTCCATGCACAATGCTACACTGCTAAGAACAGTAGCTAGCCCGGCATGCTTAATACGAGTGTGGCTTCAGTGGCACAGCCATGTGCATGGGGCTATACAAGTGCATGCATATAATTCACCCCTCTTCACTACTGAAAGTTTGCTCTGACAGTCTCCTAGCCCACCCTCAATTGCTAACCTGATACTGTGGAAGACATTTACCTGCATGTGTAAGGCTGTAATGTAAAGCTTACTTCCATGCGGGCATTCTGACAGAAACCGTACCCAATAAATTAACTTTGTGGTGAGTTACGGTGGAGCGACTTCTAGAATTTACTATGCACCGCAGCTTAACTACTAGTAATAGACTATGCATGAAACATTTTACTCACCTTTAGTTCAGTGTCCAAGTTTAGTCTGGTAGCAGTAGTACTTTGCTGTCCGGGCAAAGATACACACAAAATTTTACGCATCTGCAAACCAAGAAAAGGGGCGTGACTGCTTCACAAACTACGCATGCGCATGATTCCTTATGGGTGTGGCCAAGAAATTATGGCAGACATCCGAAGGCGGCCTCTGCACAAACAGCCAGTGCTAGACGAAGCGTACAGCGATGGAGGGAAAGAACCGCCCGAGGTACTGGACAAAGACCACGTGAGACCGGCCCAGTTTGAACTGCAGTCACTGATATGCCACTTGGCTCTGATGGTCTTCTGTGTCGCCGCCCACGTCTACGATGACAGGGTATTCAAAAGGAGCAGGGGACAGGGGATATTTAAGTCCTCCGTTACGTACGGGGGGAGGTGGAAGTTCCTCACTTTCATCAACTTCTGGCTACAGGTGATCTACTTCTTTCTGGCATTTATCACCGATCTTATTCCTGGCTGGCGCAAGGAGATCAAGTCTCGCTTTAAGAAGTTACGTGACTTTTTGTTCACGACTGCAGTGTTCCCTGTGGCAGTTTTCATTTGTGGTACGTTCTGGACCCTCCTCATGATCGATAAAAGTCTGTTAATCCCCCCTGGTTTGGATGTGGCTGCCGTCCCTAGCCTTCCATTGTTAAACCATCTCTGGCATAGCACGATCGTGCTGTGTGCAATGGTAGAAATGCTGCTTGTTTTCCACCGATACCCGAGTAATGGTGTTGCTGCCACGTTCATCTTTGTCTACAGTGGTGGCTACATTGCTTGGGTGATATGGATTGTGATAGTATCTGATTTTTGGGTGTACCCGTTTCTGAAGATGATGCCACCAGTACTAACCTCAATATTCTTTGCAGCAAGCATATTTTTGCTCCTTGGCATTTATTTTGTAGGGAAGGTGATTGCATGTCTCAGGTGGGGAGATCGTTGCTTTAGATAGTAGGTTTATATAATGTATTAGAACCAATGCAGAACTCTTGCCTGGTATTTTTCTAGTCATCAATGGTGTAGCCTTGTGCCAAGCCACCCTGTACAGCATAATGTTGTAATTCCTCATTTGTAATACAAGCCTTAACTGTTGACTGTAGAAATTTGTGTTTACTTTGAATTGTACAAGTCAACATCAAATTTTGTAGCTATATTAATATTATTATAGTGTCACTGTATGCAACCAGGTTTATGATATTATTTTCATAACAGTGTCTATGGCCAATAAGTGGTCTGTCAAGCAAAAATCGGTCCAGGGGACCGAAATTTGCAGCAAAAAACGGTCCCCCTGGACCACTTAATTTTGCTGCAAAAAAAAAAGGGCCAGGGCATCGGATTGTTTCTGGAAACATTTCTAGAAACAAGCGTACGGAGGCGTCCAGTTACTAGTACGCTCTTCCAAATCACTTGCTAGAACGAGGCCACCCTGAGAGGTACTGATGTTAGGGAAATTTAATTTGCCTCTGTGTCTCATTTAATTATATACAGCTATACCCATATATCATACGTACACGTGTAGGCTAGCAAAGTTATGACGGTTGCTTTTTCATGCATGTAGCTAATTAACGTGATGAGAATAATATCAATGTGCAGTCTATATCATCAGAACTTTAAGTGTTGCATATTTGTATATGGTGCACCTACCAGACTACCTGGTGAGACATGAGTGCATGAATTAAGATCTCATGATAGGCTTAGGAGATATTACGCATACAATATTATGTAATATTTATAGTGAATGCAGCCATATGCACTGAGCATAATAATTAAATCTCATATTGAGAAATGGCCATTGTTTCGTTATTGCAGACCCAACAGATACTTTTTATAGTAGTGAACAAGACTGAATTGTAGAAACGTAGACCCAATATATGGTAATGGTAATGACAAGTAGACCTGCTATCAATTCACATTCTATCTTATTCTTAGGGGGGGTCTCCCGACTACAAATTTTGTCTAAAAATAATGTCATGGTGACGTTAAGCTAGCCCCCCCCACCATAACGCCATGCTCTGTGACACTTTGCATTGCACTGCAGACAGTGTGCTCCTACCTTTTTCCGAAAAGAAACCATTTTTGCAGCCTACAAACGATCTCAAGCAAGGTATACTTTGGATATTAGCTATCAGGCACAGTAGTTTTATGTACGTATTAACTGACGATAACGTCACGGCCCTCACCCCCCCTAACATCGATCACAATGACGTTATCTTGGCTTTGGTGACGCCTCCTTACTATATCTGTTCTAGATAAGGAGTAGCTACAGCATTCAACAAACCAGCCATGGGTATATTATGCATGTTATTAATTACTCCAGAAACCAATGCAAGGGACCTAGTTCTACCCACCATTCCTAGATTGGTAAAGCCTATTGAGGTTCATCCATAGGCTCACCTCACCACTGCTTGAGACAGGGCCACACAAACACCAGCTAGCCACGAAAATGGGCGGAGCTATGAGACAGGAAGGTCACCTTTCTAAAGATAACTGACTAGAGAAGACTGATGACCATCTGTTTGGCAAGCTACTTTCTAGCGTTTCTGACACACTGGGAAGATTGTGTTGATACCTTAACCCCCTCCCCTCCCCCACTCACCTTTAGTACTGCCTAACTATTCAAAAAATAGTTTACATTTCCCATACAGCACGTGTACTCGAATGAGTGTGCAAAAGTGGCCATTTGAATCATGGATACAAAATGCAGAAATGGATCAGCTGAAACTTGTCCTGGGGCAGTGTGAATTTGTAGAATCCCTGCTGAGAAACACTCGTCCCCAAATCTGCAATATCTGAAAATAAACAAATCCATAAAACTGCAAAACTGGATAAACGAAGAATCAATTTTGTTGTGAAATCGTCGTAATGTTGTTGCAAAAAATCTCTAGTGCAACTTTCTTGGTACCGTAGGCGTACGCTTTCACGCGAGACAAAATTCCCGACCGCGAATATTAGTACTCGCGAATTTTTTTAGTACTATTTGTATAGGTGGTCCCCGGCCCCTGGAGTCTTTAATAGCTCGCGAATCAATTACCGCGCTACGACTCGATCACGTGCTGTATGCGTAAACAGTAGTTTCGACGTAACGTAGCGCGTATCTTATGGTTTCTCCGTAAGCTAAGCTTAGCTAATGAAAATTTTAATAATAACAAAAGGCGAAATGTCGAGCAAATGATATATAAACCAGGGGCTGGCTGCGCGAGGGTACATTGGATTAGGCTCTCCACTCTTTCGTGCGAGAGACTGGCTGCGCGAGGCGCTACGCTACATTGTGTGGCGAACAAACTATGGATGACGTCCGAAGAAGGCAGCCTCTGAACAAAGAGCCAGTGCAACACGAAGCGGAGGGCGATGGAGGGCATGAACCACCCGAGGTACTAGACAAAAACCACGTGAGATCGGCCCAGTTTGAACTGCAGTCACTAGTACTCCACCTGCTTCTGATGGCCTTCTGTGTCGCCGCCCACGTCTACGATGATGGGGTGTTCAAAAGGAGCAGAGAAGAGGGGATATTTAAGTCTTCCATTACCTACGGGAGAAGGTGGAAGTTCCTCACTTTCATCAACTTCTGGTTACAATTTCTCTACTTCTTTCTGGCATTTATCACAGATAATATTCCTGAAATGCGAAAGGAGGCCAAGTGTCACTTTAAGAAATTACGTGACTTTTTGTTCACCACTGCAGTATTCCCTCTGGCAGTTTTCATTTGTGGTGCATTCTGGACCCTCCTCACAATCGACAAAAGTCTGTTAACCCCCCTGGGTTTGGATACGGCTGCCGTCCCTGGCCTTCCATTGTTAAACCATCTCTGGCATAGCACGATCCTGGTAGTTGCAGTGGTAGAGATGCTGTTTGTTTCCCACCAATACCCGAGCAGTAGTGCTGCTGCCAAGTCCATCTTTGTCTACAGTGGAGGCTACATTGCTTGGGTGATATGGATTGTGGTAGCATCTGATTTTTGGGAGTACCCGTTTCTGAAGATGATGCCATTATTTGCAGCAAGCATATTTGTGCTCCTTGGTATTCATTTTGTTGGGAAGATGATTGCGTATCTCAGGTGGGGAGATCGTTGCTTTAGCTAATATGTGTATTAGAGCTGGCTCGTTTCAGTATATACTAGTGAGTAGAACCAATGCTGCCTGTTTTTTTTTCCTAAAGGATTATCCTTGTGCCAAACTTTCCTGTACAGCATAGTGATTATTTTTGTATAAATAAACTGAGACTGTAATATTCAATTTGTGCTCATGTGATATCAACATAAAAATTTTGCAGCAACAGTGTCACTTGTAGCCTTGACAGGCTTATAGAGAAAACATAATGAGCTGAATGTCTATAGTGTATATGATACAGGAGTGGCATAGACGAACCGGGGATGGCAATCTGTCATCTCAAACTCAACTTGTTTGGGGACTTTTTTGGGATTTACATCCCTAGATATTTCCAAAATGTTACTTATACTCTTAATATCATGAGAAGACATACCCAGACTCTTGTGGCAACCAACGGCTAGGTATATAGCTAAGTGGAGAGGCATGACAAAATGTAGAAGTGAGAGACTGTGCATATATTATAGTCCGCAGTGAGGCGTGTCCCATGATGCTCTGAGAGGGGTATTCTGAGGAGGAGACTTGGTGTAGCCTGTACTCTGGTAGCTACCCTGAGAGGTGTTAGCTAGGGGAAGACTTGTTTGTCTCTGTGTATAGATAGATAGCTAAATTAAATACAGCCAGTCTCTCTTGCATTGGTTTGATAATATGCCCATGGCTGTTTGCGGGTTGGATGCTATACTCCTTATAAGCCTGAAGATAGAACGATATAGTGGGTCTACTTGTCCTCATTATATAACCTTTCGATGTACTTGTCTACAATTTAGTCTTGTTAGCTAGTGTAACTAGAAGTATCTGCTGCATGGGTCTGCAATAATGGGAACCAAGAGATTGTACACACTGCACTGATAGTGATATGATCGGATACATCTGATAGTGATGATTAGGCTTGCAGTATCTTGTGCATGGATGTATTCACTAGACATATAATATTGTATGTGTAATACCTGGCCCACCCTCCTAGGCCTATCATGAGATCAAAGGCACTCTTGAGCCATTCAAACTAAGAATGGTCCTTCTTTATAGTTCATATAGCTGATGTTGCAATATCATGTATCATCATAATAATATATTCTCAGAATACATGGAGCAGTATGCAGCTGTCATAACATTGCTAGTCTATCTACATGAGGATGCATGATGATCGGGGTTCTATCCACCACCTAACGAGCTATTCCACCTAATTTTTGTGACCCCCCCCCCCCCACCACGAAAGAGTCACGAACCCAAAATGCCCTTTACAAATAATTCTGTATTACCTCTCTCCCTGGAAATGTATAGCTCGTTCAGATATCCTCTGAAAATTGCTAGAATTATGTACACTCTCCTCCTAGAAACATAAATGTTAGACCCTCTGGAAACTGCAAAAAATCAATACATCCTCCCCTGGAAACTGAAATTTGTTGGACCCTCTGGAAATTGCACAAATTTAGAGCACCCTCTCCTGAAAACTGAAATATATATTGAACCACCGGGAATTTATCAAGTACTCTTCTGATTTAGTGCAGTCATGAATTGTACATACATGGACAACTAATAAGAAATACTCACACCATTCAAATTGTGATAGTGCATGGTCGAGAATTGACTACATACCTTGTATTTATTTAGAAGTGAAGTGGAGGAGCCTGGATGAGTAGTGAAGTTTGGGCTAGGAGAAGAGGTTAGAGCATTATCAGGGTAGGGAAACTAAAATATTAATGTTTTTGCAGTGGTTGCTATGAAGCCAGATATAAAATTTTGAAGAGTGATAGTCTTTCAAGGAAGAGAGGAGGTGTGTGGAACTAGTTGCAGTTATCCAGAGTGGTTATGTGATATTGTATTCACATTGATCGGCAATACCTTCCCTAATCCCAAATAAAGAATGCATCATGGATCGGCTAGAGGGATTGTCTGCTAATGAGGCAACCAGATACTTGCCAATGCTTACAAATGTGGTTCAGTATCAAAGCTAATATCTGTAGCTATATTCCAAAACAGACATTTACTCATTTGGTATACCAGGAGCTGATGAGCACACACTGGGAGCTGACTACAGTAGTAGTTCTACCCTTGTTCTCAGGCTCCACCCCCCCCCCCCCTGCTTATTTACTGCAAGTGAGTGCATACCTATATACATATCACTGTAAAACAAAAGTGTAACTTTAACGTTGATATAATTAGATCATAGGCAATACAGTGCTCCAGAAAAAGAGAGTAAAATTTCATGATTTTTGAATTTTGAGGTTACAACCACTTTACTATAGCCCATTATATACAAAACCATAAAAAAGAATTGGAATGGTTTTCAAAAAAATTGACATTTTCCCTATATAGCCAATACAGAAGCCATACATGTACAGTACAGATTTTGGGGAAAACTGTCAAATTTTAAGCAAAAATGGCAATATCTTGGGATTGGTAAAGAGTTAAGATTTCATATTCGGGTCAAGTATAGGTTATTATCTCTGTGAGTGATACTGGAGGTTTCAGCCTTGAAGACCAATATTCATGGGGGAGAAAATGCTAAAAACGTTATGCAAAATGAAACACCTGTTTGAGGCCCTACTGCCAAAAGTACAGGGACTTAGGCTTAGGTTACTACCCTCCAAAGAGGAGCACAAAATAATACCTCAGTTTAAGGTCTGAATCTCCATGATGTCAGAAGAAAAATGCTAAAAAGTTGTTCACCGATTGAGGATACATTGAGTCCTGTAGCTTCATCATGCTTTAGTGTATGGCAAAAACACTTACTGTGTTAAATATGACATTGAATTGGGTTTATCAAAAGTATGATGTGAGATATAAACAAAAATATGAAAATCACACTTTTTTACTCTCTTTGTCTGGAGCACTGTAGGATAGGATATGGCCTCTAACCTTGTATCTTTGGAGCTAGCTAATTAGCTAGCTACATATCCTGGAAGTTCTTTGTGGGATACCACAGTAGGAAGCTACTATCAAAAACCCAGATTGCAGATATCTTCCCATAATATAGCTACCACAACAGCTGTCCCATGGATTTTACTTATGTGACCATACCGCAAAATGTATGTACTAAATTTAAAGTTGTATTGCAAAGGTTTGCACGTCAGCTTTGAGCAATGAGCATGAAATTATCCCATCAAAAATTTGTCACAAAATTGTCAGTGTTGGCTAAAATCCAGTATAATGCAGCAAATTCATCAGAGGCATGAAGCTTAACAGATGATGTTCTATATTTTTTTGCTAGGCCACCTATTGTAGCAAAATAATCTATCTATTGTTACCTTACAGCTATTATCAGTTCCTGCTATGATAGCCTAGTACATACTTCCTGTAAGCTTTACCTTTCAGCCATTATCAGTTCCTGCAAGCTTTACCATACATTTATTATTAGTTCCTGTAAGTTTTACCTTACCTCTATATCAGTTCCTGCAAGTTATACTACATATATTATCAGTTCCTACTACAATATTATAGCGAACTTTATTAGAAGTATGCAGACATTGCTTCAGGAGCCAATACACTACTCCACATTCTGGTTCAGTAATCTGGTATCTACAGTCCCACATTCCAGGGAAGAATCTAGTCCAGTGTTTACAGAACTAGTCGTCTGTAAACAGCAAAAATATCTGGGGTTATTTTTAACCAAGTTAGGGTAACTTCATTTGCATGCAATTTAAGGCCATAACAGGATACCTCATGGAGTTGTACTGAAATACAAATATACCTGAGTACATATGCACAAATAGAGTTTTCACGTGATGTCACATCCTGCATTGCGACCGAATCATTTTCCATGTTGTCCGTTTTTGCCCACCATGCGTGGGCGATAAATGGAAGCTAGAATTGTGCGTTATACAGCGATCTCAGAATCAACAGCTATAAACTTGGAACTTACACGTTCGGCGCCTCGACTATGGCAGTTTTCAGATAGGATAAATTGAGTGAATCTGCTGTCTATATTGTACGAGAGCAACTTCCTGTCCTTATGCGCACGGCTAATGTTATTTGCTGCCCACCAAGATGGCACCCTAGCAACAGTTGTTAGATGCAAATGACGTAAGATGATGTCAATGAAAACTCTCTATAAAGGAAGAAATGTATAAAGCTATAGTGAGAGTCTATAAAGTGTAGGTAACCACCCTGAGTTAAAATTACCTTTTCATTTTTATGGTAATATAGTGTACCTTGCAACCTGCCAGCACATTCTCAAATTAATTCTCTAATTACTACACATAAGGCTTTGCATGCAACTAATGCAGCCTCCTTTTAGTTATAATCAATACTATAATCTTTCTCTATCCATCTGCCATGGGCATGACGTCATCTAATTGCGCGAGAATACGTAGCGAGCGAGGCAAGCAGGTAGCTGAAGCAAGCGAAGCAAGCACAGCTACTTGTAATATTTATCCAGTAAAGGATCAATTTTAGTATAGTGTGCTACTGCAGCAATCTTCACACACTTTTACAGTGTAGTAGCTCCATCTGCTGTCCAATGGCAATTCCGTCACAACAAAATGTGAAACAGCATTTTTCAAATCTCAAAAACTTATACTTGTCAAATCTGGTAGCCTCGTTCCCCGGCTCTCCCGAAAAGGCTTTTCGTACTGCAAGCGACAAAAGCTGGGTGGAGGCCTGGGAACGAGGCTACAAATCTGGTATGTTCCCAATTCACAAAAAAAGTTGTACCTGCACATAACATTCACCTTAGGTTATTTACTGTTGTGATGTCATAATTATGTAATGACTTAATTAAGGTGCATTTACAAACTCTGGTATTGAAGTTTTTGTACATGAGAGGGTTATTTTAGCCTTTGGACCTTGAGCAGCATAACACTTTACATTTACGGACTCGTCCATGGGAATACAACCGGAAATTACATAATTAATTTTGGGCATTTCTGAATGTCAGCAAATTTCCGAATTAGCTAATGCCTCCCATCACTATTCAAATCTGCTGTACACTATTGATAGGACTATCTGGGCACTTCCTGCCATGGCTGAAGTAGCTTGCAGAGCATTGTATATGAATATGAATATGCATATGAATCTTTGTTAGGTCACGCTACAAGAGCAGCAGGCCAAGTCTGGCCTATGAGACACAACAGTATAGCTATAGCTAGCTAAGTATTCAAAATTACCCGGACCTACCTTTCTTGTCCCCCTCCCCCCCATCCCCCCTTAAGAAAATTGAGATGATGTTGGAACAGCCACCCTTACCCCTCACCCTGGAAATTTTGCTGCCATGCCCCCTCAATGGCGGATCCAAGGGTATTTCCGAGGTCTCTGGAAACTAGTCGAACTCAAGACACAAACATTGAGGTTTCTGAAAACTACATTGTAGATTCAGCTACAGATAACTAACTTATGACTATACAATACGTCTGCTACGGCGCTGAAGTCTCGCGAGCTGGACCCCGTTCGCTGTTTGTGGAACGGCCGCGGGGGTGACTTTAGCGACTTTAGCAATAGGTACTATAAACAGTTTATAGCATCTATGCTTTAGCATTTTGTCGGTGCCAGGACTCTTGAGTCTCAAAACGCACTTAAAACTATTAAAGACATACTCAGCGATATCTAAATGGCTGCGCGCGGAATTTATCGCTAGGACCTTCGCTTGCGATCGAAGGTCGTTGGAGATTCGATCACGGTAAGCATGTAAGCTTAGTTTGACTTGACTGTGAATGCGTAAATAATTAAAGCTATTAATTTTAAACTGCCAGATTCGGAATCAGCATAAAAACGTACCCCTAAATCATGCATAATTATATTTTATGTTTCAAAGTTCTTTAGTACCGCGGAAGCTGGCGGTACCATTTTTCACATAGAAAGTGACGTAGATATTTTAGAGTGAGAACCCAACATCGTTACTTTAAAAGTGCTTCAGCTTTTAGATTTCGTACACACCAGGATCCTAAAATTAAAAAATGCTAAAATCGTATCAGATTTTAGCCTTCATTCTCTCGCAGGCGAGACTATCCTGGAATCTGATTTCTGAATGCTCAACCTTCAGATTTTAGCTTTCAGCATTTTAATATTGAGATAAACAGAACTGGACTCCTGATAGCAGTATACTATTTCTAATAGGCGATACCTAATGAGATTCAGCACTAGTCTCGTGCCCAGACGTTCACGCCGGGGGGCGTGGACGTCTGAGCACGAGACTAGTTCAGCATAGTCTCGTGCCCAGACGTTCACGCCCTCCCGGCGACCCCCCCCCCCCCCCGGCCCCCCCTCCGCAGCAAAAATGAATCACTTTTTCAGCTTGGGGCAGGGTCGGTTAGCAATGACGTCATAACGAGCTCGAAAAGTAGGCGTACCTGCGCGTGGGTGCAGCAGGTGATTCCCCACTGCTGATCACTTCAAAGTATCTGTTATTGGCTCATTTGTGTTCGGTATGGCTGTGCAGAATGGGACGGCTGAGATTTCTCGCGTCTTGCATGCGCTGGAGCAGGGCAACATCATGGTCCGCTTTATCCGCGGCAAGAAGCAGCCGCTGAAGAAACTCTTCTGTCTGAGGGAAGATACATTCGAGATACTGCAGTATCCGATACAGCGCGGGAAGAGTACTGCTGCAGAGGAGTCGAGTAGGTCTTTATTAACTCAGTGGGTGGGGCCAAGCTGCAACCGTAGTGACTCAGTTGTAACCAAAATCACCTGAGCCCAAAGTCTCTAGCTACTACCCTACCCATGTATGAATCATTGCCGGATAGTTTTGCAGACAGTTTATTTTGGCCTTTGTCCCTGTGTGCATGTGGTGCCCTAGCAACTAGCCACCCGGCTTAGGGGGTGTCTCCAAGCTGTTTTTTTCAGCTCAAAGAATTTCTGCTATTTCCGTACGGCTGATAAATTTGCAAGATGACGAATGTGACGTCAAACATACACATGTGCACAAGCAACATTCGTTAGACCCCCGTTCACGTGGGCTTAAATTTTACACATGGGGAAAGGACGAGAAATCATTTGTATGGCCTAAGTACCTTGCTAGCATGGCTAGAAATGTGCAAATTACCCTGTTTCACATCCTTGTAGCTAGGCCACAAGAAAAGCTTTCTGTACAATAATCACTGCAGTAGGCATGAGTAGCTGCTTTATTGCACCCTTGGGCGTAACATTATGAAGGTTTTTTTTTGGACCATTGGAAACGCCCCCTTAGCTAGCACTATGTGGCTAGTGCATGTACTTAGCACTCAAAGTTAACCAGCCAACCAGCAGCTGCAGCAGCAGCTTTTGTTTAAACTGTACCAGGCAGGCCTCCATACCACTCAAAGTACTTGTCATTTACTGCTTCATGCACTTTTTGAAGCTGGGGACATCCTTTGAGGGCCTATCTATATATGTATACGCTTACATGTTACAAGCTCATGCAGGTTTTTTTGGACAGTCTTGCTCTTTCCCCAAAACCTATTATAAGTTGATGAGCCTTTGGGGGGTGCCCTGTGATAGTTTGCATACTGTTTAACTCAACTTCGATTCCATTCTGACGACCTGTAGCTTGCGTAGTTGGCAAACCGCTATTCCATATTCCATTCCAAGAAGCATGTCTCTGCAATCTATGCATTAGACTACAGTGTCATTTATTTATTTTTAAAGTGCCCATGTCCGTCCACCCCTCACCTTTTGAGGGCTAATTAGACAACATGAACTGCTGCAGTTGTATGCACAACGATTGCTCCAGGCCATCTTGTTTATCACATTGGTTGCTGTGTAACGACATAAATAAGTCTTAGGGCATGAGGCTGTGTGATAAAGTGTATAATTACAGGCACCGTAATTGTGTAACTGGATTATCACGCTGTCAGTGGTGGACAACTTTATCGACTCTGTCACCATCAGCCAAATGCATTACCTAGCACCCTTTCTTGCTCATGGCCATACTATCCATTGAATTAGTCATTGTATGCGTGCACTATACAAATGATGGGCATTAATTAGAGTATGCAATATTCGAGGTTACAAGCAGCTGATTTCAGATACGTAAGTGGAGGTTCCACTGTAATTAGGTCAGCTGTGGGGCTTCTTTAGCAGTTAGCTACATGTACTGGTAAACACAATTCACATATCCAACTGTTTCACTTATCTGGCCATGGTTTGGGTCGAATAACTGAAATTCCACTGTACCTGTTACGGGAAATGCTCACTAGTTCCAGTGTTCATATCTTCTATAGCTCTATATTTATACTCCTCCCAAAGTTAAATTTCACACTATATGAATTCTGGTATTTCACTCCTCGTTCCCCATACAGTCAGCATCCGTGAGGTGAAGGAGGTCCGAGCGGGGCCCCATTCCAAGGACTTTGACTACCACAAGGAGGGGCTGAAGGATGTGGAGGAGGAGTGCTGCTTTGTTGTGCTGTACGGCATGGAGTTCAACCTTCGCACTTTGAGCATAGCAGGTGAGAGTCTGGTCTCATTCCCAGACTGCATAGCATCTAAGAAGCTTCTCTGACTGTTACATGTTAGTTTTGTCTCCAGGTATCCCCCCCCCCTCATGCCACAAATATTCCCCCCCCCCCCCCCCCATGCCACAAACTTGACGGTATAGTTTGATCTTCAGCCTGAGTTAAAGCAGTTTATCACCAACTGATATCATGGAATGCGCATGTGATTAGTATTCAGGGAAGGGGGGAGTGGTAAACATTTCAAAGCATAAAACTGTACAGTATACTAGTGCTGCCAGATGAATGGATGCATAAGTTACTCACTATTTCTCATGCTCTGTGACTTTAAACAGATACTGGATTGGTAGAATGGGAGAAAAGAAAGCACTTTCTTGGACTATCCTATGATTCAGTGAGATTGATTTGCACAGCCTATCGATATCATACCGTTTTGGTAGCCATGTATTCTTCTTAAGTAGTGAAATATCTGCACTTGACAGCAGTTTAAAGTAGCATTTTGCTGATTAAAGGTGATTGTTGATATTTGACTGAGAAAAATAACACTATTTGGTTGGTAGCACTATGTCAGATGGCACAATGTCGAGAATGAAAGTAAGGTAGTGTAATGAAAGTAAGTAGTGTAATGAAAGTCAAACACTGAGAAATAGTCCCCTGGTTGGAACAGTAATGGAATAATTCCCAGCCCTTCATATTTGAACTTCCTGTCAGGTAGAAACTGGTTCACGTACCGCAAGTCTAGGACTAGACGCTGTTTGCCTTTAGCGTTGGTGACCACTGACAAAGGGCTACAGACCAAGTTACACAATGGCTAACACACCCACTAGCAACAAGCTGTAACAAAAGCAGCATTCTCCAGGCTAGGACAGACTTATGGCTCAACTGAAAAACTGGTTCTGGTAATTTCCTGAAGGGTAAACGGTAACCCGTCGTGACTATCTCTGAAACCAAACTAGGAGGGTCCAGCTCATTCAGCCAAAAAGCTGCATTCTTCCTCAGCCTACCCTGGACAAAAGGCTCCTGATCTGCAGCTTGTTCAAATGCGAGGCCCCCTGAACTACTAGCCTCGGGCTTGAGTCAAACTTAGTGGGACTTTCCCATTCATACCTACGTGACTGCACTTCAGGCCAAGTGATAATACAGTCATGCTCAGGCAGTGACCCTTGAGCCTTAGTGTCCATATAGGAAATGCATGCAAATTGCAAGAGAACAAATTTCATATTTGCAACACTTAGCTCAAAATCCATAGCTAAGAAGTGTACAGACACCAGACACATGTACACATTATTTAGAGAGTCTTGGAGACAACAGACCCTTGTAACAAAGGGCATGACTTTCGAACATGCCCCAGCTTCCCACATGTGAAGCAGGGACCCAGCGAAGAGCTTCCACTACTTCCCGGGAGGCTCTGCTTAGCTGCCAGCGGTGACAGTAGATTCTGCATTAGCATGGAAGCCTGAGCAAGCTCGGCAACCCCACTCACAGGGGGCCTAGACAACAAGGGGCCTGAAGCTGTACCATTAGCACTAGCAGACTGCCCCTTTCTTCTGGAATTAGAATTTTTAATACTCATTTGTCTATTCTTCCTCCCCACTCTGGCTTCAGCTCTAAACAATCTCTTTTCATCGTCCGAATTCTCAGCTAACTCGTCTTCCTCATACTCCTTCACAGTGGCCCACCCGTGTTCACTCCTATCAGCTATTTTAATTAATTTCTGCCGCATATCGATTAATTTCTGACCTTCTTGCAAGATGGTCCAGGCTTTCTCCACTGCAGGGGGATGCTGGCTCAAGGCGACGTCGGCTGAGTCCAGTTTGTCCCTCACGTCTTCGTTGAACAGGAATTGCTTTTCATGCCCAGGCTTCTTGAACGTAGGCTGCTTGTCCAGTCTCATTTTCTTCATGAGACGCTCGTCGGCAGTAACCCGCTCCTCCCGCAGTTCGCGTCGCATCTGCAAAAACTTTTCGTCCACACTAGTCTCTATTCTCTGAATGGCGCTGAGCACTTCAGCAAACTGAGACTGTGTGCTCGCCGAAGCTGAGGTCTCTCCAGTGTTCGTAGCCATCGTGCGGACGTTCGGTACGGTCACAAGTTCCAACGGTCGGCGAGAAACGGAGGGAAAACAAAATGGAGTATGGAGAAGGTTCCGAAATTCAATGTTTGCCTTGCCAAAGAAGTCGTTGCTCGAGAATGACAACCTACCTCTCAGTATCCCCTTAAATACCTCCCGCACCACAGCAACCCAGGTATGCCAGCAGCCATGCTGCCCTGCGCATGCGCCGGGCTTTCATAGTGCGCATGCTCCATCTACCGATGAGAGGCTATTTTCCGTCTAATTCACTATGCTCAAACGACATAAAATATACAAACCTAGTGTTGATTTTACTATAATGCTTTGGAGATTTTATAGCTCTTCATGAGCTATAAAAATTAAAGCAATCACCTTTAATCGGCAAAATGCTACTTTAAACTGCTGCTTATAGCTCTTCATGAAGAGCTATAAAATCTCCAAAGCATTATAGTAAAATCAACACTAGGTTTACTTTCATTCTGCACATTGTGCCATCTGACATAGTGCTACCAACCAAATAGTGTTATTTTTCTCAGTCAAATATCAACAATCACCTTTAATCAGCAAAATGCTACTTTAAACTGCTGTCAAGTGCAGATATTGCACTACTTAAGAAGAATACATGGCTACCAAAACGGTATGATATCGATGGGCTGTGCAAATCAGTCTAGTGCGTTGTAGCTCATCTTGATAAGCATCCCTCCACTTTATAAGTGTGCATAAACGGGGAAGTTTACGGAAGTAGAGTGGGTGATGTCTACAGTACCAGACTCCAATTCAAGTGCTTAATTAGGTTATGGTAACTCTCATGTACCTATTGTACTGGACGACCAACCTGTAAACCCAACCTGTAAACCTCCGTATTGTAATTAACTGATAAAGGAGCAATTAGTCCACAATCATCTGATAAACATAATGAAAGTGCAGGGGCTTGTGTAGTGTATATGTGCATGTGTACACATGTATACACAGCCCAGACTAATGAGTACACAACATCACAGTACACATTGCAGCCTCATACATACCCAGGCTTTCTAACCCTGTAGAGAAAAATCCTTATGGTATCGCGTTGTAGCAAGTTACAAGCTGGGGTTGGAAGGCCTGGGTACAATGCCCCATCACATGGTCAGAGTATGCCATTTTTATGTTCCGTTTTTTTGTGCACTTTATGTACAATTATGCTATAAGCTCGCAGATACCAATTATGCTCAATATGACCTTCCAGACAGCCTAATTAAACATTTGTGAGCCGCTGCCCATTTGCTCTTTCCTATTGACAACCAACTTGCAAACCTCTATGTATTACGTTGGCACATGATAGGGTTAAAACTAATGATTGGTTGTTTGACCGATCTTGCACACTGACTACCGGATCCATCTGTCAGTATACTGGTGGTATGAATAGGCCCGGTACACATTGGCATAAGGGAATTATGCCGGCATAATAGGTGTAATTTTGAGCATAATATTTCACCACTACATATTGCAGCAATATTCAAATATGGCATGTGAGTATCCTCTGTAGCCGATCTGTAGCTGCAGTCGTTTTCAACTCCTTTTTTTAGTGAATAACAATTGTGGAAATTTATATAAAAAGAGGCTTCAAAAAGTCAAATGTCCTTTTTGTAATATTATACAAAGACCACTGCCACCAAAAAAGGTTTGGATCAATGTTGCGTTTGTGTATGATGTCAGCAATCAATCAAACTTAACCAGACATAATTGAGCGTAATGGGCACTGGTTGAGAGCACAATAGCTAGGGGCAAAGCTTGGGAATTAGGGACTAGCATAATGGGGGGAATACTGAGCATAATTGGGCTAGGCCTAGGTATAGGGGTGCGCGGATTATTCCGGCATTATAATGAGCATAATAGGTATGCGAAAGCATCGAGCATAATGCGAGCATGATAGGTAAATTTTTTGAGGAAATTACATCATTTTATTAGAGTTTTGCGGAAACTCGGCCACGTGGTGATTCCGTGATGGCGACGACTGGCAATCTCAGTGCTGTTAGCGAGAATCAAGCGGCTGGCAGCAGCTTACAGGCAACTACTTCTTCACTGACATCGCTACTTAGCCAACTTCGAGCCTCTATGCTATAGAGTAAATGAACTGCGAGACACTGGTGCGAAGCCAACTCGGTTAACGCGATCAGAAAGGTACGCAGAGAGCGAGTGAGTTTTCGGGTAAGATAATCAGGAAAGCTGTTTTGTTGATAATTTAACGAGCATAATAGGTACATTTTTGGAGCAGTGCAGCAGAGCATAATAGGTAGATTTTCGAGCATAATCCACCTACCCCTACCTAGGCATGAAGTACACGTAGTGGTGGCTACACTGGTCCACATGAATGTCATTGACATTCCTTGAGGAGTGTTATTGATTACATTGATGCATACCACAATCATGTGTACATAATATAAAGTGGGTGAAACTTGAGATGTAGTGTACTTGGACTTTTGTCTCCACCCACTTTCATTAGCTTGTACCTGTACTTGTGCATGCAAAAGCGTATACTGTTGCAATTAAAGTATACGGTTTAAACACATACTGTGCATCTTACTTTGCACATATTATGCTATTTACGCAAAGTATTACAAAAGTATTTTTTTTAAAGACAATAAAAGCATTACCCACTAAATCTTGCTATATGCCCAATCCACTAATTTTGTCACCTCAAAAATAATGGTCACCTTAAAGGTATAATAATTATTGTCTAAACAAAAAACGCTATTTCTTCTTCCAGTACATGTACATAAGCTGATGGCTTAGAACCCTAGCATTGATCCCAGATGCCACCCCCACCCTAGCGTTTGTCACTTGCAGAAAACTCTCTTACGCGAGTCCAGGAGACGATGCACCCACGACATGGGATGCAACGCTACCACCTCTTCCGTTTCCCTCCCTGGTACACCGTTAATCCAGATATGCTCCTTTGTTGTCTTTCCATCTTGCAAATTGCAGTGAGCTTGAAGCTAAAGTAGTATTAATGGCTTGTGCTATATATGGACATCAACAAACATAACCGCATTATGGGACTTGCATGCATGTATACACGTACCTGTTACAACATTGCTGGCCCGGTGGCTTACTATCATGCATGTGCTGTCCAGGATCTGCAGTTATACTGAGTTTATATGTATGTACATGTACATGTACATGTAGCCTCGTTCACAGGACCTTCGCTTAATGGACCTTCTCAGTGAACTCTTTGGCGCAAGCGAATCGTGTGTGTTTGTCTCAAGCAAAAAATAATAAGCAGTCATTCTAAGTATTTCTTACACAAAGGAATAGGATCTTTCTCAAGCTGTATACTACTAGTTTTTTGGGGGGCAGTAGAAGTATTGATTTTATTATTCTAATGCCTTGCCCACAATTAGAGTATATAGCTATACACAGCTATAGGACGGCCTCATACCAAGGCCCAAGGCCTTCCCTGGTTTTAGGGAAGGCCTGGGTACGAGGCCAGCTATAGGAAGCTAGCACCTACTTTCTCTGCCTGGGAGATGCAACGGTCCCCGCCCACATTCATTAGCCCTCTTCCGCTCTGATACATTGGTGATAGACAGAGTCCACTGCAGTAGGGCTCCTGATCCTCTATATACGTGTTATACCATTGTTGCCTCCACCCCCTCCCAGCACTGGACTGCAGTGAGTGTGATGCCTGGGTGAAGGCCCTGTCTCATCTTACTCATCCCAGCCTCTTCAAGACACCACTGCTGGTACAGAGGTATGGGTGTAGCCAGGGTTTATACGAGGGGGGGGGGGGGGGGGATATTGCAAAGTTTCCTCACCCCCTCTTAAAATCTTGGCTAAGATAAATATCTAGACATACACATGTATAGTGGCTATTTACCAGCCTGTTCAGAGGCCTAGAAGCAACCTCAGATAATCTGAGATTTCCTCCCCAGACCCCCTAGGGGGCATGACTAGCATACCAGAAGATGCTGTCCTGTTTCTCATTGGTTTCTCGAAGTAATATATGAGCTAATAATTTAATTACACGAGCCTTATCTCCTATAGATATGTATTAAGTACATGTGAGCCTTACCTGAAGAGCAAATATGGCACATTCATTAGTTCCTGTAGTATTGCACTGCCCTAATGGTGACATGCACTCCAGATCAGTTATTCAGTGTAGACATTAATTATCGGAAAAATTTATTATATGACTACTGGTGTATAAGCACTCTGATTGGTCCATAGCCGGGCAATATTCTCCCATATACCGCGTATTGTCCAATTAGTTACTGCCCGGTTAGTAGTGGGCATCACTGATTGGCTGTAGTACTTCAGTTAGCATAGCAGTGCCCAGTAGTATCACTTACAGACAGCGTATAGCCAGGTATCTACATGCAGTGCCCAGTAGTATCACTTACAGACAGCGTATAGCCAGGTATCTACATGCAGTGCCCAGTAGTATCACTTACAGACAGCGTATAGCTAGGTATCAACATGCAAAAGAGGCAGTGAAAGGAGCGCTTATACCACACGAAGGCTTGTAAGAAGGCTAGAGCAGTTGCTGCAGCATTTATTTAATACTGTCTGTCGGCTCCACCTTTGAAGTACATCATGGAAGCGAGTGGTCTCCTACTGGACAGTGTCTTGACAAATTCTCTAGATACGTATGCCTACCTTCTCTTGTGTAATTTATACTCTTTACCCTTCTTGGATTGGCATTCGAGGTGAGGTTCTCTGTACTGTAGTGATGAGAATTAAAGACTACATTTAGGGGCATGGCTTCTGTTTGAGTGCGGCTGCATTGTATCCTGCACATGGATGTCAGTGGAGTAATATAATAATCTACACTTCTTTAGTCGGTCGGGCAATATTGGGGAATATTCAGTTCTCTGGTTCTGTGTTGGCCCCACTGCAGGGAGGGCCAATACTACCACCCTCAAATTGAATATTCCCCCCTGACCAGTTGTGCAATAATGTATATATATTACATGTTACATGGGGTCAAGAAGCCATATATTTCCTGTACTACTGTGGTGAAGCCATAATCATTATTGGGGCGAGCCTGGTCGTTCGTGTCTGTGTAAGGTTCTATATAAAATTGTAAAGTCTCGTAATGTGACGTGAAAGAAGTGATCACAGCATGATACAAGGCTCCTCCCCCTCAGTGTAAGAGATAGGACCTGAGGTCTCAGCACAAATCAAGGCTACAGTATTTAAACACAAACTTGTTAATGCACAATACAACAGCACCCGTATTACTTCTCATAACTGGCTGTCCCGTAAGAATAGTATCCAGGCTACTATTGGGGTGGTTACTGCAGTATCGATCTATCAAGTCAGACAATCACTGTTGTATTAAAATATACAAGACCTGATTCAGTCACAGCATCAGTGATATTTGCTATACAGGCGCTCCATTGTATGATACACTGGCTCAGGCTCGCCCCACAATGTCCTGCATTAAACTAGTAACTATCTCAGTGAAACAAACTTCAAGACGGTACCAAACAGGAAGTGCCTGTCGCAGGCTACTTTATTTAGTAATGCCGTTTCCTTTAGAATAGATGTGATCGCTTGTGGTGTTAGAAACCTTATGGAGACGCAAGTCTGTAGCCACCCTCTGACGTAAGGTGGTTTATGTAGGACAAAGGTAGGGCTGTGAAGTGTGGCAAAAGTTACTGCCCAGGAAGTGCTTGAGATCTCCTTGCTTTCAGTTCTTGAAGACTCCTCCGCCAGCAGCAGTGGGATCATAACATCTACTATGTCTTTGTTGGGGTGCCTGCTTACAATTGCAGTAATATGATTATCCATGAAACGTACATAGTGTACCACACGTGCTATGTATACATATGGTGTCTTTATATGGGCGTATGTATGGGGCTTTTGAATATACGTACAATAATATAATGACTAATATAACTGAACACTGAATGCATATCCCCTGATACTGTAATCTCGGGGAGTACTATATACGTATTTACTGTACCTCTATATAACCTCTATCATTTTGGCCTCTACTCTACACTTGTTTGTATACATAAGTTATGGAATGAAGGAGTAGGAAGAAGACATAATCTATGGAATGGAAAGCGCAGGGAGTAAGACCAAAGTGACTCCAAATCACCATAGTAACTACCACTAGTGTGTAGTAGTCTCTGGGGTGGGTGGGGGGGGGGGCAGATTTCCTAATATGTTGGCATAGGGTTCCCAAATTATGCTTTCACCAGTTACTGTAGAGTATTTCTCCTTCCTCCAGGTGGCTAATGAGAGAGTTCAGGATGCTGGATCAGAAAAACAGTGGAAGGTAAGAATGCTAATGCTGCAAAGGGAGTGCATATGTTTGAGTCCTCACTGGTGCTATCAACCATTGTGTTTCCTTGGTAACCATTTCACTTGTGCATGCAGAGGCAGCAATTCAAAATGAGACATGCCATTTGTGTTTGCTGTCACACTGCGATAAGCTTCTTCTTTATTTACTTGGCACTTTAAGGCTGATAGTATGTGTTTACTTATTACGTAAAATAGCTTAATGGCCAGCCAACTGTTATTTTCCCTCTTGTATATTTCATGAAGCAGGCATGTGAATATGGACACAGAACACACAGGCGGGGGGGGGGGCACATGCAACACTAATACCATGGCAAGCATAGCCTCAGTCCCATTGTCCACTCCCAAGCTTTTACTGTGTGAAGAGAGCTTGGGAATGAAGCATGGGAACCAGACTATGGCAATTATCATCACTTGCTACGTACCTTGTGTATATGCAGTATTAAGAATTACAATAGTGCCAGTCCCATGGCAAGAGCCAGAGGTAGGAGCATGCACAGACTTGCCTCTACCCTGAAGGCATAGGTTGACATGTATAACACCTTTCGTCAGATTAATTGGTAATTAGAGTGATATAAGTTATTTAATCCCCCTGGCACACATGCATACCTGCACACACACACACACACACACACACACACACGCATACACACGCATACACACACAACACACACTAATGTATATAGCATCACTCAGAATGACCTAAGAAAATTTTTGGTGAAGATCAACAACAAATCACTCCTAAATCAGACAAAACAAATATTCCAGGTAAGAGAAGTCTGTATGTGTATGTGTGGCTGCTCTGCTAAGGAAATAGTCTCGTGCCAAGACCCTCCACCCACTCTCTAGAGTAAAAATTGGCAAGTGTGCGACATTTGGTATTAATGGGATAAGCGATATTTGGTACTTGTGCATGATATTTGAGATATGAGGTGGTATGTGTTTGAATGCGTCAGTTTGGAGAATATGCATTCCAGTCGACGATCCCTTAATTGAATATTAAAATTGTTGACTCATTATAACAGTGAAAGTTCATACACCATTCCGTTTTGAAGCAGTGGACCTGGGTACAAAAACTGTGTGAGAACTGGCCACTTACGCTACTTAACTTACAAGCAGGATAATACTCACTTACTGTTTCATATAAACTTACAAGACATGTGAAATTTGTGGCCATAAGTACAATTCCATAGTAATTTTGGACAGTACTCTTGGGGAGATTTCCATAACCATGAAATGTATAGACTTTTAGCTACAAATATAGTTAATAATGAATCTAAATTCCAGTCCATTTATTGAAAAGAGACTCTTGGCTAGAACTAATAGCAGTGATAAGTCCAAATTTCATTCCTCAAATGATAAGGACACTCTTCTGAATTAGCTGAGGAGCCATAATTTTGTGCTCTGTTTATTAAACCTGAGTTGTTTAGCCCCATATAGATCAGTACTGGAGCTCCCCCACTGGGCTCTAGGGATAGAACTGTAACCTATTGATGTTCAGCACTTAACTGTACCACTACCTATAACTATAGTATTGGTTAGAAACCCGTAATCCTTCGATAAGAGACCTTGTACGCCTGACTTACTTTCACTGAGAAGTCGTCAGCTGGATCTCAGTGGGTTTAGGCCTCCATATATTGTATTATAGCCCTGTTCCAGATCTCAAATTTTAAATCGGTAAGATAGTTTAGTTAGATTAATTACAGCTGACTGGTCAAGACTTTGAATTAGTCCCTCTGTCTCTCTCTCTCTCTCTCTCATGCACACACATACATACATGACACTGTTATAAGGATTGTGACTTCAGTAAATCTGGTTACCTGGGACTCAATGAGTTCTGTAACATATACCACATGTACATTGAGAGCAAGCGTGTAAGGAAAAGAATGCAGTTAGTCTAAAAAGTATTTCTCTAGTATTCTGTGTTACCACAACCAACAGCAAAAAACGTTTACTTCATAAGTACTAACTTGAAACTGAGATATACCAAGCTAGAAGACTGTACTATCTCTCTCTGTTCTAGAAGTATGAGCTTCAGCGGCTCACCATATTTTTGTGTGATCTTGAATGCCAAACTCTGCCCCAACGCATGTAATCTCCACATTCCCAGATTAGTGCTGCAGCTCTATCCCCTCCATCAAATGAGAGCATTCGGTGGTACAAGAGCCTATATCTATATTAATGGCATTGTACATGTATGCTAATGCGAGTATCAGAGTCTTTCAGCATATTTTTTAAATCAAATGAGGAACTTAGGCATCATTATGACATGAGCATTGCACACTGCATGTGCTAGTGAGCGCTGGCTCACTTAGTTCACTGTCTAAAATATCGAGCTGTCCAACCTTTGAGAAGTTTGCTAGAAGGCAATTATCAAGATTCTGAAAGTAGACAAAGCGCTCTAAACAACAGCTCTTATTAACATACAATTGTCATAGTGTAGAGATAAGAAAAATCCTATTCTCCCTCCTCCGCAGCTGAGGGATAAGTTTCTTCTCTACTGCTCTGACCGCCAGAGCATGTCACGGAAAGACCTCGAAGTTTTCCTCACAAACAACCAAGGGGTAAGAGGTAGTGAGCAGACATGCAATTAAGGATGCAATATTGTGTAACAACCGACCTGTGTACATAAACACTGTACACTGTAATTCCTCTGCTCTGCTGGGCTCCTAATTTTTTAAAGGGTTTTTTAACATCCATAATTCTCTATCTCCTTAATCTACATGATGATTTATGGATTGGCCAGGCAGTGCTACCGAGTTAATATTGGGCACTGTATTTATGTAGTGATGATGACCGTGCAGATTACCCTGCACACTCTACATACCTTGGTACAGTACGCTCCTGAGGTTTTACGCACTCAAATTCACTGAATCGCACTATGAAGTGCACAGTGTAACTACTGACAGTACATGTATTTTACTCCTGCTGTGTAAAGTTGCCCAGCAAATGCTATGGAAATGATTAAAGAATGAATGTGAGCGTGTGCGCTCTGAGCATGTCCCACATGTGATAGCATCATTATACGTTTTATGAATTTGGAGTAGTTTTGCACACACGATAGAGTGCTTGATTTGTACAGTTATGATTTTGGAACCTTAGTTAAGATCAGTCTGTGATCAAGATAATGCAATCTATGTTGCTCTTGCTGACTAGAGCTATGCCTACATCTGTGGGTATGTAGTTGATGGCATAAGTGCTACAACAGCAACATAAGTATGTGATATAAGGCCCAAACCCTTAATAAAGATGCGATTACGCTTCAATATCCTGGAAAGCTACCAAGTACCATCTCCAAGCTAATACCGTACTCTCGGGAGAATAATGACCGGTTATTCTATTTGAAGATTGCGCATTTTTGCGGTACGGATTACGTGGGGTAATTATATTCATGGGGTAATTTACGACGAGGTTAAAAACACAGTAACACAGAAACTGTAAGTTAATAAAATACAGATAGTGCAAAACTATGTTTAGTTTTGTTCATATTCTGTTCGCTTTCGTTTTCTCGCCCTCTTGGCTTCACTCTGCACTTGTCGTAGGGCCGTCCTTACTGATGAGCGGTCTTTCTTCGCACCGTGAAGTACGTACTCACAGGGTAGCTCTATGCCTCCACCGACAGCCCATACGCCTTCTGGTGCAGACCTAGGTCGATCAGTGATCGTTCCCGTGATTCTAGTGACCATACCACAATCCAACAGTTGTGCCAAAACTATAGCTAAGCGATTGGGGACGTGTCCGATGACAGTGCTGTCGGTCTCCAACTTCACCACTATGGCCGCTTCACTGTGAGGGTTGTGTGCTTCTCTCTCACATGAAAAAGTTTCTCCTGCTCCACCAGTTCGAACAACATGGTAACCTTTCACACGGGAGTGCAGTATTGGTTCAGAACTCGAGCTCATCAGCTCATGAGCGAACTACATCCAGGTGATGACTTTCGCTTCTCCCAAGGATGGTTTGATCGGTTCAAAGCACGAAATAACATCTCCTATCGTCGAGCTACGAATGTTGCTCAGCAAAAGCCTGCTGATCATGAGGAGAAGATCCGCAATTTTCATCTGGGGATTCGGCGAGTTGCTGCGTCTAAGGAAGCTGAAGCTGGACAACTGGGCAAGTTCAGCTTATCAACAATTGCAAATGTTGACCAGTCCCCCCTTCCTTTCACTTTCAATAAGGGTCAGGGGTATGATCAGACGGGGGCGAAGTCTGTCTGGCACTGTGGAGCCCAATCTGGTCTAGACAAGAGGCAATGCACAGTCCAATTAACCATCTTCGCTGATGGAGAGCCTTGCATCAAGCCCCTCCTTATTTTTCGGGGAAAAGGTCTGAGAATTTCGCAGACAGAAAAAAAGGCGTATGACAGACGTGTCGATGTCAAATTCCAGGAAAACGCCTGGTGTGATGAAAATATCATGAACTATTGGGTTTCGAACATGTGAAGACGTCCTTTTGCCCCTGAAGCACAAAAGCCAAAGCTCCTCATTGCTGACGTTCATAAAGCACAGAAGACCCCAGCGATTGTGGACAAACTGAAAAGAGAGTGCAAGACAGAAGTGGTGCTGGTCCCTCCAGGCTGCACAAGTCTTGTCCAACCGCTCGACGTGTCATTCAACGGGGAGTTCAAAGCTGTGATCGATGAGCTTCAAACCAAACACATGCATAACCGCTTGGAGCAGTATGTTCAGAACAGTCTATCTGCTTCTGCACGCCGTGTTTTAATAACGAAATGGGTCGGAGCTGCTTGGTCACAAGTAAGCCAGAAAAAAGAAATGGTACAACGTGCCTTCAAGAAGTGTGGAATATCAGTTTCAATCGATGGAAGTGAAAATGCTGCTATCAATATCCGTGGACTTGAAGAATACACCGTCCGCAGCACAGTCTCTGAATCTGAGTCAGATGAGGAAGACCTGTTTGAGCTTGATTCCTCTGATGATGAATCATCCTGACTGCTTCGAGTTATCAGACCCATGGCTGCATGCTTATACACTAGTCTAACATTATTTTAAACTATATAAGTCTGAATTATCTCTGGGTTATTGTATTCATATGGTAATTGTGTCTGAGTTGCCTGATGGGTTATTATATTCATGTGGTCACTGTATTTGTTATAGGTAATACTATTCTAAAAGAGGTAGTAACTGTTATGATAGGTAATTATATTCATAGGGTCAATGTAATTAAGGGGTCATTATTCTCCCGAGAGTACGGTATATCTCATGGCTTGTTAACCAGTTAGTATTGCACAAACTGTGCTTGTTCTATTATCCCCACTGCTCAGGAGAAGCAAGCAGATGACCCCTCATATGTGGAATTCGTCATGAACAACTTTGCTCAGAAACTTGGTGTGCAAAGGGACTTGCGACTTACTCTTTCAGAGGTGAGCAAGAGGTCATCATAGCATACAAGTAGTTACTGTACATCCCTAGCTGCTGACTACTACTGCAGTGGATTAGAATAGAATGTACCCTATTGTAGAGCTAGTCTCGAAGTCATTATAGTGAAAAGGCGGAACCAGATTTGAGTGTGAATCAGTTAGGACATATGATCTGCAAAAGGTCCTGTGAAGTGGAGAGGCAATTGAGACACCACTTGAGAATGCAGCAGATTCGAGTCTTTGTACTTTATACAAATTTGGCCAGTGTTAGTTTCAATTAAAGTGACTGAGATACTCTTCTAGTTTGAAATGTTAAGTAGCCATAAGCACCGTAGACCTATGACATTCATTTTCCATACACAAGAGTAATGTTACATGTGGTAATCTCTCCACCTTTCTGCAGTTTTTATCCTTTCTCTTTTCAACTGCAAACTCCATTTTGGATAAGAAGTACAACACTGTAAACCAGGACATGGACAGACCCCTCTCCCACTACTGGATTGCCTCTTCTCACAACACGTAGGTATCGTGTGTGACCATGCACAATATTAAGGAAGCTCATTAGCACATCCGATCTATAAATTCACTAATGTAGCACATTCCAAAATGCCTGTAATTGTAAACCTGAAAATTACCTTGGTATAGGTATGTTGTATCCCTACTGAATAAGTCGCAGTGGACAGTGAATCAGCAGATGCTACATATCTCAATATTAGCTGTTGCTATTTTAACTGTACTTTCCTATTATCTGACTAGAGTTCTTACAAGCTCTACCTGCATGGTCAATGGTGTAGTACTGTTGCCGTGACTCCAAACGAGTATATGATTATTTGCATGTATTTATAGGTACCTGACAGGCAACCAGATCTCTGGTGAGTCATCTTTGGAAGCATACATCAGAACACTGCAATCAGGCTGCAGATGCATTGAGTGTAAGTTTGTAATTTTTGCACCATGACAACATTTGTATCGGATTCAGTCCCACTGCCTTCTCATCATCTTTAGTTTCATCCCCTGGCCCACATATGTCTTAGACTACAGTTTCTTACACACGTGTGGGTTAACATTAAGCTGGAAGGAGCACAGTAAACTAATCACGTAGGCTTAAAGTTTATACTTGCAATGGACAAGAGTAATGTTACATGTGTTGCAACGGATGCAGTGTGGGTCTGGATGTCTTTAGCTATATTATTTCTGGTCACGTGAGATGTCGAATCGAGCAGATATGCCAAATATGCACAAAGAATATCAACCTAAAAGTTAGAAGTGTTCCCATCAAGGTAGGGATATGCAGGACATGCACAGAAATACAATCTTCCAATCCCAAGAAATAATGTTAGAGTGGTTCAGGAGGCAAATAATAATTAAAAATCCTAGCGTATTTCGAGAACCATTTAAGTTTTTATCATGGATTTATGCTTAGCTATGTCAATAATGATTTCTGTTCTTTTCTGTCTTTTGCACCAATTTTTCTGTTTTGTGTCATATGATTTGAAAGTTGATGGGGCTGATT
The DNA here is from genome assembly GCA_963921505.1 of Phakellia ventilabrum. Taxonomy (NCBI): domain Eukaryota; kingdom Metazoa; phylum Porifera; class Demospongiae; order Axinellida; family Axinellidae; genus Phakellia; species Phakellia ventilabrum. Next base: position 7,190,039 of record OY997378.1, on the reverse strand, counting down.
AACAGAGGCTGGTAAAAGTAGACAATTTCCTGCATATAGAAGCTGGTAAAAGTAGACAATTTCCAGGAAGATATAACATACTCAAGGTCGTTAACGACCTTGAGTACATTATATCTTCCTGAAAATTGTCATGCATAAGTCTTTCAGAGTTGGTTGTTATGCAGAGTCTACTTTTACCAGCCTCTGTATGCAGACGTGGCTTACTACACTTGCGCGTGTAGGGTAGAAAAGTACGAAAATGAGCATAGGTGAAGACAATTGCACTCTTGTAACTGTTCTTTGTGACTTTTTTATACCATCAACAAAAGACTAAAGCAATGTCTAGGTAGAGATTAAAGTATAGCTTTCCATTGGTTGCTGATTCCCTGCACAGAAGTAATTGAAAAGATGTACCAGAACAGTCAGCAAACTAATCACATTGAACAAGGTTGCGTTATCTTCATATACATGCACACACATACAGTGGACTGCTGGAATGGCTCTGATGGACAGCCCATCATCTATCATGGCCACACACTCACCTCAAAGATCCGCTTCACTGATGTTATAATGACCATCAAGAAGTATGCATTTGTGACTTCTCCATACCCCGTTATCCTCTCCATTGAACAGCACTGTGACCTTGAGCAGCAGAGATTTATGGCAAAGCACTTCCAGGAGGTGTTTGGAGGTTGGACTCTGTACAACATTCTTTTTGACTAGCGATGTCATAACATACATACTTTTTGCAGAAGAGAAATTTTCACTAGATTCACTGGTTGAATTCCTCAACTTTGAAAATTGGTACTCACGAAATCTTCTAGCTTCAAATAATTTATAATTTCATCCCTCTCCTGTGAATATTAAATTCTAGCTGAGGACATGTTTGACAAAATTTAGTTCTTATCAAAACGTACATGTACTATATGTCCCCAGTTATCCATAAATGCCATTAAAGACATACCGTAGTTTGACAAATTTTCGCTGTTAAATTTTTTTCGTACAGGCACTAGAGTACGAAAATAAAACACGCGAAATATTTTCTACAACGAATAACACCAGCTCTTCACCAACAGCTGCCTCCCATACCTCCTTATATTCGTGGTAGCCTCGAATGCAACAAGCTCTCTCAAACTCCTCCATGGCGCTTTAACTTTCACGATCGAGCGTTCGATTTCGCACTACGTGCATGGTGCGTATTATTTGGGAATTTTTCGTACAGCATCCATTTGTGCGAAATTTTCGTAACACGAAATTTTTACGCATGGAAATTGTTTAACACGAAATATTCTCAAACTACGGTAGTATCACTCCCAAGCAGTAACCTACAGCTCAGAACCGAGGCAGCAAAACTGGACTAGTCAAAGTCAAGTAGCTTGGATTGCTAGCAGAAACTGTGGCTGAACATAGTAGTATTATGTAGTGGTATTATAGTGCTGTCCTGGCACTAGTTATGATAAGAGTCCTCCAACACTATGAGTGATACCATAGTGATTACTATCAGGTACCTGATTTCACTTCCCTAGAAATGCTTGTCACCCAGCCAGTGGATCCCGGTGAAACAACCTTGCCATCACCTAATCAACTCAAGAGGAAGATAATTCTCAAGGTTTGTATTCTAGTGTGTCCTATGTCAGCATGTGTAGTAGTTGTTGTATCAGCAGTGTCAGCAATTCTAATTAGGCAGTTGCTATATCTTTATTATTGCACATTGCTTCCCAGTAATTATAGCCCCACCTGTCTGTACACAATACAAATAGTGTAATTTTACTAAGGTTGAGAGCCTCCCTTGGTATGATACCATTGACTTTTAATGTATGTTTCCAATCCCATATACTTTCTCTTCCAGCACAAGAAGCTACTCTTACAGGAACAAGCAGATATTACATCATCATTCTCAGGTTTGTACAGTGATGTAGTTATAAGGGATGAACCTGAGTGAATTGTATTAATGGCAGTTTGTTGTTTGCATGCCTGCATTAGGAGTGTAGCGTCATTTCCTGGATCCACTCCCAAACTTTTTTTTTGCACAGTGTTATTTTTTACTCTGTGCAAAAAAAAGCTGGGGAGTGGAGCCTGGGAATGAGACCACTAGGAGTGCATCTGCTGCAGCATAAATGTTGCGTTTGTTGAGACATTGCCTTGTTAGATCAGCCAACAATCAATTTCCTATCAGTCTCCCAGAGAGACCAACTATCATGGTAGTAGTACTCATTATACCATGTGTGAATATTTTACTTTCAATTTTAATACTAGTATGCATGTACCAGACAGCTGCTAGTCATCATAACTATGCTAGTATGAGTAGAGAGGCTGTCACTGATGACACAGTACTGTCCAACTACTTCAAAGATTGAGTACTTTCTGTCCCCAGCAGTGAGATGAAGGTGAAAACCTTTAGTGCCTACAGCAGCTAGCCCAGGCGAGGCATCAGCCAGAGTGTTCTTACCAGTGGCCTACATACACGTATACATATGCGGTAGTTTCTGCTAGCTGTAGCCTGCTGATATGACTATTAAGATTTATATTTTCCCTAGCTACCCAGGTGTTACTGGTACTCTAATTGCTGGGAAATGTATGTAACATCAAGTGCATCATCTACCCTATGTTATTCTGTCTTTAGGATCCAAACTAAACACAGGGTGGACTGCATACACGTGGTTAATTTTCCACATTGTGCAGTATTACTCTTTTGGCACGCTCTTATATCGTGTGCTACATAACAGTTGTATTTATAGACTCTACCCGTCACTCATACATATACATTATCTCCATATGCTACTCTAGAAGGAGAGAGCTTCTTTTCACGTGACTCCAGCTACTCGGCCAGGAATGGTGTGCTCTACATGAGGGATCCCATTGACAAGGTGTATGCTTAAGCATGTGCTTTTTGTGACTAATCGGCTTAAATATCAAAGGAATATGATTTTGGATGTGCGCTGGTGGGACATACAATGAGTTTTTGTGCAGCTGAGCCTCAGACACAAGGGAGTTTTTCAGTTACTAATATCAGCAAAGCGGAGTGAAACCAATGTAGTTATTCTGTGGGCTCCCAGATCTCACCTAGTGTTTATGCATGATGTATAGCAATGTACTTGGAATACACGTGGTGGTATGCATGTAACAGGCTGTCTTGAGCCCTCCACTCTCCCATGGCAGCCGTGTGCATCAATAGCTATTATGGCTACAGCTAGCTAAAGTATCCTATGACTGTAAGCTGTTATGATGAATCTGCAGTTATGTAATCCTACTACGTACGATACACAATTAAGCAGAATTTACATGTAAGAATCTTTAACTACCAGAAGCCACTGTCTAAGCTAAGGTAGGGTTGAGGTAAATGCATATTTTGTTCCCTGAGCAGATTTGGGAAAGACACTACTTTGTGCTGACCAATGAAAAACTCTTCTTTACACGAGAAGCACTGAAAGACGAAGAGCAGGCAGAGAAAGAGATTGAAGAGCCTGAGGTTTGTTGTACCATAGTCACTTACATTGCACAGTGGTCTTATAGCACTTGCCTGATTTACTATTGTGGAGTAGTAATACATTCACTTAAGCTATGTACATTGAATGACTATCCTACAAGATGTGCATGTATTATTTTCATGATATAACCAACTCATAGGTGGATATTGTATACACAATTTTTTTTCCTCCTGTGGGTATATTTGTGCATAAAATGTCATAAACATTAGTTTATCCCTATAGACAAAAGTGCATGCATTACGTGCACACATTTCGTACTTTTTTTCAGTTCAGCAAAGGCTGTAGCTATAGGAACTGTAATGCTATGTGATTATTTTCTCATGTCATTTGGGAATAATTACATTAGGCAAGGTAATTATTCCCAAATCACGCTCAAATCCATGTGATTACCTCATACTAACCATTGTGTACACACCTAACGATTTCTTGAATCCAGCAAAAAAGCAATAATAGCATGCAATCAATAAAGACATCTCTCTTTCTGTTACTAGAATTCACATATTCCCTTACAATATACAGGTTCCCACAGCTGAACTCCACATAAAGGAAAAGTATGTTATTATTATTACTTAAGTATATTATTACATGTTTATACTATGTGTATACAGACTGCCTCGCCCAGTCGCGACACTGCACATGTGAAGGAACTCATCCAAAAGAATAATAACAGCAGGAGGCTCCTACCCTCGTTCCCAGGCTTTTCCCCCATACTGCAAGTGACAGAAGCTGGGTGGAGGCCTGGGAACGAGGCTAGGAGACTCCTGTGACAAAACGTTTTGCAAAAGCTTATGAGAAAAAGACTGCCTTTCAGGAGGTTAAAATTATTTTCCACAACACACATATCCAAGAATACTGCAGAGATTAGTGTTTGAGAAAGTGTACAAAATTTAATTACTCTTTCCTACAGATGGTTCCATGGAAAATTGGCAGGTGGACGTGTGGATGCTGAGAAGCTGCTTGCTGGCTACAGTGGAGAGAGTGGGGCATTTTTGGTCAGAGAGAGTGCAAGCTATGCTGGCTACTGCCTCTCCTTTGTGTATGTTATACTTATACAACATAGCTCTACTTATATTTTGGTACATATAAATCTATTGATGCGTGTGAAGTACATATGTACTCTCTCAAGTGCTACTCTACTCCATGCGGCTTTCAAGTACATATACTTTACTGTGCATGCACGAGCAGTAGGTAACTTGTGTCCTTGAGATTTTATCTGAGTCCAGGATTGATGGATATGGCTATTACACAATCTATCATCATTTTACTTTAGGCAACGTGGAAATTTCTACCACTGTCGGATTCAAACCATGCAAAATGGAGGCAACACGAAATACTACCTCCTGGATCAAACATATTTTGACTCCATCTATGAACTGATAGAAAACTATAAGGTGTGTAAGTTTGCATTACTAAGCTGCACTGCTTTGTCGGTACTCACAAGCTAATGGACCAGTACCCTCCTACTTATCCCAATACTCTCACACACATATACTCACTCACAATTCTGCAGATGAACCCCCTCAGAAGCCCTGGCTTTAGAGACCAGATCCTGAGTGTGCCAGTGCCTCAGCAGAACTCCCACCTTGGTGAGCCCTGGTTTCACCCGATCCTCTCATGGCAGCAGGCCGAGGACATGCTGAAGGCAGTCCACGTTGATGGCTCCTTCCTAGTCCGTCCCAGTGAGCAGCGTAAGGGAGCCTACTCCATCTCATTTAGGTGAGATACTGCAGCCATAATTTAGAACTCGGGACTACAAATTTCTGCAAGTAGTTGTCCTCAAAGCCCTCTCACTGGTTATACCAGCATATAATGTTCAAAGATTCTGTAGACCCCTCCCCCTTCCAGACTGACTTACCAGCATGTCACAGTAGGTAGTGCTTCCTAATTGACAAGGTGCTGTTTAGTGTGCTCATAAGCTTCAGGCTCCATGTTAATCAAGCTTGTGCTGTTAATGCATGATATATAGCTTGCTTATTTGTGGGCAGAGTTCTAGGGCATGTGTGGCATGTGTGTGTGTTTGAGGATATTTAGTGGGGAAAAGGAACAAATACGGTATGAATCTACTGTAATTTTATATTGATGATGTAGAGCCTACCTTTTGTGTATCAACAGAATGTATGTGTTGGCTATTATCTATTACATCGTTACCAACAGGGGTGAAGGCAATGTCCGCCACTGCAGAATTGTAAAGGAGGGAAACCAGTACGTCATTGGGTCAGCAGCTTTTGATAGCCTGTCTGAGATTGTGGAGTACTACAAGGCAAACCCCCTCTACCGTGGAATTAAGCTCAAGTATGCCGCCAATGATGAGGTAGTGAAGAGCATGACAGAGGTGAGCTTGAGGTTCAAATGGAATGTGCACATGCAGTGGGTTCCACTATTGAAACAGCAGTATTATGATAGCAAGATTCTGATTCATTTCCATGGACACTTTATAGACATGAACAACCTATCTAGTCTACCTAGAGCAAACAGATATATATATCTGGGTGTTTCTGCATAGTTTTTCTCTTTTTCCAGGGATGTAGCCATGGTCAATGTTTTTTTGTACATTTACATAATACAGTGGAACTTCTGTATTGTGGTCACCCTCGGGCCAACATTTTATGGCTGCATTATAGAGGGTGGCTGTATTATAGAGGTCCATAATACATTAGCAATATGTACATTGGGACCCAACAAGGTGGCCTTACTAGAGAGGTTGGCTGCTATAGAGTGACCACATTATAGAGGTTCCACTGTAGTTCTATTTTTTCTACCTCAGGCTTCAATAATTCTTCTTTCTCTGCTTTCTTTCTATATTATACTGTGTGCCTATTCAGATTAGAAAGCGTGTTGGTTTGTTTTAACCACGGCTTGGTTGTCTGAATTGCAAAACTGGCTTAATAACAATCCAGAGAGGTAAAATAAGATTCGTCATTCACATTTCAGCAAAAATGTGAGTAGCAAACCTTGTTCCACACCTCTTGATGTATCTGGTGATATCCCATATTGTAACTAGTGCTATGTTCTGATAAGCGGACACTGTTTTGAGTGGTGATGCACATGTGTGCGCTATGAATGTAATAAGTGAGCATATGGGGGGATCCTTGGCTTATGAATGTCAATGACATGTTATCATCCGCTGCATCCCAAAGTGTGATAGTGAATAATGACCCTGGGTTCACTCCTATGGGTCTATTCAAGCTTCAGTTTGCAACTGCAAATTAGAAAACCAAATTGTGGTTAAAATAATCCCTCAATTGTTTCAGTGTAGGAGTAATGGTTAGGGGTTAGGATAGGGCAAGTTAGTTAGGTCTAGGGCTAAAGGAATGCATAGGTGTACTGAAGTCTTCATGGAAAATTATTTAGAGTGAGAGTCTATAAACTATTTGTTTGTTTATTTGTTTGCTATTTACTATACCCTATTTATGCACTCCCATAGGAAGCTGGGAACTCTCTGTATTCCCACCCAGAGTACTTTGCACTCAATCAGCAACATCCAAGCAAACCCTTGACCTGTAGAGCTCTGTGGGGCTACGATAGCCAAAAAGATGACGAGTTGTCCTTTCGCAGAGGGGAAACAATTACAAATGTCAAAAAAGTTGAGAAGGAATGGTGGAGAGGAGATTGTGGTGCAAAACTGAAGGGCTGGTTTCCTGCTAACTTTGTGGAGGAAGTAGTTGAAGAAGGCGAGCCCGAAGTGGAAAAACAAGAGCCAACCGAAGAAGACCAAGCAACAGATCTTTCACCATTAGCAGTTATTAACATTCATGACTGTTCTATTGAGACCAACAAGCTATCTGACGGCAGTATGTATCTGTTGAAAATCTACCGCCTTGAAACTCACTCCGGTGCATCGCGGAGACCTCTCATTGAGATAGCTACAGAAAGCATGGAAGAGAGTCTTGCATGGAAGCTTGCAATTGAAGAAGTAAAGACCAGAGCGAAATCCCAAGAGGAGCAGATACTCAGATTGCAGTCCAGCAAGAAGATCGCAAGGGAGTTGTCAGATATGGTGGTCTACTGTTGTCCTATACCTTTGAGTTCTGAGGGTCAGTTGCATGCATGCACATGCACACACATACATATGCACAAACTAGCCAACACACTAACTGTACACTGAACATGTAGTGTATAAATGTGCACACACTCATGCCTGTGTTCACACACACACACACAGTCACCTACATACAAACGTGCCTACATGCTCATGTTACTTTAAAGGTCTAATGGTACTTTCATTTCAGAACTTGCTATACCGGACTTACTAGTTTAATATGATGATTTACTTGTCAATTACTCAGGTATTAGTGCTTTCAAATACAACCAGATGTTATCAGTACCGGAAACAAAAATGGAGAAGTTTGTTTTTGACAAAGCCAATGTTCCTAGTTTTGTGGTGTATCCTCCTACATGTAGTATTGTCTAATTCAATTGCCAGTAACCAGTCCCTCCAGACCATTTGTGCCTAAAAATGTTTGCTCTAGGTTGTAATAGTGGTGTATGCATGAGTGTACTGATGACTAAATGGATACAGTTTAACATGGAAATTTAAATTGGTAGTGTACATGTACTAACATGGAATTACCCACTATAACTATATATACCTTTAAAAATGTTTGAATTCGAAGTTAACAGTTGCGAGTAGGGTGGTGGGTGTGAGGCTAGTCACGTACTTGGCAATTGGTTTTAAATTACTGTGTCAACGTAGCAGTTCCTGAGGCTTGAGGTATTCTGTATTAGCTAGAACTGAGAAGAGCACACATCTTCAATGGGTGATTTTAAGAGGGCTTACAATAAAAACTCAGTGCTGTATCCCATCCAGAGTCTGTGAACATGTGAAGTACATGCTCATAAGTTCTTACCGTGTGTTCCAAGAGTCAGGAGCCAGGCTTAGAATCTGTGTCACTATCTGTATATGTGGGACGTCATATTGGTGTCATATATTTTGGTATCATATTGACCAATCCTTGACTTTTATAAAGCTACAGCAACTGCAAGGTCAGTCGAGTCTATCCAAAAGGCCATCGGGTAGACTCTTCCAATTATGACCCACTGCCAATGTGGAATGCAGGAGCACAAATGTTATCACTGAATTACCAAACAGCTGGTGAGACTACAAATTAGTCATTCTCAAGAATACTTAGCTCTTTTATAGTGAGGATATTCCTAGCTCATAATTAAACTGTAGTAATAAGTTACCGATTATGTAATTAATATAGTCGATGCAGTTTGCTACTGCTGACTAGACTATTTTATTCTACAGACAAGCCAATGCAATTGAATTATGGACGGTTCTTACAGAATGGAAAGTGTGGATATGTCCTCATGCCTAACTGCATGTTTGAACAAGGATTTAATCCACTGGAATACTCCACTCATGCCAAGGTCTCACCCGTTGTAGTGACTATTCAGGTTTGTTCTTAATGTATTGCGTGTTCTCTTAAATGCTCACATTTGCTTGCTTCTCAGTGGTAGGCACTGTAGCTTGAAAAACGGCATTAGAACTGTAATACTATAACCACTGCAGAGAGTGTTTGAAAGCTTATTATGTTTTGTGATTTGTACACTCACGCCTACAATTACACTATCTCTTATTCTTCCGGTCAGATCATTGGTGCTCGGCACCTGGTTCGTCAGGGGCGTGGTATCTGCTCTCCCCTTGTTGAGGTAGAGGTGTGTGGAATTAGTGAAGACCGAAGCAGTTTTAGAACAGTTACTTGCAGTAAGTGCTAATAGAAACTACTTTCGGACATTGTACTTTGTGTATTAGTGGGAAGCGCTGTATCATTGCAGGGGCGAGGCTTTGTAAGGTTGACAATATTTATTACATCAGAGTTTTGTACCAACTGCAATTTGAATAAAGCTTCAATTACCAGCAGTGTTCTCATTGGAACTACACTCTCCTTTCCTCTACAATCTCCAATGCTAGCTGGCTCAAAGTCTTACTTCTAGTTTGTAGTGTAAGAGAGCCCACTGGGGTCCAATCTGTATAAGTATATTCACTATCTGCCATCTATATACAGTCAAGAATGTGCCATATGTCTATGTGGGCCTCACCCTGTGTAGTTTCGAGTGAGCCAAATATGAGATGGCCACATTGTGGTCCATGGACACCTTTGGCTCGTGGAAGTATTCTACCTGTGTACCAAATAGAAAACACCACTAATAAATCTACAGATGTGCACAGATCTAAAGTATGCTATACAGTAATTGGTGAACCATTGTTTATGTGTTCAAACCATATAGGCACCCTTTTCATCACAGCAGGTTGCTCTTTAGCTCAGTTCTTATCAAAACTTATTAATTATCCACATCATCAGTACTTTTGCGATGTACACACATTTTTTTCACATTGCAGAGGAAAATGGCTTTAATCCAATATGGAATGATAGCTGTGAGTTTCTGATTTCAAATCCTGATATGGCTCTGCTGAGATTTGCAGCACTGGATGAGGACATGTTTGGAGATCCCAACTTCATTGGTCAGGCTGTGTTCCCATTCCAGTGTATCAAGACTGGATTCCGTTCTGTTCCTCTTAAGAATGCATGCAATGAAGACCTTGAACTGAGCACACTGCTGGTCCATGTAGACATTAAACGGCCCTTTGATGATCGTGAACTTCATACGCTTAGGTAAATATAATGCTATGTGCATGAGCTTTATTTAGTTAGTGCTACCTATGCCCAAGAGCTACCATTATTTTGTGATCTTAGTGCTACTCATGTGACCTTCGATAAATCAGAATTGACATGACAGTATTTTGAATCCACTTAGTTCTTATTGACTAAATTTCGTTGGGACTCAGACCAGTGTATAATTTCAAAACACCAGTAGCTAAATATTCAAGGAATTGTGCATATTCTCACAAATGTACTTCATCAACATTTACGGCTGCTTTTGCTTTTCTCGTAACAGGACAAAAAGAGATGCCCAACAGAAGGCAGGTCGATGGACCCTAAGACGTGGCCTAAAAGTTTAATTTTTAAACTAGATACTAGTATTCGTCTATGGTAGTGTATGTTTGTCTGTGTAATAGGATGTTGTAACATTGTATGTACATTGTAAGTGTTCAGGAGTATCTAGTGTCTAACAGTCATTGTGGAAATGTTGGCATGTGCAACATGAATAAAACGTCAGCATTCAATGAACCATACAGTACCATGCATGCATCCACTGTAAGAAAAGAATTGTCATCTTAGTTGTCTGTTAGATGATAACACATTACATGCATGGACACAGCTAATATCCAAGATGGTATGAGTATGTGGAGCCAGATATATACTTCTACCATCTTGGCAATTGTCTGTGTCCGTGTTGTAGTGTAATGCTAGCTATGCTAAGGCTAGGCGATGTGACTGGATCGCTAAAGATCTAGAGCCTCCCATGTAGGTCTTACTCAAAACTCATGAACTCAACACAATGCCTATTCAAGTCACGTGATACAGGATGATGTCATACGGTATTGGTGATACAATCACGATAATCAATACTGCATTAGTACAATGTAACTAATACCACATCTCCCTTTTTCACGGATTGAGGGTACAAAAACTACCAACAAAAAATCAAGTCCAACTCGGATCAAAACGATTCGGTGCTTGAGCTGCACGGCCAGATCGATGTACTGGCTGCGGTTGTCCTGCATTCAAATTGTCCGTAATCGAATCGTTCGTATTCAAATCATTCGTGATTGAATCGTTCGTGTTCGAATCTGGAAGAGCAATCAGGTCCTTTCTGTTTCTGCGAAAGGTACCATCTTCTGATGCTACTTCATAGGATCGGTGATCAGCCTCACTGCTGACTTGGGCCTCACTGTTTTTATCAGGCATCCAGACAGTGTCTCCTGGACTGAGGGGTGACAGTTCTCTGACTCCGTGGTGGCTGTCAAAGTTTCTCTTCTGTCTGGTCTTTAGCTGCTGATCTTTTGCTCGGACGGATGCTCTGTCTGGTAGTCTTGGTGCCCTCTGTTTCCGAGTGCTGGGCACAGTAGTCCTGAGCATACGGCTCATCAGTATAGTTCTGCTGGACTGAATCCAGTCTCTAGTGGAGTTGCACGATAAGCCAGCAATGCTAGATAGGGATCGTCTTTTTTCTTCAGGAGATTCTTGATCGTCCCTACTGCTCTTTCCGCTTCTCCATTACTTTGGGGAAAGTACGGACTACTGGTGATGTGCTCGAACTGAAAGTCTTGAGCAAACTGGCGATATGCTTCTGAGCCGAATTGTGGGCCATTGTCTGAAATTACAATTTCTGGGATCCCGTGTCTTGCGAAGATACTTTTCGTATGATTGATCACTTCTTCTGCAGTTTGTCTGTTCAGGCGGGCTATCTCCATGTAACGGGAGTAATAGTCAACAATCAGCAGGTACATACACTGCTTCCACTCAAACAGGTCTGTGGCTACCGTTTGCCACGGTAGTTCTGGTAGAGGGGATGGGATCAACGGCTGGTGTCCCTGCTTCTGTGCTTTGCAACACTCTGGACAGTTCCTGATGAGTTCCTCCAACTCTGTGGACATTCTTGGCCACCAGACAGACTGCCTGGCCATCTCTCTGCACTTGGTAATGCCTTGGTGTCCAACATGGATCTTACGGAGCATCTCATACCTTTTAGCTACAAAGAATATAATTATGGAAATCCTATATATACTGCTCATGCATACGACGTTGTGTTTTCTGGAATAGCATCCATGATTAGGATATGTGCGCATTATGCTTGCGGTCAATTCCTGCAATTATTAGACGGTAACTTTGCCCATTTGGAACCCTTAATCACCACAACATCCTATTATTATATAATAAGCAGAAATTGTACTGCATCCAGAGAGATTTTGAATTTGCAACATATTAGGTAAGCTGCATGTGTAAATGTTGGCACGCATGTTTAGTGTTAGTGTTGGAAAAAGTATTTCTTTTGTCAAGTTGTGTTATGCTCCAGGTGTTGTGGGTGTAGCTTGTGCGTGCACAAAGTCCCTAACAGTACAGGTTTGCTTCACGAAAGACTGGACTCCTAAGGATGCAAACTCAAAGTGTACTGAAAAGCATATATGCATAAAGTGTTAAAAGTTCTCCAGTACACTTCTGTATGGTAGGAAGTGTTTAGAAAATGGGATGAAAATTCTCATTAGTATGCTAGTTTTATTATACACTAATAATTGTGTCTGTACTGTCTTGCAGTTGTATACACATGCACATGCAGAAAGACAACAAAGGGACCAAGCCCACAAGATAGGTAAATAAATTTGTACTACCGAAGTGTGCAACCCGACATTACATGGGATATAGAAATTTAAGTGAGGTATTATAATCAGCAAGGAGTGAACGCATACTGTTGGCTGCAGTATAGGCAGGCCCAGGAAAGCTCATAATATTGACATTGCACATTTCCACTCTCTAATAATTCTACGAGTAGACAGTTATTAATTGGTGTGTATACAAATAATATATGGCATGTGATCAAAAAAGTTGGTCAACTCACTAGTGCATGTGCAGCTTTTTCCCCTTAATCATTTGATCTCCTTCATTCCCAAATGATATGCACAGTACTAGTTACTCGTAATGGATTTCCGCCGTGTAATGGAGATGAGAACCTCTGCTCCCTCAAGTTCAACCAAGTCACATTCGCAGGGTCGCACAATGCTGGCTCAGGATTCTGTGGCCCGTTGAGAAGTCTCGGTGGGTGATTAAATATACCCTGTTTTTTAAGAAACCAGGACCTGAGCTTTGCTGAGCAGCTTGACTTTGGCATTTGTTTTTTTGATGTTGATCTCTGCTACATTGTACCAGGGACAGCTGGATTTTCTCCTGCCGGTAAGTGTTATGAATTATGGCGTGCACTGGGATTTCCTTTCAAGCTGCAAGGGCATGTACCTAACAGTTAAAAGGGTTGACCACTGTAAAAAGTGAATCATAAATTGATCATGGAAATGGTTACGTCAGTTGCATCTAAGAAGCAGATTTAATAATTTGTACTTATTTCCAAATGGCACTTGTAGTCTTATATATTACCATTCTTTATTGATTTGACTGAAGATGTACCATACCCTAATCTGTACCTAGAACTGGTATTACAATTAGTTGGTCCTGTTTATACAGACATGCATGAGCCATAAAAAGTATTGCTTAAATAATTGTTTTCAGGTCCTTGGACTTGCCATGTTGCTGAATATGGGGGTGCAATCGAGAAAGCTCTAATGCAGATAGACCGATGGATGCAGTTGAATCCATACGAGGTAATAGCAATCAATTTTAACCACGATTTTGACCATTCACTGTCTGATATAATTGCTCCTGATCTCCACGCCCTCGTGGAAGGTCTAGAGGGGAAAGAAGGTGGGGGCACGGCACATCAGTCAGACTGTAAAAGCCACCCTCCTCACAATTCAGCGATATGATGTTCCTCAACCACCACATTCTCAATCTCCTGTGTATCAATATCTTTCGAGTTCAAATGTTCCATCTATGCTATCTTCAATGGAATATTTCCGTGTTCCATTATCACCCTCATCTTTGTCTAGGGCCCGGGGATCATTGTTGTTTTTGATCAGCTGGAGGATTCAGTAGGATTACAGGTTGGTAATAATTATATTTGATTATAACACATATATGTAGCCATAGCTACATATAGAGTCTGCAGCTAGCAGTCGAGGGAGTGGCTGGTGTAAGTGAAATAATTATAATAAACTGCTATAGTGTATAAAGAGATCAATAGGCGCTCTCTCTGGTGGTATGATAATTTTAGTGTGCCAACCTTATTATTGTGTCTGTTGTGCCTTTTTAAAGGTAGTCATTCTAGCTATTTCTTGTCATATTTTTGGTCATATCTTTTACTACCATAGCCATGTTTTTGTAGCTCAATTTTAGCATTATATATGTGTACCGGTATGTGTATGTGTGCAAAGCATATAACTCATATTTTTGTAGTACTAGACTACCGTAGTAACATAGCGAAAACCCAACTAGACAAAAGAGCCACAGAAATATATTTTGTAAGTCTATTTATTAGATCTAGAGACTCCATTAATATTCTATTTTGACATAGCCATCTAGTTACAGACACACTCGACTTCATCTGCGGTTTCAATTGTTACCTAACAATGTGCACATGTACTAGTACCGTCTATTTGCTTTACCATATATAGCTCTCTGTAATTTTGGGAAAAAGAAAAGCCATAGTGCTGTAAATATTTTGGGAAAACTCATTAGTTTTTTAAGCTAGCACACATTAATTTTGCTGGGCGACATAAAAATGCTACAAATGAGACTGCCTTTCTTTCCAAAATTAAATTGGAAGTTAATCTAATTGAGTATTTGTTTTTATACTTTCGAGTTTACGATTTTTAATGTAAGAGATTCAGCCTGGTGAGCAATGAGATAATTATTCATTTATGAATGTAGCAGGCTTACAATACAATTTGTTGCCATTTTAATGCACACATTGCAGAAGTTGCAGCTCGTATTTCAGTAGGGTACTTCAAAATGTAAACACAAATACCCAATTAGAAAGACCCAGCTACCTGACTACCCAACACTTGTGTTCAAAACCACAGTACATACTACCCAACACTTGTGTTCAAAACCACAGCACATACTGTGATTTTGAACACAAGTGTTAGGTAGTCGGTAGTTATCACTATTGCTGGATACGCCACTAATCCACAGTGGATTTTACCCAGCATGGTTGCAGATATACCCCTTGAACTTGAGCATGGGTCTAATAAAATTATGACCTAGCCAAACCTTATTAGAGGAAGCTATTGGAAAGAAAATGCACTTAGCTGTCAACCGAATCCTTAATTTGTATTTGTGGAATCAAGAATAATATAAAACATAGTTGATATTTCGTATCTAAAAACCAGCGGGTAATTTCACATAAACCATCCAATTGAAGGTTGTACTCAGCATCAGGTCAGTCCAAGCTAAATGCAGCCGTGAACGGATTGGCTTGTCTCATCTTGCATAGCTTCCATTACCACTAGCTACTACTTTGCTGCCACTGAAAAATGACAAATCTTTGTTGGCATGTATCTCTGGATCCAGGTAAGCTGCAAAGACCGGGCTTTTTGCATTCTGCAAAGCTGTCTTAGTAGTACTAACTATAGTGTTGGTCTGGGGTTCTAGTGTTGTTGCATGCCCGAGTTGCATATTAGAATATCTAGCACGTTTTGAATGTATATATCAAGCCTCATATCTCTGGTATTACTGGAGCTATTACATTCTCGATTACATTGCAGATCCATCTGTTATGCAACTATATCTGAAAGATCTTTGAGATGGTGGACTTTGCTCCAAGTTGGGTAAAATTCACAGAGTTACATCACTCTGACAGAAATGACCCAAAGCTCTTCTGCCTCAGCTAGCTATTGGTTTCTCGAGATACAGACCCTTAGTATTACATCCCGTTTCTGTCGGTAAAATTTTTCTTTGATGTTAATTAACATCCGATAGCATTTCCTGTTTGAAAGAAATTTCGATGGCTGCTGGTTAGCTGTCAAAACTGGAAGATTGTTTCATAGTGCTTGTCTTATAATAGGAAGGCCAATTTCTGGCTCCTCCCAATACATTCTCTTTGGAAATTTCACTAATGCACATCTCACGACAAAATCATTTCTGTTACACCTTACTAAAATTTTGAATGAATTTTATTAGGAAAGTTGATAAACTATCAAGGAAGAAGCACACTACCAAGTGTAACATACAGTGAGCAAGCAGAAATATGGAAATTATGACCTAGGCTTAGCTGAAATTATATTTGCCACAAATTACGTATGCACGGTGTTATCTTGGTGCAGCCGCTCATTAAAATGGTGAACATGCAGAGGATCACCATTCCCAGAACCAAGAGTGCGGTGGCATTTTACTAACATGCCTAGTCATAAAGGAGAAAGAACAGAGCCCATATGAAGTAAAAAGAGCTATGACAAAAACAGTACGTCTAGCAGGATCGAACCAAGACTTATGCAATCTTGCCAGTCCGAGGTCTTCCTTAAAAGTCCACAAGACGGGTCTGTCTATCCATTAAAAACACTATATGTGCTAGTGTGGGAGATCCAATGGTTCATACGAATGGAAAACGAATGTACTGAGCTGGCTGGCTAATTTTGTTTTGGCTTTTGCTTTTGTAGCTATTACTTTACACCATGCTTAATCATTGAATTTTGATAGCTGTTTACATATTTAGGAGTGGTCGCTAGCACACAGTATCTGAGTTGATTCCTGGAAGACCATCTGGAAGTCTTTATACACCCTCCAGTCACCACTTAAACTTTAATCAAAGCAATATGCTAAAATACACCCATTCCCATGGTATACAACACCAAAGCTTCTGAGCTCATTAATGATGGTCTAAATTACATTTTACCCCCTTAAATCTGTACACTTGGCAGTGTATTGAGGGTATAATGGTGTACATGTAATGACTAATGAGAATGGTGTTTATCGTTTGCTCTGCAGCACTGTGTCCTGATCCAGCTGACATTGGAAATGGTGTGGTAACATTTACTGGAAACTCAGTCAATGACACTGCTACCTACAGCTGCAACTCGGGCTTTGATCTGATTGGAACTGCAACTGTGACATGTACACGAGTGGATATGAACTCTGTAGCCTTTTTACCAGCACCACCATTGTGCAACCGTGAGTGCTACATATTATCTCTGCAGTGGCTACATACCTTCTCGATTATGTCAATTTAATGTATAATTTTTAATTTTGCAGCTTCTACCATCAATTATTAAATAAAAATTGGAGCCTATAGCTAGGTGGAAGAAAACATGGTAATTATGGTATAATAATGCTATTATGAACTCTTTTTGATAAGTCAATGTGGTTCAAATACATAAGTGATACTGATTTAAAAATTCAGAATATTAATTGAAAGTCAAATGCATGTCTAGTCAGAAGGAAGGAAAAACAGAACCCATAAGAAATACAAAGAGCTGGCACAAAAACAAACTGGTCCAAAATAAAGAAAAGGTGGGGATTCAACTAACGCTCCAACCTGCCACAGCCTGCCACTAGGCTAATATGGGGCAGCTCTAAATATAAACCAGGTTTTATACAACTTGAAACCACACTCCATTATAAAGCATCGTTCATTATCCACAAAATGAAGTACGTGGGGTACATGCAGTAGCATTGAATGTGGCTTAGCTACTATGGCATGTCTCTGTCGAGTGTTTGCCAAAGAAAGGAGAGGTATAGCTAGTAGGACCCGCATACTTTCCACTGCTTAGCTATAGAGTTACCAAGAGTTAAGTTCGACAATGTTGCTACAGTATGGACAGGGGCAGTTTTGCAACACCATAGCTTTTAGCTCACTTCTGTTCATCTTTTGGTTGCTCTAGGCCTAGTAACAATTTTGATGTGAGCCTCGGTAGCCACATTAGTATCATAGTTAGCTACTAAACCTGCCATTGCTAGGAACAGTAATGTCAACACCAGTGCCTGCATTCCAACCTCAGATCCACTTTAACATACCAGTATACAAAAACACCAGACCCTCTCTTCTCCAGCCCCCAATTTTTGTATGCACGTGTGAGGGTCTGGGGGGGGGGTGAGGTCAATACTGTGAATCATCAAAGGAACTCTCAGAGACCAGTTAGCTACAGAATCAACCCAGCACCTTCTATTTTCTACTCTGATGCTCTTACCCACTTGTCTAAGAGCTCCTGAGCAGATCTAGAGGAGCAGTAGCTATACGCAAGCTTTAGATTACATGTGTACACTCAATATTATAATTGATTCTATTCTCACAATATGACTCTGTCTCTTGGATACTCTGTTCCTGCAGGCTCCAGAAGCATGTTTCAGCCAATGAGTGCTACTGGGTTGGCTGCAGTTCTGCTCTTCTGCTTTTCAATACTGTTTCCCTTTTGAATTACAGTTACACACCCAGAAACTGGTATTTTTATAATCTATATATCTGTAGATCCTGATATTGAAACCACTGAGTGATAGTCTTGTAGTTAGAAGTGTAGTTTTAGTTCTTTGTGATTGTAGAATTCTTGACAAACTTTTCCCTCATTTTAATTCCCAGTTAGCTTGCATAGTATCAGGCAGGCCAAAACAAAAGAGCACACACCAAACATGAATAGCAAATGGAAAAACACATATCTAGTTAACTTATTCCTTAGCCATTTTTGTTATTCTTTGTTAGCTACTTTTAATTTCATGATGTGAATGTTCACTGAAATAGTCAAGTTTGATTATACTGATAGCTTGCACACTAACTGGTTTCTGATGACACAAGTTATGAAAGCACCTGCAGCTAAACCCTGGAGTCAAAGTGGGGGCTGAAAGAATTGGGGATTGAGCTCTGCAGACTGTAGCAAACCATGTTTCAGTAGCTACTAGGTGTCAGCAATAATGGCCTGCTCCAGATCAAGTACTTAGCTATTTCAACATGAAAAGTATATAATATAGGATAGTTCACAGGATATTGAATGGGTCTGTATCTTAATTTCCCTATCCAATGATATTGGATGGCTTGTTCTATGAAATTGATGAATAGGCCATTGGGTGGTGTATACAATTATTATAACTGCATTCGTCTTGCTTGTATTTGGCTCGGCCTCCATGCAAATAGCATTTCACTTTTTCTTCCTTCAAAGCTGAGGACGGCTGGATGTGAGGCTGTCCTAATCATACCTAGCCTGACTCCATGTACTAAATGCAAGTGCTCGTTGATTTGCGAACAATAAAAACGGGGTGTATGTTTTGTGAGCATTTTAGGCCATGCATGCTGCATACAAACTTTAATATGCACAACACCGGATAATACTATTCACAACTCGAGATAATCTCACAGCTGTTGATAATGCTCACAGCTGTGGATAATGCTCACAACTGTAGATACTCCTTACAGCTGGGGACGATGCTCACAACTGTAGATAATCCTCACGGCTGCGGATGATGCTCACAGGTTTGGAAAATGCTCACAGCTGTGGATAATGCTCACAACTGTGGATACTGTTCACAGGTATGGAAAATGCTCACAACTGCAGATAATGCTCACAACTGTGGATAATGCTCACAGGTTTGGAAAATGCTCACAGCTGTGGATAATGCTCACAACTGTGGATAATGCTCACAACTGTGGATACTGTTCACAGGTCTGGAAAATGCTCACAACTGCAGATAATGCTCACAACTGTGGATAATGCTCACAGGTTTGGAAAATGCTCACAACTGTGAATAATGCTCACAGGTTTGGAAAATCCTCACATTTCTGAAAGTGCTCACAGCTGTAGATAATGTTCATAGCTGTGAATATTGCTCACGATTCGTGCAAATGCTTACAACTGACCATAGCTAGTCTAAGATATCTGTGAACTGACTAAAATACTAAAGAGTATTCACAACTAGGCTATATACAACTCTGGAATGTTTAAATTTTACTTTGGAAAATGTTCATGCCCGTTTTATAGAGCAAAGAAATGACTTTTTTGTGCATAATATAGCTTTGTTTATCACATCAGTAGTAAATTAACGGTATAGTCATATATCATCAGTACATTATAGCTAGCTGTTTTGACATCTTCAGTACACTACCAATTGTCTTGAAATATTTAAGGAAAAAGGAAAGCGTGAAATTAGTACTTGGTATTATGAATACCTATTATATACCAGAGTGATTATGGTAGGTTTAAGCTGGCTATGTACCGAGTTACAAGCTACAGTTAGTGTCCAAATGAATATGTGCGTATATTCCGTATATAAATATGCACTACCTAGGGATGTGAGCATTTTCCAGACTTGTGAGCATTTTGCAGAGATGTGAGCATTTTCCAGACTTGTGAGCATTTTGCAGAGATGTGAGCATTTTCCAGACTTGTGAGCATTTTGCAGAGATGTGAGCATTTTCCAGACTTGTGAGCATTTTGCAGAGATGTAAGTATTTTCCAGACTTGTGAGCATTTTGCAGAGATGTGAGCATTTTCCAGACCTGTGAGCATTATCCACAGTTGTGAGCATTTTCCAGACCTGTGAGCATTATCCACAGTTGTGAGCATTTTCCAGACTTGTGAGCATTTTGCAGAGATGTGAGTATTTTCCAGACTTGTGAGCATTTTGCAGAGACCTGTGATCAGCATTATCCACAGTTGTGAGCATTTTCCAGACCTGTAAGCATTATCCACAGTTGTGAGCATAATACACAGCTGTGAGCCGTGATTATCTGCAGTTGTGAGCATTTTCCAGACCTGTGAGCATTATCCACAGTTGTGAGCATTTTCCAGACTTGTGAGCATTTTGCAGAGATGTGAGTATTTTCCAGACTTGTGAGCATTTTGCAGAGATGTGAGCATTTTCCAGACCTGTGAGCATTAGATAGCATGTCTGATTTGAGAACAGTTTTTAAGAAGTTCTATTTTGTGGCATATCACACTACCAAGATTAATCTCTAGCTATAATACTGACAACTCTGGATGTAGTGTAAGTCCTGAACACATGCATATTCTCACAAACGTAGATAAATCCTCATAAGCAAATGCTCATTCATGCTCATGCTTAAATGCTCATAAGTGTGGATAAAGCTTACAACTGTACTGTGGATAATGCTCACAGCTGTGGATAATGCTCACAACTGTAGATAATGCTCACAACTGTGGATAATGCTCACAGGTCTGGAAAATGCTCACAACTGTGGATAAAGCTCACAGGTCTGCTCACATCTCTCGAGTCTCACGTCAGAGTCTCTCACGTCGTCTCACGTGGACGTCTGAGTCTCTCACGTGAGACTCAGACGTCGACGTGAGACTCAGACGTCGACGTGAGAGGCTCAGACGACGACGTGAGAGGCTCAGACGTCGACGTGAGGCTCAGACGTCGACGTGAGAGACAGACGCCGACGTGAGACTCAGACGTCGACGTGAGAGACTCAGACGTCGACATGAGACTCAGACGTCGACGTGAGAGACTCACTCAATCGAAATCTCAACCTCACTCTTTCATGTCATCTGCTCCAATAAGCTAAACTTGCTCTCCATCTCTTTGTTGTTCCGGTACTCAATTTCCCCTGCACTCTTCTTGTATTTCAATTGTCCACAGAGTGGTGACCTAGCCAACACAGTGCAGGATACTGTTAATCCATACCACTACAGTAACATCCAGATATTCAAGGATAAACCATTAGGTAAGGGATCCTATGGGGCCATTTACAAAGCAATGTGTGACCTACTCCCATGTGCTGCCAAACTCCTGCACCCCATTCTTGTCCAATCTAAAGATCCTGGGTCTAAGGCTCAGACCCCAAGGAGACAGTTTGAGCAAGAGTGCCACTTTCTTAGCACAATGAAGCACCCACACATAATTCAGTACCTCGGGACCACCCACAACCCTGACTCCGGCCTCCCAGTGCTACTAATGGAACTCATGGACAAAGCCTTACCCACTTCCTCGAGCGGTCCCAACAACCACTCTCCTACCATGTTGAGGTCAACCTCACTGCAAAAACAGGAGGGTTGTTTTAACCCAGCTTGTTTACCACAGTTGCATTTTAAAGATCAAAAACAACCCTCATGTTTTTGCATGCACACAATTTAAGTTTCAAAAACAACCCTCATATTTTTGCAGTGCATGCACAAAACAAGAGGATTGTTTTTGATCCTTAAATTGCAACTGTGGTAAACAAGCTGGGTTAAAACAACCCTCCTGTTTTTGCAGTGCTCTGCTACGACATAGCCCTGGCTCTCGATTACCTCCACTCTAACAGTATAATCCACCGTGACCTCTCGGGCAACAATGTTCTGCTGATTGCCGGTAGCAGAGCAAAGGTCACTGACTTTGGCATGTCCAAGCTTCTATGCATTGGTATGAACCCTCATACGGCAACAAAGTGCCCAGGAGCCGTAGTCTATATGCCCCCAGAGGCTCTCAGTGATCATTCTGTCTACTCCACAAAAATTGACTGCTTTTCATTTGGAGTACTTGAAATTCAGGTCATGACCCGGGAATTTCCTAATCCAGGCCCAGCTACACGAGCAGTTGAAGACCCTCAATCTCCAGTTGGCAGACTGCTTATTCCCATTCCAGATAGTGAGCGTCGTAAATCACACATTGACCTCGTTCACCCCTCCCACCCCCTCCTTCAGACAGCTCTCCGTTGCCTCAGCTACTCTGAGGAGGATCGCCCCTCAGCCCAGGACCTCTGCCAAGAGATAGCTACACTCAAGGAGGCTCCCCGCTACACCCAAAGTGTGGAGGAGGGCAGAGTGATGAACAACACATCAGTAGCTAGGCATGTAGAGAGTGCATGTTCAATGTACAGTAGGTACATATTATCACTTACCTAATTCAGGATGCTTCCTGTTTGCTTTATTGCAAGTGCTCATGCAACAAATCCTTCCCTTCCCCCTTTGAAGTTGTCCAGTCTCTTGTTATAACCTGACCTGATGAGAAATATTGAGTAATAGCATAATTGGCACAAGTTAGCCAAAAGAATAGGGAAAGCAATATAAAGGCAAGGCCTAGCTCCAACTGCTCGTTGATTTGCGAACAATAAAAACGGGGTGTATGTTTTGTGAGCATTTTAGGCCATGCATGCTGCATACAAACTCAACACCGGATAATACTATTCACAACTCGAGATAATCTCACAGCTGTTGATAATGCTCACAGCTGTGGATAATGCTCACAACTGTAGATAATCCTCACGGCTGGGGATGATGCTCACAGCTGTGGATAATGCTCACAACTGTGGATAATGCTCACAACTGTGGATACTGTTCACAGGTCTGGAAAATGCTCACAACTGCAGATAATGCTCACAACTGTGGATAATGCTCACAGGTTTGGAACATGCTCACAACTTTGAATAATGCTCACAGGTTTGTAAAATCCTCACATTTCTGAAAGTGCTCACAGCTGTAGATAATGTTCATAGCTGTGAATATTGCTCACGATTCGTGCAAATGCTTACAACTGACCATAGCTAGTCTAAGATATCTGTGAACTGACTAAAATACTAAAGAGTATTCACAACTAGGCTATATACAACTCTGGAATGTTTAAATTTTACTTTTGGAAAATGTTCATGCCCGTTTTATAGAGCAAAGAAATCACTTTTTTGTGCATAATATATACTTTGTTTATCACATCAGTAGCAAGTTAACGGTATAGTCATATATCATCAGTACGTTATTATAATAGATAGCTAGCTGTTTTGACATCTTCAGTACACTACCAATTGTCTTGAAATATTTAAGGAAAAAGGAAAGCGTGAAATTAGTACTTGGTATTAAGGATGGGCGACTGAGGAGAAAACCTATTATATACCAAAGTGATTATGGTAGGTTTAAGCTGGCTATGTACCGAGTTACAAGCTACAGTTAGTGTCCCAAATGAACATGTGCGTATATTCCCTATTATAAATATGCACTACCTAGGAATGTGAGCATTTTCCAGACTTGTGAGCATTTTTCAGAGATGTGAGCATTTTCCAGACTTGTGAGCATTTTGCAGAGATGTGAGCATTTTCCAGACTTGTGAGCATTTTGCAGAGATGTAAGTATTTTCCAGACTTGTGAGCATTTTGCAGAGATGTGAGCATTTTCCAGACCTGTGAGCATTATCCACAGTTGTGAGCATTTTCCAGACCTGTGAGCATTATCCACAGTTGTGAGCATATTATACACAGCTGTGAGCATTATCCGCAGTTGTGAGCATTTTCCAGACCTGTGAGCATTATCCACAGTTGTGAGCATTTTCCAGACTTTTGAGCATTTTGCAGAGATGTGGGTATTTTCCGGACTTGTGAGCATTATCCACAGTTGTGAGCATTTCCCAGACCTGTGAGCATTATCCACAGTTGTGAGCATATTATACACAGCTGTGAGCATTATCCGCAGTTGTGAGCATTTTCCAGACCTGTGAGCATTATCCACAGTTGTGAGCATTTTCCAGACTTGTGAGCATTTTGCAGAGATGTGAGTATTTTCCAGACTTGTGAGCATTTTGCAGAGATGTGAGCATTTTCCAGACCTGTGAGCATTATCCGCAGTTGTGAGCATTTTCCAGACCTGTGAGCATTATCCACAGTTGTGAGCATTTTCCAGACTTGTGAGCATTTTGCAGAGATGTGAGTATTTTCCAGACTTGTGAGCATTTTGCAGAGATGTGAGCATTTTCCAGACCTGTGAGCATTATCCACAGTTGTGAGCATTTTCCAGACCTGTGAGCATTTTGCAGAGATGTGAGCATTTTCCAGACCTGTGAGCATTATGCAGAGATGTGAGCATTTTCCAGACCTGTGAGCATTATCCACAGTTGTGAGCATTTTCCAGACCTGTGAGCATTATCCACAGTTGTAAGCATTAACCACAGTTGTGAGCATTATCTACAGTTGTGAGCATTATCCACAGTTGTGAGCATTATCCACAGCTGTGAGCATTGTCTGCAGCTGTGAGTATTATCCACAGTTGTGAGCATTTTTCAGAGATGTGAGCATTATCCACAGCTGTGAGCATTATCCACAGTACAGTTGTGAGCTTTATCCACACTTATGAGCATTTAAGCATGAGCATGAGCATTTGCTTATGAGGATTTATCTACGTTTGTGAGAATATGCATGTGTTCAGGACTTACACTACATCCAGAGTTGTCAGTATTATAGCTAGAGATTAATCTTGGTAGTGTGATATGCCACAAAATAGAACTTCTTAAAAACTGTTCTCAAATCAGACATGCTATCACTAAATGTACTGGTGTCGTGCAATTATACTGATTCTCATAATTATGCCTTAGCACATGGTGACACTACCTGCCACTCGGATGTGGACAAAGCCAATGCGAATTCTTTTGCAGCTGCTTCAATTCATCCTGTCCACCTATTTCCACATCTACACCTACCGGTACTTCTGACTGTCCCCCAGACTTCCTATGTACTGAAGATGAGGTTTGTGAGCTACTAAAGTCTCTCGATGTATCCAAAGCCAACGGGCCTGATGGCATCTCGGCGCGCATGTTAAGGTCTACTGCCAATGCTATTGCTCCATCACTCACAAAATTATTCAATTGCTCTATTGCATGTGGTCGACCCCCAGCTGATTGGAAAACATCCTCAGTAGTCCCCATACCTAAAAAACCTGGAGCCAAGTCTACATCAGATTATAGACCAATTTCACTGCTGTCCATTCTGAGTAAGGTCCTGGAACGCCACTTTCATTCTTTAATAACTGATTATCTCTCAACTCACCACCCTCTGGCCAATTGCCAGTGGGGGTTTCAGCCAGGGAAGTCCACCGTCTCTGCTCTCTTGCATACTACTCATGAATGGTTTCAACTCCTTGAAAATGGTGCAGAAATAGGTGCTATCTTTTTTGACTTCAAGAAGGCGTTCGATACTGTCCCCCATTTGCCCTTGCTATCCAAATTGGAGAAGATTGGACTAGCTCAATACTGGGTCCTCTTCTTTTCTTAATTTACATTGATGACATAGCTGACATGAAACTTTCTGCAGGAAGCAGCTTGGTCATATACGCCGATGACATACTACTTTATCGTCCCATCCGCACCAGTGGCGACTATTCTGCCCTACAAGATGACATTGATGCCTTAAGCAACTGGGCCACTCAGAATGCTATGACCTTCAATGCAACCAAATCTAAACATATGACAATTTCTAGAAAAAGGAATCGTCATACTCCAGCTTCACCTCTATCCCTCAATGGAAGCACTCTTGAGGATGTACCAACGTTTAAGTATCTTGGCATTCTAATTACTTCAGATTTGTCATGGTCTCAGCACATCCAGGATATGTGCAGCAAGGCGAGAAAGTTAATTGGCTTAATCTATAGGCATTACTATCAGTATGCTGACAGCAACACTCTGCTCCGCCTCTATACATCTTTAGTTCGACCTCATGTTGAATATGCTGCTCCAGTTTGGGATCCGTTTGCAATACAAGACATTCAGTCTCTTGAGAGGGTGCAGAAATTCGCATTAAGGGTATGTTCCAAACAATGGAACAGCGGCTATTCTGAGCTCTTGGACATGTTCAGTCTGTCTACATTGGAGAACCGTCGTTTATACCTGAAGCTTTGTCATCTATTTAAAATCGTACATGGCTTGTGCTATTTCCCAACGGACATTGTTGTTCCCAGGTTTAACCATTCGCACTTCTCCAGATCCTACCTACTTCAGCAGCCATTTGCTCGTACAAACTCCTTCTATACTCCTCCTTCATCCCTGACTCTGTACGAAAGTGAAACTTCCTACCTGAGGACATTGTATGTGCCCCGACATATCGTCATTTTAATCGGTCTCTCAGAGTATTCACTTAGTAATAATACTACTTTACCTTTTTTCCTTATTTCCTGTCCCCTTGCCTATCTACTTTGCGTTATTGTTATAAGTTATATATCATAATTATTAAAAAGGGTATACACTTTATATTAGCACGACTGCTATTTGTATATCCATTGCTATTGCATCAAATATTGTATAAAAAAATAAAAATAAAAAAATCACTGCAGTACACAAGGTACGACTTAATATAAAGCACCACATTTCCTGTGGCACAGTTTATATTATCTATGGTTACATTCGAACGTGGGACTAGGGGCTTAACATACGTGACGTATACTATAAGGTGCAATAATGTTTCTGCTCCCCCACCCGCATCTAAATTTCGGGCCCGCATAATTTCGCTATTATTATGACGTAAGGCCATTACGACGGACCAATTTTGTATTTACTGTGCCAAACATGAGTGTCGAGGATGCCTGCTACCCACAACATGCATAATATAGTACGCACAATGTGTAGTTTTTCCCCGAAAGGAAGCCTATCCTAAAAAGAAAGTTGTCGTTGCTTTTTTATGCATGCGTTTTTGCGCTACAGGAAACATTTTTTAAGAAAGGAAGTGATATTATAATAATGACATAATGGCATTAATGGTTACCGCCCGCCTGCATTCTGTGGAAGAGTAACCTGTGGAGCTCGAGCAGAAACAACAATGCAGCTAATAGGGGCCTAATCGACTGACGTGACGTAAACTCGAGACTACTTCAGTGGCTGTGGAAAATGAATCTCAACGCTCTTCTGATCGCGGCTTTGATCTGCTTTGTGGGCAGTACCTACGCCAACCTGCACATACATCAAGATGCGAGTCACATCGCGAGTCAAGATGATATAGGTAAGATATGTGAGTGTGTACACTGCTAATAGTTAGCTACTGTCCCTATGCTAGCAGTAAGTAACTGTATGATGGCGTATTGCGTCAAAATAGCGGTACTCCCTTGGCTTTTCGGCGGTAGCCGGTATTACACCCTCTCGTTCCCAGACCCTCCACACGCGCCCCGTCGGAAAATTCGGAAAGAAGGGCGGGCCTAGGATAGTCTCGGGTACCCAGACCCGTCGAGGGTCTGGGTGCCCGAGACTAGGCCTGGGAAAGGAAGGAGGGCCTGGGAAACCGGTAGGTGCAGCAGAGGAAACCCAACACATGTACATTGATTTACCCTTACGTGCAGATAGTGTGAAGTAAACAGCCTACTCGCTGATACGGCAAACGTCTTCATTGGGCTAAGCTCTGCTAACTGTGATTCCAGTGAAGTGAAGTGGAGTGGTGTATTATCGTGACTTGTGAGACAGCCAGTCGCGACATTAGCAACTAGCCTAGCTATCAACTGGCCTTCAGGAAAGTGATGTTTCTGTCTGCAACACTCGCTCAATGGTGAGTCATGACTGCTATGGGAGACTGAAAGAGGTCTGGGCATGAGACTAAAATGGCACTTGCACAAAACTCCATAAAACTCCTTATATGCTATCACTACTTTAGACCATATAATTATGAATAATTAATGAGGTAAATCCTTTGAAGTATGCCGGTTAGTAGAGGGTGTTTAAGTAGGTTAAAGCCCTCATTAGTTGCTAAGCAGTATCCAGCACTTTGATGTCTTCGCACCTCTAGATTGTTTATATAGTCTAAGTAGGATAGACACCTGGCTCTCAGGATTTAACCTACTTAAACACCCTTGGGAACCGAGGAAGTGTTAATTGAGTCGAGGGCGGAGCCCGAGACTCAATTAACACTTCCTCGGTTCCCACGGGTGTTTAACCCATTAACGCCCGATGCCGCATATATGCGTCATCGCGTGCGTTACTGTCTAACGCCCAATGACGCATATATGCGTCATGTAAACGATCGAGATTGTACCGTAAGAGTTCGCTCCAGGGAGATCCCCTTTGTGAATGGCGATGTCATAGCAAGTAAATACGTTCATTTAAGCACTATTTCCCGGGACCTCCCCATGCCGTTCGTGAGTTATTATACAATGAGTAACGTCTGTTAGTAGACGGATACAACAAGGACGGGTATTCTAGGCTGCTAAACGGCACTAGCGGTTCTGTAATCAACTAGACACAAGGTACAACACTGCTGTAGATCTGTGGGGATGGCCTGATAATCCTTTGTAGCCTCTGTCAGCCGGATCTAAGGGTAGGTGACGGTGATAATCGTCAACATCGCCGGGCCCGAGAAGTCTGCTGCCGCTTATGGCTTTCTTCCTTTCAATCACGCTTGAATCCGGTATCAAAATGAAGCTTGGGAGCTCTTCTCTTCAGTTCTGCCGTGAGTTCAGTCACTGTCTTTCTCTGTCGTTCACTACGAGACTGTAATTAGCATGCACTGCCATGCACGTGAAATAATTAAATTCCTGTGGGCAAGTTCAGTGATATATGCGCATGCGCAATGGGCTTTAAAGGGTTAAGTAGGTTAAATCCCTCTAGCTAGGTATCTATCCTATACATGTAAGTGCTAGAATTCGGTTAGCACTAGTAGCATAGTAAACCATGCATGCATAACTGCTAGGCATTCCATATGTAGGTGCCATTTGACAACCAGTGGAATCACTAGTTTAACGCTCCTTCACGCCACTTTGCAACGCTCATGGGCTCCTGTGACTACTAATGTGCAGAAATCAGCTTACTACAGGCCCGTAGGGAGCAAATTTTGATTGGTCCGGCGGGGAAGCAGGGTAGGGCCAGTTGGATGAAGGTGCTGTGTGCGAAGCACACCCACTATGGGGGTCTGGGGGCATGCCCCCCAGGAAAATTTTGGATTTTAGTCCATCTGAGATCGTTTCTGGTGCAATCTTGGGGTGAAATAGCAAGAGTTGGACAACGTACTGCCAAACCTAGCCATTATGCTTAAAGCCTTTAACGCTCGCAGAATTTAAAGGCCTGGCTCTCAGGCTGCTTAATGATTTTGTGAAAATGTAGCCATATTACGTCATGCGCGTGATGCCACTACGCGTGCGTACGTTAGTGTCTATGTACTAAAAGATATCAGTGTAGCGTTTGACGGTTTTTCACATACCAAGTCAAGGAAGCAGCGGAATTTTTGCTAAATTTCTATCTGCTGCAGCCATTTTTTTTGGTTGGTACACCGAACTTTGGTCCGGCAGCCGCTGCACCTGCTGGACCTGCTCCTACGGCCCTGTACTATCATGCAGAGTTCTTACCAACAGTTCGAGATGGCCTGTTGGTTGCTAATTGGGAACAGTCCCTTATTATGTCTAGCCAACCTCCGTCATGAATAACACCGCATGTGATAGGCTAATTTGGACCAAATTTGATTTTTAGATACTTTCAAGTATTTTCTTCATTCCTCTTAAGTTTTGTATGTTTAGCACTTACTGAACAAAGTGGTTTTCGAGGCACATAAACAGCTGCTAGTAGTATGCATACGCAAGATTGAGTAAGCTACCTAGAAGCAGAGTTCGATGTGGATTTAGTTCGTAATCTCTAGCATTCTTTTGGGCTAAACTGTTTTTTAGTCATTAGTGAACAGCTACGGACTTTGATTGAGCCTTACCTAGCTTTCAAACCAGTGCCGTAGAATATCGTCCTCATACTCACCGACAGGATAGTTAAACCAGCTCATACAGCTACACCACCCAACTTGCTATAGAGCTGCAAATTCTGGTCTTATGACTTTCGTATGATAGCAGTGCAAAAAACGCTGGGCAGTGGAGCCTGGGAACAAGGCTAGGAATGCTTACTACACAGCTCCAAATTTAAAAGAGTTTGTGTAGCCAGACTCCAGCATAGGGTCCCCTATTATAGCCAGGCTCCTATTATGGCCACTCGGCTATTTCAGACATTTTGAATAACAGTTCAGTAATCGAGCATGTGCAGTAGATAAAACTTAACTAGTATCTATTCTTAAGTTCCCCCCCTCACCTTTTGTTGCCTCTCTATAAATACCTGCACTACTGTATGCAAAAATTTCTCTGAGTATTGAGTGAATAACCTTCATCAGGCTTCTCAACTGCAAATTTCCATCCAGCTAAGTGCGCCAGCGTGCAACAATATTTTAGTATCCTGCCAGGGCTGAAGGCTAAGCACACTGTCGTGTATCAGCTTTAACCTTGGATTTCACTGCAGGCCCTGCAGACCCTGGCAAGATCACCAATTGTTGCAGTAATATAGTACGCCCACTAGCAGCAAGTTCAAAGGTTATCTAGGTATCATATGGCGCTGTTACCTAGGTATTTACAAAGGAATGCCAGTGTGTTAGATTAATATATTTTGCTGGTTGCCAGAGTGGCTGCCAGCCTTGTTATTCAAGTCACTACTTTGGTTGCCATAATTGAATTCCTTCCAGATTGTAGTAGGTTTGGTGTGGTAGATTATTGTGGTCATTGTGATGTTGGTATCCTTTATATCTGCTGAACTAAAATAGCGAAGGATATAACAGAAGCTGTATAAGAGCTACTAACTGGCTTCAAACACATTCGAGAAGTTAAAAGTATGGCAGCTAGCAAATGGTATATCAACTGCAAACCTGTTGTAATCAGCCAGACTGCATAGTCTAGATGCTACAGCTACTCGAGGTCATCACGATTGGCCCCTAGAACATAGGATGAGCTAGTCGCCCAGAACTGATTTTAAAGTGTAAATGGTACCTAGGCACCCAGGCACCCAGGCAACCGTTAATTTCACACACTGATCAGAATGCAATTAATGTTGCCCCTCAGTCTTCTTTCCTGTGAGCTTCAGATGACTGTATATATTTAGAGGGACGTGTATAGACTAAATGGGGATGGGGAGGGCCACTGTCATGTATTGCCTCACACAATTAGGATCTCACTGCAGATCACCAATTGTACTTTGGAGGCTCCAGACACAACAGTGTGTTGTTTAAAGCAATATATGAGGTTTCCAGATCATGT
This sequence comes from Phakellia ventilabrum, assembly GCA_963921505.1. Classification (NCBI taxonomy): domain Eukaryota; kingdom Metazoa; phylum Porifera; class Demospongiae; order Axinellida; family Axinellidae; genus Phakellia; species Phakellia ventilabrum. The sequence goes on along the minus strand of OY997378.1, from coordinate 7,158,416 downwards.
ACACACATGCATGACTGGTTGTTCCCACCTTAGCTGTATGTTTAAATGGTTATTCGTCATGCCTGGTGACTTCACACAGAGCCTGGGAGCAGAGATAATTAAAAGACATCCTAAAGATGCAGACATCTAGACAATAACCAATGTCTGGTCCGGCTGGCAACCCATCGGTATCTACTAAATTGAATGAGGGATTCCACCTGGCAACCCATCGGTATCCACTATAATGAGGGATTCCACCACAATTGCTACCTTCATGGCCTAAAGGGCATGAGAAATGGAATTTATGGCTCGATACAGCATGTGCAAACCTAGATCAATTTGCAGTCCTGAGAACAGATGTCTCCTTCGTTGAAGGCTATACTGAAGCTGCAGTAGATCTGGTTGAGTGTTCTCTAAATTCCGGTGAGACTCCAGTGCTTCTTAAGAGGTCCACTATCCACCTGGCTATGGTGGCTGGGTAGGTGTGGTTTCGCCACAGATAGAAAGAGTCCATTTCTGTTAGACTCTAGCTTCTCCCTTTGAGAAGCTGGGACTTGTTTGATAATGATTCAGTGTCCTCACTGGGCACAGAGTGGGATTAGAATAAAAGTATAAATCCAGGTCATGCGGTCTTGGTTAATCCAGCCAGACTAAACACCTTCAGTAGACAAGTAATTAGCAGATGATTTCCCACTTGATAGATAAATGTGTCACTGAAATAGCCAATCTGTATCGATTCCAGGTCCGATACAGTGGCAGATCTAGAGAAGGTTCCATGGGTTCCATGGAATCCCTCTTTTAAAGGGCTGTGTTCATTTCTAATATATACATATAAGTCTGCGCAAATGTATACGTACGCGGGCAAGCGGAGTTAGCAAGGTCTACGGCCATTTGCCTACTGCATGCACAACTTTACCAAGAGCACTTCTACTACTGATTATCAAAGACCCCATGAGAGCGATTCCTGATCCCTTCAAAAATCTTAGTAAAAACTTCTTCATGCTCCGACTGCTGGTGATACTGGAACCCCCTTTTTCAAAGTCTTAGATCCACCACTGTGATATTTATTCCCAAGAGGGAGCTCATGCATCTTTGGGAATTCCCACATTCTTGGCTATAGATGCTAAGAGGGGATTGAGGCCATATTGGGTACAGCAACGCCACCAGATCTGCTAGGCACTGGAGTAGACTGATTCGGTATTGGATCTTCAAGTGGCATGGAGGATTGAGATAGCTTCTTCTGAAAGGCCTCTACTTTAGAGGAAATTCTGGAGACATTCCACGCAACTACTTGGAAATATCCCTGGATGTCAGAAGGATGTAACTCTCCTCTGATGAGAGGCCAAGTGGTCAACTTTATAATTACCCTGCAGTTTCATTAGTTTTAGGAAGGCTTCCTGATTGAGCTCTCATTCTGAGGTGTCTAATTTACGCTGGGATTCTGTATGTGCGTGAATGTTCTTTATCCCAGGTACATATTCATCTGATACTGTAAATTTGTTAGTCCAGCCACCACTGCCAGAGACTCAGAGCCATTTCCCGTTCCCAGCAGCCCAGCCTTTTGTCAATATAGAAACTTCCCAGAGCTGTAGTATACTTAACTTTGTAAATACCTCGGTAGCCATGCCATATAATTCACATGATACGTACCTAGATAACCTTTCAATTTGCTGTTGTTGCTGGTAAAGGCTAAACATACTGTCATATTGAGGCTGGAGCCTCTGAAGTATAATTAAATTATGGTTACTATGTAAAGTGATCTGCACTTAATAACTTCACATTCTTCAATACTGGGGCTGCTGAGGTAACCTTATTTGGGTTAAAAAATTTACAGTGAGCTGAGATAACCACAACTGGTATAAAGCAACCTTTCTGTTTTTGCAGTATAAGAAACTCACTCAAGTGTATGAAAGAATGTATGAAAAAGTAGCTATTGGTAGATTTTTGAGTGAGTTGCAAATGCTTGGTCTATATGAATGTGTTGGCAAAAACTGTTGTCAAGTTCAGTTATGCTTCTAGGTGTTGTGTGTGTAGCTTGTACATGCACAAAGTCTCTAATAGTACAGGCTTGCTTCTTTGTGTAAGGGGTCACAAGAGACTGCACTCCTAAGGGAAATAAACATATACAAACAGACATACACTGGAGAATCATTACACATATGTTAATAGTTCTCCAGCACATTTAGAGTACATGCCAAGAAGAATTTAGAGCATAAAATAAAAATTTATCATTAGTCCACTAGTTTCATTGCACGCTCTTAACTGTATCTGCACTGTCTTCTGTACAGCACATGCAGAAGGACAACAAAGGGATCAAGCCCACAGGATAGGTAAGCAAATTTGTACTACCGAATTGTGCAACCAGACATTACATGGGATATAGACAAGTGAGATGTATATAATCAGCAAGGAGTGAGTAAGTGTGTATGCATACAATTGGCTGCAGTATAGGCCAAGGACAGCTCATAATATAGACATTATACACATGGATCTACTCCCTAATATTGGTGTGTATACAATATGAGGCACGTGATCAACCGAAGCCTGTCGTCAACTCACTAGTGTGTAGCTTTTTTTAAATTTTTAGTATAATATAATAATCAATTATGCATCCTTGATTGTTTGACCTTTATTCCCAAATGATATGCACAGTTACTCGTAATGGATTTCCACCATGTAATGGAGATGTGAACCTCTGCTCCCTCAAGTTTAACCAAGTCACATTCGCAGGGTCGCACAATGCTGGCTCAGGATTCTGTGGCCCATTGAGAAGTCTCGGTGGGGGATTAAATATACCCTGTTTTTCAAGAAACCAGGACCTGAGCTTTGCCGAGCAGCTTGACTTTGGCATTCGTTTTTTTGATGTTGATCTCTGCTACATTGAACCAGGGACAGCTAGATTTTCTCCTGCCGGTAAGTGTTATGAATTTTTATGTATATGTAATAATGATATTAATGATTATGCTTGCACATAAAGCAATATTGAATAATGCTGAGGCAAAGTGGATTCCCAAGGATAGGTAGGCACTATAGTGTAACTGTGGGTCTCTGTAATTGTATAATATACTGGTTCAGTTGTCAGTTTATTACTCCCATATAATAACCTGTTCGTTTTTAGCAGTGAATATCTTTGTAATTGAGTGAAAATCTTGGGGTTATGTGGGGAGCGCTAGAATTTGCCCTTCAAGCTGTAGGGAATGCCCTAACAGTTTTATAAAAGGGAGAAGCATGTCATAATGCTACATTATTTTGTGTACTGTGTTTTTGTGGGCTTTATTATCGAGTGCTTGCAAATTTGCATGTAGCTGTTTCAAAAGAAGCAACAATAATGGTTTTCTGCCTTGTGTATGATACTAGAACAAAGGCAGCAGAAAAAGTTTCATACTTCTTTGGAAGCTGATTTTCAGGAGTATTCACCAGTATTTTACTTTCACTACATGACTTCCCAGCCACAGGAACACTGCAGTTAGAGTGGTGGCAGCTCACGAAACAAATGAGAGCGTAAAGTGTGCATTGGAGAAGCAGGCCAGCCAATCAAGAAGTGACAGAACCTAGATTGAAAAATAGTATATAGCCACAATTGCAAAGATAAGATCGCAAAGTAAATTAGCCTAAAAATGGCAAAAGTGCAAATGTTTCTCGCATGCAAAATATTGTAGCATTACACTAATTATCATTCCAAGTTATGACACGACTGAAGATGTATCATACCCCTAACCAGTATTACATTAGCTGATCCTATTATTTAACCCTGATGCATCTGTTTTATGCAGACAAGTATAAACTAAAAATTACGCTTTAAAAATTGTTTTCAGGTCCTTGGACTTGCCATGGTGCTGAATATGGGGGTGCAATCGAGAAAGCTCTAATGCAGATAGACCAGTGGATGCAGTTGAATCCTAACGAGGTAATATCAATCAATTTCAACCACGATTTTGACCATTCACTGTCTGATGTAATTGCTCCTGATCTCCACGCCCTCGTGGAAGGTCTATGGAACCCAACTCCTGAGCGAATAAGTGATGGAAATCTCACAATGAACACCTACTACAATGAAACTTTAGAATGGCCAACACTGCTACAGGCTATTGAAACAAATCAAAGGATTTTTGTTTTCCTGTTTGAGTCACTCTGGCTGGGAGGGAAGCCATGGATACACGTTAGACCGACTGGTACAGTAGGACCAGTAGTTGATGATGACTGTAGCTTGTTAGTCGCAAATTCTAGAAGAGACTGTAATCTCTGTGTTGACCTGGTTCAAATGGATTTTTATGGTGCCTATGGACATTGTATCTTTGACATGGCTAGAATTTGTAGCATAGAAATGTATAATGGTAGCCAAGCTTGCTATGATGAACGCATACAATTTGGAAAGACGGTGAACTTTTTACTAGTTGACTTTCCAAATCGAGCCACATCTCCCTTTACTGTTGTCGAAGTGGCTAACTCAATGAATGCACTAAACATCCAGCATTATACCGCTGTGGATCCCATAACTACAAATCAAACACTTCCTTCCACTTGCCTCCCTGAGCCTATACCTCCAACTGAACCCAGCTCCCTACCGCCGATAACTTCCACGTGTGAAGCACTACAAAGAATTGCCTCAAACCCAGTTGGGTATTTTCAGTGTGAGGCAAACACTGATGAAGGTTGTGACAGACTTGTTTGTCCAGCGGACTTACTTGATACCAACGGAGCCGCCTTGTTTCAGCTTCAGGTGATTGTACGTTCATGTGATGACCCCACGGCTATTCAATTCATTCTGACGGATCCTGCTAGTAATGAGCTAGTGAACATTACTGCCGGTCAATCGGGTTCTATTGATTTTTTGGGAATTCCTATTATTGTTGTTTTTGATCAGCTGGAGGATTCAGTAGGATTACAGGTTGGTGGCTCTGCTGCATGCTTCTATAAAAGCAGACTTTGATTATAATTCTTACATGTAACCATAGCTACAAATAGCGTATGCAGCTAGTGGCCGATGGATTGGCTGGTGTAATTGACTTCATATAGTGATAATTATAGTAAAGTGCTCCTGAGAGAAGCTATAGTGGATGAAGAGATCAATAAGCGCTCGCATGATAATTGCACTTATTGTGCATTTTTTTAAATCATTCATTCTAGCTATTTCTGGTCATAATTTTAGTCATACCCAGTACTTTATCACCATAGCCATAGGTTAATTTTGGTATTGTGTGCATGCAAAACATGACTCGTAATAGAAAGGTGTGGAACTATTATAAGTGCAGCTGCACTTATAGTCTTGCTAGAGCTAGCTAAGCATGCATATTAGCTAGGTAGCTTAAAACAAAATGGCTAAAAAATTAGAGCACTGAGGGTTTTCCTTTTTGTAGTAAAAATAATAGAGCACTGTATATCGTAAAGATGCGTGCATACGTGTGCACATTAATTGTTAGAGAACTATTGAAACCACAGCTGAAGTCAAGTGTATCTAAGTGTTCTATATCAGTGTGCAAACAAGTTAGCAATGTCGAATAAAGAGAGTCTCTAGTAAACGGATTTATTACTATGGCTCTTTACTCTAGTTCGGATTTCAGTGTGTGTATACACAGTCTAATTTAATCGGTCAATCTGTACTTATTTTGGTACTGAAGCTGAGAAAACCATATGATATAAAGCAACCCTAGCTTTTATTTTTGATATGCACTTGCTTGACTGGTATTCTTCAGACATCACGTGCATATGAAAGGTAATAAAACTGCACAGTATCTTTATGTAAGAGTATTATTCAGGTGTGGATACTAATGCCAGGAACTGGTAGTACTAATCATGGTGGATACTTGTATTCATAGGGTAATATTATGACCTTATTTACGTAACAACATTGTTTCCCTCCTGCAGTTACGAACTACTGGTGGCCCTCGACCTGGTGATGATGGAATTACGCTGGTTGAATACGCTGTTATTCCCATTGATACAACCACCTGTAAGAATAATATCATTAGTGCACCCTCCCCCACCTCAAACATTTGTGGAAATTTTACTAATGCACATCTCCCTGATAATATCAAATCTATAGCACCTTATTACAATTTTTGGTAAAATTAATAACTTACTAGCAAGTGCTGATGTCATCCACAAAATAAATGTAGAGCTTTAGGAGTAGCTGGTAGGTTCATGGCATTATCAGCTCACTTTTGCCACAGTGAACAAAGCAGGACTTTGAGCTGCACATTTTTGAAAGCTGTGAAATAAACTGTGAGGGATATGAGGGCTAACTTAGCTTCAGAGCAACTAATATTTTCAGCTTGCAAGTCGCAAGATTAATGGTGTTGGCTGTATATTTTAACCCTTAGCATGTTTCCAGCTAAGGCTAGTTATTTGATCACCTAGCAAAACTTTATTTCTTGATTGAATAATTCACAGTCTACTGCACTCTATATTACACCAATATATGATGAGATCTGTCTCTTCAATACTCTGTTCCTGCAGGCGCCGGCTCTGGAAGCATGTTGCGGTCAGTGAGTGTTACTGGGCTGGCTACAGTTCTGCTCTTCTGCCTGGTGATACTGTTTTAACTACATTACACATCTGGAAACTGCTACTGTTAGTCTATAGCTGTAGTTTTGGTGTTGATGACAATGATGTAGATACTGAAATCATTGAGTGTTAGTTTGTAGTTAAAGGAACACCTTAGTTCTTACTTTCCCTAATCATTTTATTTCCAATTATAACTTCAGTATTGGTTTTGTGGTAGAAGGAATAGCGTTAGTTCTCTGTGATTGTGGAATTCTTTCCCTATTCTATTCCCAGTTAACTTGAATAGTATCAGGAAGGCCAAAAAAAAACAACGAAACAAGAATGCCCATGCAAGTGGAGAAGCAGATATCTAGCTAACTTCAGCTTTAACAATTTTTTGTTATTGAATGTTCACCAAAAGAGGAAAGTCTTATTATGCAGTTGTACTCAAGCCATCCAGTTCAAGCCGTGGCTAACAAGACCATCTAGTAGTGAATCTCAATAGGTGATGTATAAGGTCAAAGACAGACCTCTGCACACGGATAACACATAGATAAGGCCCAGTCACGTAGGAAAATAGAAAATACTCAAGTACATAAGGATAGCTAGTACCATTCTTCCATCTGAGAGGTCATGGTCAATCACTGCTTCACTCTTGATGGGACTGGCAGGATGGCTGATGGCTAGCTAGCTAGAAGTTCAGTGCTATTTTCAAAAGAAGAGTGTATATTGGGTGGGCTGTTTTATCTGTTTTGCAATTGTTACATGTATGTAGCTTAAATTCTGTGCATGTAATCCCTTTTCAATACTTTAATTAATAGACGTGCTCATACTTAGAATAATTATTGAAGGTGCAATTTCCAGTAGCTACCATGGTTCTGAGGCCTTTATTCTAGCAGTTGTGCCAATACATTTCCACCTTGGATGAGACTCATTATCCTTTTCTGTTGTGATGAAAGAACGATCATAGAGTTGGCAAGTTGAGTGCATATTGTAGAAAAAGAAAAAATGGGCTCCCAACAGAACCCTAGGCCATGTGACACTGCCACATTAAGGGGCGAACGGGCAGGTCGTTCCGGCTGACCGCGCCTTCAGCCGTTCGGGTGCCTGTCCACTATGGTACAGGGATCGTCATTGGGTCTGTTTAGTGTGCCAGGCTTTGGAAATCAAGGGAGGAACACGGACGGATCCTAAGCCATGCTGTCCAAGACCACCGTGGCAGTTTTTTTCATAGAGCAGAAATGGAATCTCAATAGCATAAGCTAATACAAAGAGATCCAAAATAACAAATAACACAATAATCAAGTTCAAATAGAAATAAGGATTAAACTGACTTACGTAAATTAAACTTAAAACTAGGCAGAGATGGACAGTCTTTAAGAGCAGCGGGCGGAAGATTCCAGAGACAACAGGTACTAGGGACGAATGAATGGAGAAAGGCAGAAGAGCGAGTATTAAAAGGGGATGAGTAAATTGAAAGGGTGGTAGGAGCGAATAGACATACGAGGGGGGGAGTTGAAAAAGAAAAGAAACAGACGGGAAGAAACTGAAGAACTTTATAGAGGAAGATGAGCTTGGAATTTTTGCCAAACCACGTTACCCTCTACCTGAACACACATAGTCACAGCCTGGAGCTAACTGCTCCACCCACTATACATAAGCATGTATATTTATTTCGTTGTAAAAAAAAGTCTCGATTTGCTTATGGGTTTATATAACGTCACACATAACTCGGCCTGAGCACGAGGCATACGAGACTAGCGCAGGACCCAAGACTAATTCTTTCAGCTCCAGAAACACATTTTAAGAGTGTTGGGGAGGAGAGGAGTTCAATATCTGCGGGTTAGATCACTCTGGTTCTGTCACACTGGAGGTTTGCAGTTCGCGAGCAGAAGAGGGAGGAGCTAGCTGCTAGACATGCTGGAGTGAGGAGGCTCCACCCCCAATTACCACAACTCTTTTCCGGTAGTGCGCATTATATCGAACTTCTAAAATAGTTTGGCTGTCAGATCAGAGATCCCTTGGAAAGTGGAAACGTTGTCGCTGTGCAGAAGAACCACCGAGATCCTCTAGGTGAGTTATAGTACATGTATACGCGTACGAGCCTACTACCATTGAATATACATAAGCTATGGCTTGACTCCAAGGATACGTACCTGAAAGTGTGTGCTGTGCCATCATGGCCATACACCTATTAGGTACACGTTAAATGTATGATTTGTATTGTTACAGGTAGCTGATAATTCCTGCGTAGCTGCTGTAGGCTTCAAATCATTGTTAATTACCGTGCAGATTCCCATGCTTGAGCTGTTTCACTGCTTTGCCAATTGTCTGCACTGTACAGCCATGTAGAGGGTATCATCTGTGTTCCCAGGTGATGTGGTAAGGAATAAATGAGACTAGTATCTCTAGCAACTAAGGGACTGCTCACAAACAGGTGTACAAACCTCCCTCCCCCCAACTTACAACCATTAGATTATGCTGTAGGGTCTGCTGAGAACTTTATGAAAAGTACCAAAACAGTCACATTTATGTTGATTGTATTAGCAGCATCCTGACATCGAATAATTGTACAAAACTGTAAAAAGGAAGTGTTTATCACGCAAGTATCAATCTGCCCTTACCTCCTCCTCCCTGAAGTTAAGCATGATTGACGCTTGTTTGTGAACGCCATCTGTGATGCCACATGAAAATGCTCTATAGCTACAGGGTATCCCAAAAGATTACTTGTAGCTCAATCAAGAGGGTGTCTCAGTAATTCTTGCTTCCGCTTTATCTGTTAATCTGTCCTCAAAATATGTACATGTACGATGTACATGTAGATGAAGTGAATCCCCTGCAGTTGTCCACCGTCGTTGTTTCATGGAGCTAAACTTCCTGAAAAATGATATTGTTCGCTATTGTCAGTTGTGTGTGTACATGTAATCTTGTGTCCTTTAAATGGCTTCCCATAATGTGTGGAGGGAATGCAGTAATCCCTTGGTTACCAGTGCATACAGTTTTGTATGATAAGCTTCGTTACTGCACAATCATATTTGAAGTTCAATTAATGAATTAATTTTGCATACAAATCCAAATGACAGTCCATTAATACAGTCCAAACCATCGAGTCTGTACCGCAAAGCTACAGCTAATACAGTCCAAACCATCATGTCTGTACCGCAAAGCTACAGCTAATACAGTCCAATTTAAACCATCGAGTCTGTACCGCAAAGCTACAGCTAATACAGTCCAAACCATCAAGTCTATACCGCAAAGCTACACCAGAGTTCTGGGTTTCTTCTTTATTTCAGCTATTATTTAGGGCTTGCCTACAGATATGCTAGAGTGTGTATGTGTGTAGAGTGTGTATGTGTGTCCAAGGGTGGGAAAACCACAGCTATCCAGTGATTACTGTATGGTGGCAGCTGTCTACATGCATATGCTCTGTCCCCTGGATACAATACTGTTGGTACAGATAGCCTGCTTCCCTCGGGGGTGGGGGGACTGGAGAATCAAACATGCAATCTGCTGAGTCAGCATAATCCATCAATGATTACCAGACCATTGTAAATTTAGGGATGAGATCTGTGTCAGAACCTGGGCTGAGCCAAGGCTGGGTTGAGCTGAGATTGGGCTCCAGAGTACTTAAAGTTTCTGAGAACCAAAGTAACTGTACCATTTCACACATACGCAAGTGAAGCAGCAGCCTTGTTCCCAGTCTCTGCCCCCAACATTTTCTCGTGTACATGTACATGTAGTTTTTAAGAACAAAACTGGGAGCGGAGAATGGAAATGAGGCGAACAGGAACCTGCAATGTAGTTACACTGACTGCAGCCTGCTGACATTGTGCCTCAGCCCTAGCCCAAACCCCCTAGTGGCATCTTGGGCCCTAAATGTTGAAAATTGTTCAGAGGATTACTGGGGAATGTGTTTACATGCACATGTGTAAACCTCTGAACTGTACAGTGTACACTACACGTAGATCTATTGTCATAGGTACAGAACCATGGAATGTTATTGACTCCTCCTGATATTGTTGTTGTATACCTGCCTGTCCTGGTATTGCATGCTTGTGGTGTGGGGGTTGGGTGGTAGGTATGTAGGGTGTTGCGGTAGATTGGTAATTGCAACTACATGTATAAATTGCATACAGCTCAGGGATTGTGAAGAGTCATTTACATCTTAATTGTTTGAGTGTAGTAATCAATAATGTAATGGGGGATAAAAGCAGACACTAAAATAGCTAATGGACCCTTTACCATTATGATGTAATGGGGGGTAAAAATGAGCACTAAATGGAGAAAATACAAGCAAATATGTGCTTTGATGTAGGTTTCTTGTACGAAAACATAAGAACATGCTTGTTTACACATGTTCTCCTGTATTTTCTCCATTTAGTGCTCACTTTTAACCCCCATTACATCATAATGGTAAAGGGTCCATTGCTTATGCTCCCAGATACATCATAATGGACAAAGGTCCTAGTACCACACAGCTCTTGTCACACTACATGCTGGAGTATATAATAAAGTGCACAGCAAATTACCACCATTCTCTGCTTGAACACTCATTCCTGATACATGATATGTACATGTGTGGCATGTACGTGTATGGCAATTCTTTGTTTGTAAACTTGCTGTTCAATTGCATTCTTATGCCTCACCCAATACCTGATAAACATTATTTGAGTCTCCTACCCAGACCCTCCACCCACCCTGCAGAAAATAAGGGGGCAGGTGGAAGGACTGGGGTGAGATTGTAGCTGCTGTCACTGCACAGAGGAAAGTGTACATGTACATTATGTACATCAGCAATTTAGTCTTGATCATGATGCTGGTAGACATCATACTAACTATAGTTCCTCTTCACAATCTCTCCCGTGCGTGAGGGGTGCTGGGAGCCTGGGAATGAGGCTAGCTTGATTGACGATAACAGAAGTCAGTGTCAAGAATCAATGCAGTTGGGCCTAGGATATTTTTGTGTGTGTGGTGCGGCCATGTCTACATTGTACATGTAGTACGGTATGTGTGCAAATGTATTATGCTCCAATACATACACGGTACCGTCTCCTAATAAGTGCCCATGGGCTCTTAGGAGGGTGCTGATCCCAGGTGTGTGTATTGCTGTCCTAAGTGATCCAATGAACATAGCTAGCTTTCACCTTCTCCCTGTAGCTAACACAACCTGCTCGTGATGAGCCACTCAGCATTCGACATTGATGACTCGGACTTGTCCGGTCTCACAGAGGAACAGCTGAAGGAACTGTCAGAATACATTGATCCAGAAGTGAGTGTGTGTGTGTAGGGGTGTGTGTGTGTGAGTGTATGTGTGTTACATGTATGTTCTGTGCACATGTATGTACACATACATGTATTTTTCACTAACATTACATGAATATTAATGCTAAGCTTCGGCGTAATATGTTTAAGATAGTTAGAGGGTGATGAATTCAAGAGAGTAATTACAGTTGGATCCTATTGGCAAGTGCTACTAGTGGATTTAGTAGCTATATGAAGCTTTCCTACTCTCCTCTGCTCAGGAGCTCCAGCAGCTCAGTGGAACATCTGACTAGTAATCAGAAGGTCCTGGGTTCAATCCTGATATGTTTCGGACTTTCTTTACTCTCTGAATGTTTCTTCGATGAGTTGTACATGTATATGTGTGATTATACATGTACATGTACAATATACATGTACATACGTATTGTACATGGATGTGTCCATCAATCATTGCTATATCACCGCCTAATCCCACTGCACCTCCATTCCTCCTAGAATGAGCTCCTCCCAGCCTCGGAACGTGTCTCCGGCCAGACCAGCAAGAAAGCCTCTGGCCCCTACGACCGTCCCCACCTCCTTACTCACCTCAAGAAGCAGGCGGAGGAGTCTCGTATCGGAGAAGACTATGTCCCCTTCGTCAAGAAGACCTCGCCTAGGGAGGCACAGGTGAGGGAGAGGGGGGATGTTTTGACGTGGGACTAAGTGGAAGGGAGGGAGGAGGAGAAGGGAGGAAGAAACAAGAGGTAGAGGTACATGTACATGTAGTGAGGAAGAAAGATACAGCGTATGGAGGGTTGCGATGATGTCTGCCAGTATTTAATGAAATACGTGTTTCAACAAAAGTGGCTACAGTATCACTGAATCACGTAAGCCCATCTTGGGGCAAACTCTTTCCCCTGCACTTCCCATACCTACATGTATCAGTAGCACTCTTGGTATACTCCATTCTCAATAAACTGCCTCCTTTTGCCCCACACATTTGCACTTCCAGTCTCCTTTCCACCAGTGGAAGGCAGCGCGTGAAAATGACTCTTACCCTTGTTCATACGCCATCTTGCTCTCCAGCTGTGTGTTTGCTGCAGTAGCTCAGTTATCAGAGCCGTAGTTAAACGACCGTAGGTTCAAGTGTACAAGCTTGGGAACTGCTTGTTCACATCTGAGTGCACGTAGTCCAGTTTCTATAGCAGTCACGCGTAGGCTGTTTCATGGAGCATTTCACATCCACATCCACAGCAATACAATCCACCCTTGAACATACACCGCATGCATGCACACACACACACACACACACACACACACACACACACACACGCACACACACACAGTCCAAGAAGCAACCAGCCCCCTCTCAGAAACCGATAGTGACAGAGTTTGATGAAATGCTGGGCCTACTGGATGAGGATGACATGAAGGAACTAGCCAGTAAGTGTCAGGCCCTTTAGCCCTCCACTGCTAGCTCACGTGAAGGAGCCAGTGTCAGGCCTAGCCTCATACCCAGGCCCCACTCCCATGATAAATAAAGGGCCTGGTACCCACCGTTCACGCATAATTGGGCGAATGTATGGAACAGAGTCGATAAATGTATCTCTGAACAGTCTTAGTAACATGGCTGGCTGCTGCCGGCGCAGGAGTAGTACGGAGACAGTATACGAATGTAGTTAGCTGAAGAACTAAAACCAGACTTTCTGCTACTGAAATGGCTTTCTAACCAGTCAAGCAGACTTGTGTAATTTTCTAGTTGCTATGATTTTTTTTAGCTATCTTACATGTAACTAATACCATAAAAATTTGGAAGCACCTCTCTCCTCGCAGTAACTGTGAGCTATTTGATTTTTAATTGCAGATGTGGCCTTCTTACATGTATAGGCTTTTCCGTGGCAAATTGGATTGAAGTTTGGAACTACCGATCACTTTCTAGGCATGTACCTGGCAAAAAGCCATCACCTACAGGCCTTTATTTTACACTTTCTGACATGAAAACGTTAATGGATTCGTAACTTGAAGTGATATGTCATTATACATGGATGTAACGTATTGTACATGTAGTTCATGATTTCCCTGAAATTATGCGCATGCGCAAACAGTGGCCACTCTTTCGTGGGTTGGTGTGGCCTGGGAACAAGGCTACTGCCAGGCCCTATAGCCTACATGTACTTGTAACGGTCACTAAACATCATTTACAAAAATCAAAAGACATATAGGGATGGAATCCCCATAAAGCAACCGAACAAGGAAGGAATGACACCACAATACAGATTCCCATCTCTATATCTTCTGACATTTTTCCAACTAGGTCTCGCGCTTGTTACATGGGATGGTAGGATGTTAGTACGTACTCAATAGCATTGCTACTAATTTGCTAGCAGTCAGGTACGTAGGACTCAAGTCAGTGTTCACAGCCAGGTGGCGCGAGTTAATTGGTGGACCGTTCCCACAGCCAGGTGACAAAATTTGACTAGTGGACCATATGAGTAACAGTAGCCTCATTCCCAGTCCACGAAAGAGTGGCCTGGTACACACTGTTCGCGCATGCGCAAGAATTTACGGAAAATGGCCAGTAATCATATTCGTAAACGAGTTTAGTCACATGGCAATCAGTAGTACGGTGGCAGTGTACGAGTATAGGAACTAGGTTTTGATTTCTACAACCTAAATGGCTTTATAATCAGCCGGGAATAGTAAAAGGACTCGTAATTTTCTATCCGCTAACACTGCGGTAGCTGTCTTACCATTAAAACTCGGAAGCACCTCTCTCCTGGCAATGGCTGTGAGCTGCTTGATTTTCAATTCCAGATCGGGCATTCTAGGCCTTTCAAAGGCAAACGGGATCAAAGACTCAAACTAACAATCACTTTCTAGGCATCTACCTCGCAAAAAAACATCAGTACTGGGCTCAAAGCTTGTTGTCTTCACTTTTCACTTTCATGAAACGAATAACACAAGGTTCGTATATGTAGCAATGTACGGGTAACTATTTGATATTTTACGATTACCATAAAAACATGGTAATTTGCGCGCATGCGCAAACAGTCGATACCAGGCCACTCTTTTGAGGGTGGGTGTGGCCTGGGTACGAGGCTAGAGTAACAGTAGAGGAGCCAGGAGAGTCACGCCTGAGTCTCAGTAGGAGCTAGAGCCCTAGAATGCAAGCCTTGGTTTACCTAACTATGTGACCGTCGGGTTTCATACAGGATTATTTGGTTGGGGTGGGATGTGCAATAAGGAAGATATGTGTGGAGCCACACCCCCTAGGCTGCCTGGGACTTTGCCCCCCCCCCACAATTTGGTACTCAGCAATTCATTAGCAGCCCCATAAAACACCACAAGCAGCCTCAGACTGCTTAAACAATTAATGTGATTATGATACTATTACAGGAGGATGTCCCCTCCCATGTGTAACCCTATAACTACGTGTGTAGTGTGCAATCAACTGTAGAGTAACTATTAGCTGCAGTGTTCATTGCTATAAAGAAGGCAACAGCGCTAGCAGCTCTGCACTAGTTTCTCTCCCCACCTTCCACAAAATGAGATGAAGTTGGGGCTGGGAGACCCAGCTGGGATTGAAACCGGTGCTGGCTATGTGTGCTATAGTTAGAGGAGGTGTGTCAATGCTCGAATAGCAGATTACGCCGTGTGCTGTTAATAGCATGTTTTTAGTGATTACGCATGTATACAATTCCAGTTAGCCTGTATAAGTTTATTGCTAATTTTGGAGGGCCCCAGCTGCTCAAAAGGCTTAGTACATTTTGATGATAAACAACATGGCGGTGAAGACGGATCTGAGCTTCACTGGTATCTCAGTCAACTCCTCAGCTCACGGAGATACCAGTGTAGATAGTAGCGTAAATATGATGGGTGAGAGCATTGCTTGCTAATTCATGAGGTATCGGTATGGAAGGAGAAACAGTTGAGCAGGGTTTCATACAGAAGGGGGGGATTTCCCCACCCCAGCAAGAGTCCCCCCCCCCCCCCCCAGAATTTATTAGTTGCCATTTTTGGGGGGATATTCACTAGTTATTTAGTAGCTACTTTCCAGCCTTTTTGGAGCCCCAGAAGCAACCTCAGAGCATGTAAATTTCACAAATTTCCTGGGGAAGCATACACCCCCACACCCCCTAGGGGACGTGGCTTTACGTGCATCATTTTTCCCACCCCCACCATAAAATTCTGTATGAAACCCAGTTGAGGATGACCCAACTACATGTACTAGCAATGATCAGTATTGCAAAGTGTATATATAGGGATGATGTTTAATCTAGCAGTTAACTCATAAGCAAAGAATGGCTTGTTAATTGAGTATTCCTTGCCATTCCCCTCTTGCAATGTTTTCAGCTGGCCTCCAGTTCAGATTTTATCTTCACATCAGCTAGTACATAATAAAAACACTCATTTGGGCCAAGAAAGTCAACTACAAGCACCAGGTTGTTCAGTGAGGATGCAAGGCAGATATCTAAGCATACTGCATGGCTATACTGCGGTCTCTTCTCCAGTAAATCTCTTAAGTCTCTTGATGTCTCTGTAGTCTCCAATGGTCTCTACAGTCTCTATAGTGGTCTCTGTAGTCTCCAGTAATCTCTACAGTCTCCTGAGGTCTCTGTAGTCTCCAATGGTCTCTACAGTCTCCAGTGGTCTCTGTAGTCTCCAGTAATCTCTACAGTCTCCTGAGGTCTCTGTAGTCTCCAATGGTCTCTACAGTCTCCAGTGGTCTCTGTAGTCTCCAATAATCTCTACAGTCTCCAGTGATCTCTGTAGTCTCCAGTAATCTCTACAGTCTCCAGTGATCTCTGTAGTCTCCAGTAATCTCTACAGTCTCCAATGGTCTCTGCAGTTAGCCCTCAGAAACTGTATTAATTATAATTAGTTAATATAGTTAATAATTAGTTATAGTATAGAGGTGGGTTCTTATTAGAGCAATGCGGCATGGAGGGTGTTTACCAAAGGCCCTGTGGTAACTAAGCACTTGGTTATGAATTCATTGATGGTATGCTGATGTACTTCGAATCCAAATTATCGCTTTTAAGAAACAGTTCCTTACTACCATGACTCAGTGTAGTGTAGAACAGGGGTGCCGGCTGCAGAGTTTTGCAAATGTTAAAGGATCACATTTAAATTATGTCACACACACACACATGTAGCTGCACCTGCTTCTGAGAAGCATTGCAATTGATGTGTTGGGTAATGTGATCCTGTGCCATCCACAAACCCCTGCAGCGTCCCACTTTGGGTGCACTGCACATGAAAGCAACTCAGCATGAGGTACAATTAGCTGTGAACTGAATACAGACACTGTAGTTGACTTGGAGTACAGAGTACTACATGATAGTGGAGGTAATATGCCATTCCTGTCATAGTTACTGTACCAGTGTCCCTATTATTCAACGAACACAGCCCATTTACATGTACATGTACATGTACATTCCAAATTACATGTACCACATTTAAAGTGAAATGCATGGTGATTGCTCTGATTTGTTCCCTTTGCCCACACTTTGCTGCACCTAATCCTAGACTGAAGTAGCTCCCCACATTGGAATTCATTTTTGCAACCCCCTCACTATACCTTAATGGAGACTAAACCTCACACTTAATTACACTGTTGGACACCTTGGAATGGACAGGTTCAGTACATAATAAAACACTCCTTGGGCCAAGAAAGTCAACTGCATGCACTAGGTTGTGCAGTGAGGATGCAAGTAGATGTCTAGCCATGTCAATCTGGTGTAGAGGTGGGTTATTATGAGGATAGCACAGCGGGGTGCTGTTTACCAAAGCGCCTGTGGTAATTGAGCATTATTTTGATTATGAGTTCATTCTAATTATTGAAACGCTCTCTGACTACCATGTCTCATGTGTAGAGTCCTAGCTGCAGAGTTTTGAAAACGTTAAAGGTTCACATCACAATTGCATCACACTTGTAGCTGTCCTTCTGAGAGGCATTGCAATGTGATGTGATGTGTGGTATTCACAAACCTCAACAGCAGTGCATTTTGGGTGCACTGCTGATGAAAGAAACTCAGCATGAGGTGCAATTAGCTGTGAACTGAAAACAGACAATATAGTCCACTTGTCAACACAGTACCACTTGCCAATGGAGGAAACAACTGTGTAGGAAAGCTTGAAATTTGAACCTAGTGCCTCCCCCCCTCCCCCCTCCCCACCACACACACACTGACAGGGAAGGCCAGGATTCGGTACTTCTAGTGTTGGCCCTATTTCCCATGTATTAGTTATTGTATGGTTGCAAATATTGGCACCGCATGACATTATAGCATGAGGGCCGCCCTCACTCCATGACGTCACACAGTGCCAATAAACCATGGCCCTCATACCAGATATCATGGACGAGCAACCACCGGTAATTTGTAGTACGGAAAGCCTTAGCACTCCCTCATAACAGTTATGTCAAAGCATAGTAATAATTGACTGTTTCCTCATTCAAACTCTGAAGCTGTGGCATTCTAGAATTCTATGGTCTGGATTTTGATAGTCCTGAAGCATGTTGATGAGATGGTTCCAGATTTCTTTTTGAGGATGCCATTGAGTTCAGTTTTATCAAATGTCCTCATGTGACCTGAGAGGCTCAGATAAAATGGGTAAACGTGTAAGACTGATCAAAAGACAGCTGTATTTCTCTACCTTTTTTTGCCAGAGACGTTTCCTCAGCACTCGTTCTGTGGCACCAACTGCCATAAAGATAACTAGAGTCACTGCCTCCCTTGGTGTTTGAGGAGTATACAACTGTGCTCACTTACACACACAGCTATGTCTTTTTCTACATTTCTACACGGAACGAGACTAGCACTTGTGTCATAAACTGAGTACTGAAGTAGTGTCTCCAGTAAAAGCCAAAGAAGTTTAGTCATCCTATGATTATTGCCTGCTCACAGACAGGGCTACAAGAAATGTATCAAGGCTTTCAGCAGCAATTAAAGTGTATGAGAGTCTGATTGTGCCACTGGTACAAGTCTCATTTCTCAGGTGTAAAATAATGTCCTCGGTAACTGTCATTGATGTATTTCCAATCCTTAAATGTTGTAGTTGTGATGGCCTCACCTAAAAAGATGTACTATTTATTGTGCGCTAATTGTCAGATGGCTAGCCTGACCTTAATGGTTGGTCTAACAACTTCTGACCACCCTAGTAAAGCTGTCCTGATACTAAAATATGCTTCTGACCAGATCAAAGTTATATCCTGCCGATAATAAGGCTATGTCAGTACTATAATAATTATTTGTAAAACTGCTATCTGATGGTATAAGGCAGATTGCTTTCGTTGCAGATCTTGCAAATCGCTTTGGAATTGTCATTGTCGCAGATGTTGATACATGTATGTGCCCAAATTGAACCTTGTGAGCTTTCAGTAGCAAATTATAGCAACCAAGCAGTCACTGACTGACTGCTCCTGAGGCCACATGCTACAAGCCGGCTACAATCACTGATATGGGCTCCCATGCTGGTAAAAGATTGGTATTGGTACAGCCTTACTTCCTAGCTCACTTGATAAACCTCACTGGCCAGTGTGCAAAGCAGACTCTGAGTAGCCTCGTACCCAGGCCTTCCCTCGCAGCTTTTATTGCAGCTGCACATTTTTTCCACGGCTGCGAAAAAGCAGCGAGGGAAGGCCTGGCTACGAGGCTAGACTTTGAGGCTGCAGGTCTATCTACATGTACGTATGTATGGCTACATGTACGTCCCTCCCCTAGCATCTCATCTTCCTCCCCTTCCCCTTCCTCTCCCAGGTGAGCTGGGTATCCACAGTCTACTGGACCAGGCCGGGAGTCGAGGTGATGAACCTGTGACCGCCAGCCCCCACACAGGACTGCACAGAGCGGCAGCAGACTATAGGCACTCTCCAGCAAGTGAGTTGCATGGTTCTCAAGATTATTCCCTGACTGCCAAGAAGCACGCATGCTAATGTTGTAAATGATAATCTGTGTTAAATAACGTATCAGCCATAGTCTCTAAATGGTTTAACCTCTCTCCCTCCCTTAATGTGCAAAGCATAGAGAGTAATAGGAATTGGCTATGCCCTACTTGCAAGTCAGAGTTGCATACAGAATTTTTTGGTGGGGGTGGGAAAAATGATGTGCATAGAGCCACACCCCTCTAGGGGTGCGGGGGTATACTCCCCAGAAACGTTTTGAATTGTACATGCTCTGAGGTTACTTCTGGGGCTCCAAATTAGCTACTAATGAGTATCAAAAAAAATGTCAACATCAAAATTCTGGGGGGGGGGCGGGGGGGAATCCCAGTCCCCCCCCCTACTCTGTATGAAACTCTGCTGGTTTAATAGCTATATGAAGTTTGCCTACTATTCTTCTGCTCAGTAGTGTCACGTTACATGTATGGCCGAATTCGTTCCAAATGGCAAGCAGGGCACAGCAAAACTAGCAGTAACATAAATCAATCATCATCTCTCCTTCATATCGATAATTGCAACTACTACGCACCAGAAAGGTGAGACAAGGAGACAGGCTGACTGAGAGTGTACATGTAGGAAAAATACACTGAGGAAAAATAGCACAATGAAGAAAGGGCACATGCATACATGAGGGTTGTTAACACACGACACAGTTAGCGCACCTAACAAGGCAAGGACAAGGGGATAGGGTGTTAGTATACAACAAAAAGTACAGGAGTAGAATTTGTCCAATAAATATTCTATTGACTCACTAATGAATTGACATCTTCTGTCACAGTAGCTCAGTGGGTAAGAACAACATCTGCCCAGTAACTCAATCCCCAGCTGGGCTCCGATTTTTTACGTTACTGGAGTCAACCACTTTGAATCTATGCACGTGTATCCCTGGTGATACAAAGGCCGACGACAATGTTGCTACAAAATTTTAGCTATCTGTTACAGTGGCATATTTTTCCTGGTCCCATCTTATCGGAATATAGTTGTTCTACATTACGGCAGGCTTCAGGTATGAGCGCAGTTATATTAATAATGGTTAGCAAAAAGGCTGAGCTGAGTGGAAATCCTCGCTTGGCTTATTTTCCAAAGCCGTGCAGACGTAGTAATGAATGGGAGTGCGATGAGTTACTGTATAGGCTCATTCATTCTGACTTTCAAATATATGACAATTATAGCTACGGTATTGATTTCTTTCATGATTTTTTTTGCAGAGTTTCTTTACTCTCTCAATAATTTTCATCTGGATGAAATGCATATAATTGTGTGAGCAAGGCCAGAGCAGGCTCTAAACAGGGCTGCAGTGGAACGCCGGACTCTTTAAAATATGGACACCTTACAGAGTAAATAATAATCTTCCTGAAATTAGGTACGCCCCTGTATGCTACAGGATGCATACAGGGTTCTGCCCACGATGGTCGGTGGTGGTCGGCCCCGACCAGCTCTGTCGCAATCCGACCAGTAGTTACCTCTCTCCGACCGGCACTAAGCTTGGCCGTACTGAAACTTACTGCGTGCACAAGCGATCGATGCCGAACTCTGAAGAGCCGGATTTGTCATATCCGCTGTCTTTTATTGCTTTGGATGGCTGTTACAGTAGTACAATGTAGATGGTATTCCAACAAATACAGTGAAGATTCCATTGCTGACTTGACTTGGTAAGTGAAAAAAACAGCTAAATACTACACTACGACTTTCAGTACGCCATTTTTTTGTGGACAGAAACGCGTGGTAGCATCGCGTGTGTGATGTATATCGCGATAATAATATACCATCTGTGAAAGTCTGGTTGCAGTGTTGACCACAACTCAGACAATCCTGGGCAGAACACTTGCATACGCACAATAGTTTATTTATTGTGTTTTAAGCTTTGTGACCTGGCTACGATTATGTAATTAGAACCTCGCAATTAAAATCAGTCCTGCATGTATGATAATCGGAAAGCTCCACTGTGGTTCTCCTGTACACTTGTGGGAAGTACACGTAGCCTTGACCCCAGGCTCCACTTTTTGCATGTTGGAAAAACACAGGCAGTTCCCAGGGTCCACCAGATGCCCAACTTTTTTGCCCGTTGGAAAATACTGCCCTTGTTTTTGCAACATAAAAAATAAGCCGGGCAGTGGAGCCTGAGATGGAGGCTAGACGTACATAGTTAATGCTCAATCAGCATTATATACGTGTGTGTGTGTGTGTGTGTGTGTGTGTGTGTGTGTGTGTGTGTGTGTGTGTGTGTGTGTGTGTGTGTGTGTGTGTGTGTGTGTGTGTGTGTGTGTGTGTGTGTGTGTGTGTGTGGTTCAGTCATTTTACACCCTGCTTTTGGGACCTGGACCTGGAAATATTTCATGGGTGTGCATCGAGCCAGCCTCAGCGAGTCAGTATATGCTGCTGTCTGCGATGAAACTCAAGTGTGCATTTTGTAGCTCGGTCTCCTTAGACAGCTGCTTATTGCATAACCAGTTCATACATGTACGTACATTTGTTATACATGTATAAGCACAGTGTAGGACCATGCTGCAATCTGCTGCCACATGACTTGGCAAATAGTTCATATTCATGAGCTACATGTACATGTACACGCACAATTGCATGTAGTTCTAGTTCCTATAGTATGTCTCTGAACAAGCCTCCTCTGCAGTCTGGCCTTTGTAAACAGCCTCGTTGGTCACGGGTGGGTAGCTCCCCACAATGCGTGCACACATGTCCAAGTTGTTTGTTTTGTGTAATAGGTAACTGTAGTTATTCTATGGCCAGTGGTGTGATGTGGGTGACTCCCTCGCGGCAGTGTCTGAGTGTACATTGGGTGCGTTGATAACTCAAATAGGAACAGTTTAGTAATCTAGCATTCCTTTACAGCATACACAAATAGTGGCCTGTTGCTTGGTTACATATCATATGTCACCATGATGTAATGGCAACTATATACCATTGTTGTAGTTACAGACTATGTAATAGGCACTGGAATTGGCTGGCATTCAGTTTAGTGGTTGCCTCTTGAGTAGTAGGAAGTATTCTTGTCTCTAAGCTGTGTGTGTGACAATGTCTGGAGCCAGGACCAGGGTTGGTAGCAGGAGTAGTGGTGGCATGAGACAGCCCATACAGCTGCCTGGCATGGAGGAAGGTGAGCAGTAGGTACATGTGTACAGGACACTATAATTAGTGTCTTTAATTGCAGGGGCATGGGGTACGTACACTAACAGTGTGATAAGGACAAGTTATTCATGAGCGGTACTATACATGTGTGGCAGTCCAATCTTGAGTTATTCATACAATGTACGTGCAAATGTCCCCCTCAGTTCATTACCTTCCTTCATTGCCTGATCAGAACTGCAACTGTCCTTGCCCACACAAAAGTTAATTAGTTTTTCTTCCACCCTGTGCATCACATGTTAGAACGTACCAGCCTCGTAAGTACTATTATGACATGTATGTACATGTGTACTTGTGTCTTCACATTTGTCTGTGTGATCTATACATAACTTGGACTGTGCTAGCTGGCAACTAGTTGGTTTAGCACACTACATGTAGAGTTGGCTTGGATGGCAGACAGTGAGACTTGGCTGTGTTGGTCCTTGGCGTGCTTGGCTAGATACAATTCATTTGGTGGATACAAAGTGCTTATAAATGACTGGCTGTAACTATAGAGTAATTGTTTGGCTGCATGTTTTTACGGACAGTTAGGAGGCTTGTGACTATATAATGCACACTTGTTTACAATGCTTGATTTCTCACAAGTACACCACAGCATGTTGACTACTGTAGGAAACATAAAGCTGATTGTATTTAGCTGACTGAATTCTTAAATGCACATACACACACATGCACACACACACACACACACACACACACACACACTCACTCACACACACACACACACACACACGTACATACATTACATACTCCAGCAAGCAAACCCTCAGAAGATCCTCAAGATACAGACATTGAAGAGGCCATCGTTATTCTGCAGGTACCAGCACATGGCTCACCTGCAAGATGTTGTTGTGATGACTTAGTAATTAGTAGACCTTTTCTGTATGAAGTGGTATTACCCATTTCCCCATAGCCCTTTGCATTGCACCCACAACCAAATCTTGTGAGTAATACTCCCCTCCCCTCCCCTCCCCTCCCCTCCCCTCCCCTCCCTTCCCTAGGAAAATGACCCAAGTTTGAGGGAGCTAAACCTGAACAATCATCCCATGATTGACAGCGACCTCATTGACCAAGTGATTGATGCTCTGTCAGACAATACACAACTCACCAAGCTGCACATGGTCAATGTCAAGTTCAGTGAGGACCATGCTATCGTGAGTGAAGAGTATATTTATACCTTCGTAGCATGAATTACTATGATATCCAACAGTGAATGATCCAGTATTGATTACATTCAGCAATGAGTGTGGATTACTGTGTCGTCCAATGTTGGATTACTGCAATTTCTGTATGTACAGTATGTAGTAAATAATATCCATACAATCGTTAGTGTAGTTTACTAGGATATTCAAGCATTTCTGACTGTAGATTACTATGCGTTTATCCTCCCACCAGGTTTTTGCTGAGAAGGTACTACGCACAAACAGGACACTGACTGTTGTGAACTTGGAATCCAACCGTATCACTTCCAAAGGAATAAAGGTGTGTATCTTAGAGTAGGGAAATAGTTGACCAAATATTGCACCCATACTAGGTGCAATTCCCAGTTTATTTGCTAGGCCTAATTTTGCGCCCAAATACATGCCCACTGAGCATCTTTGTGCATGAATAGAACATGGCACTGTATAGATGTTACCGTTGGTACAAAATATTCTTACGTAAGGCTTGCTATTTATGATGTGATTAGATGGTGTGGATTGGGTCTAACCTTGTTCCCAGGCCACACCCCCTGAGCAATTGTGGCCTGGTATCCCACCGTTCGTGCATGTGCGAACTAAGTGCTAAATGTAAGGAAAAGGGTCAGAAAAGTATCCGTAAATGATCTTAGTCACATGGTGAGGAGTAGTACAGAGGCCAAATCTGAGATTGCAGTTCACGGTCACTTTCCTCCAGTCCAAGGGATTATGCCTGATTTATGGCGCCATCACAAAATTTCAGTAGTAGGAAAATTTTAGCACGAGGTGGAGCATATGTGATGAACATGTGCTCAGAATTGGCTATGTTGCGGTGGGGTAGTATTGTGCCCACATCTTCCCTTGCAAAATAGTCCGACCTTCCAGGCTTTTTAGCAGCAAATGGGATTGTAAATTCCAACTACCACTCATTTTCTAAGTGTCTACTTTGTGGGAAATCATCACTGCAAGCTTTAAAGCCTGCTGCCTTCATTTACTACTTTGTCACACAAAAATATTTGCAGATTCGTAAGCAAATGTGATGTAATTGTACTATAGATGTGTTACAGTAATATCCTAAATCCCCAGAATTCTGGCATATGTACAAACATTGGATACTCTTTCAGGGGGGTGTGGCCTGGGTATGAGACTAGATTGGGTCTTACTGGCAAAGTCAGAAATGCTCCCTAGATAATGTTTTTGAAATCCAAGATTGCTACTGGGCTCTGTGAAAATGTGGGACAACAGTATTTGTCTTGGTGTTGAACCTCAGTAGGTAGTTCAAAGATGGCTGGAGGGGCGCACTTGCTGTGCTGACTGTCAATAGGGTGTAGATTGTGGGACCTAGTGTGTTTGGATGGGAACTATAATGCATGTATGTATGTGTACAGAAGCGTATCAACTTAGCAGAATTGGTGAATGAGAATATTGACAATGTGTCAACATTATGTACTGACAGCAGCATGTGCTCAGCTGGTATCAGATTGCTTTATTTTCCTGTGCTCGTTTGTCTGTTTGTCCATCTGCACTTTTCACTCTGTATGTATGGCACATGTGTAGATGTGATGATGAGATGTGTAGCAATGTTAAAGACTAAGAGTTAAACAGTCCCTCTACTTGCCATAACCATTTCCAGTAACTGTTGTTATGCATGACTAAAATCAGATGGCCTCTGTCATTACTATACTAGTCTCGCGTGGCCAGACTCTCGTCATAGTCACGCACGCGTGTGACTTGCGAGTGCGTATATGCCATTCATTGGTGAGCAGTGTGGCTATACAGTTAAGTTATATAGTTAAAATTTTCTTCTAATTCTGTAACAGCAGTTATGCTGGCCTAAGTCAGACGCTGTATATTATTAGTGTTCACTCACCACTCGTATGCGTGTCACTTGCGAGTGTGTTTATTGGTGGGTGTGGCTACTTGACATACTTACTGCAGCGACTTATTTAGTGTTTACCTGTTACCTGGTACTGATTGTAATAGTATTTATATGAAATTGATTATTATACATAATAATAATAGGTATACGTACACATAACTGGTGTCAAAAAATTTCAATATAGAAATACAAAAATATCGTAGTCTAGCTTCTACAAGTTCCTTGACCCTCTTGGTAATCTTACCGGGACGACCAGAACCCGGCTTCCGTGTCAGCGTCCCCCCTAGCTTGGTAACAGAGCCTTTAATATACCTTCCCGGCTAGCTTTCCTGCAGTCGCCTTCCGCTCGCGATCTTTCCTGGAGTGAGCCCGAATCGGTTGTAGTACACTATTCGCCGCTTTGTGTAGTCGTCCAATACCATGATTTGTAGCAAAACTTTCACACTCAGACTGAAGCCACATGTAAATTATATTGCTTATGTGAACGCTCCGCCCATTTAATGCGCGAGGAAAAAATACATTACGTAGTACGGTACGTTATAAAGTACGCTGCGCTACGTTAAGTACGCTTCCTGCTACGCGAACGTAGAACGTACTGTACCAGCGCAACGTAACGTAGCTACGTTACTGCCAAGTTTTTTTTAGGAAGGTACTGTATCTATGGTTTACATTACAAGCGTACAATGTAGGAACATAGCATCATTTCACAAAGAAATGCTGTATCTTTAGCAAACAATAATATTACAGTTTCAAACTCTCAAACCTCTATCAAAACATTTTTTCTGTAAAGGTGGAAAAAGGCACATTTCCTCCCGGGCAAATACCATCCAGATAGTGTAGTGAAACAAAAGAGAAGGGACTTATCTAAAGGAATCCCCTTGCACATAAGAAGGTTTGTGTATATTGAGAGTACATCAACAAATGTTTGTAAGTGGTTTTAGTGTCATGCAGCAAAACTTTATTGTTAAAGGTCGTCATTACAACCACATAACATAAAACGGCAGACACAAGCCTCGTAGTGAGACACACAAGCAACTAGCTCTTCTCAGTCCGGTCTTCTCGCCTCTCAAATTCGAAAGCAAACACACGTCTGCACACTTGGGAGCCAGAGCGTAAATGGTATTAGTGTGTTCTCTTATGGCTTCATTTATACGTGAGCAACTGGATGCCTCTTATTACAGTCCTGGTAATTATTTATTTTTTTGTGAATAATCTCATTATGTTGAAACTTGTAAGTCCTACCATGAATGGTAACCAAATTTGGCTTTCCAGTAAAACGTGCTACATGTACGTGCTACATGTATAACAAATCTGAATGTTCTGCACCAGTAAATAAGCAAGACAGGACGAGGCTAGACAGTAGTGGCGGCTAACAAATTTCAATTCTATTGCATAGAACTGCCCTATCATTATTACAGTATACAGATCTGAAAGGGGTTACATCCATTTACATAATGCACTGTGAAATTCCGCCTGAAACTATAGTTATTGTGATCTCAAAGTTTACTGTGTACATGTATTTGTAGAAGACTCGGATGCATCGTTTGTCGCCATCTGACAACGTCACCCTCCTTTTGTAGCCACTGGAGGAGCTGTCTGCAATGACAGCTGTGAACTCACAGCTGGTACTAAGATTGCTTTACACTTTTCGAGTTTGCATATTTCTTTGTTTGTGCATCTGCATGTATCACGTGCGCAATGATTGCATCAAAACCGTTACCACATAACAGTCCACCAGTCCAGTGGAGCTTGCTGACAGTTTGTAGGCCAAGGTGCTAACTTAGTGTTTGAGATGGCAAAAGAAGTGTAGATAGCAGTACATATGCCGAGATTATGACTGCTAACTGGAGGTGCAACAAAATTGCTATGTCAGCTCTTATCGCTGTACAGTTCCATGTAGGTTGGAGTACTGGATGCCAGACTTTCCTAGCTTATATTGCTTGCTATACACACGCAGGGGGAGCCTGAAAGGTATATACGTAGCTCTTATAGATATAGACTGTTACACTCAATCTGCTCCATAGCTTATACATGTATATTTATCAATGTTGCTGAGTTGGATAGCTAACTCAGGATGTCAAGATAAAACTGCCCTGGCCGGTTTTTGGTTATGAAATATCAACTTTTTTGACACATACAGAAAATATTACATCTGGCTTTGCACCAAGATTGTAGTGGGTGTAGTCACATGCGTGTATACACATAACATTATTTGCCCACCACTTTTTGGATTTTTATGGACTGCGCATGCACGTACATGTAAAGCCACAACAGCAGCCAAGCGATCACAATCTTAAACTTTAATTCTTTCAAAGACCAAATTATAATTTTCTCTTGTACTGCGTGTGGTGATCTGCAGAGATACAGTTACAGGTGCACATGTGCAGTTGCATGCTTGCCCTTCCCAGGTGTTGTGGATTCAGATAGCATTCTCGTGGGGAGAGATCGAATGGCACACACCTGTAGTTTCCTTATAGACGTTGTATTTGTTATTCATTGTGATTGCCATGTGTCTATTTTACTATGGCAATGTGTAAGCTGAGTAGAAAGAATTGGAAGCTATGTACACCCATGATTATACTTTTCTTTGTAATCAGACACACACAACTTCGACTAAGGCATAGTTTGTATGTATAGCCATACAATATTGGATGAGTCTGTGCAGTATTTAGAGGAGCTATAAGGATTGATAAGACTCTCTAATTGATTTCGGAGCTACCCATTAATTATACTTTCCAAAAATAGTAAACTATTATGGAGTTTATTCTAAGTGTGGGCTTACATCCAAGTGCTAATGCAGTACCCTGCTGTACTTGCTTTTTTTCTGATTCAGGCTATTATGAGAGCCATTGCTGAGAATAAGGATATCGTTCTGAGGGAGTTGAGACTGGTGAACCAGGTGAGCTGTAAGCAACTGCCAATGATGTTGTATATACATGTATATATATATCACTGCAAAAAATATGAGGGTTGTTTTAACCCAGCTTGGTTGCCTCAGTTGCAATTCAGGAGTCACCTCATATGCATGTAGCTGCAATTTAAGAGTCACCTCATATCATGTAGTTGCAGGAATAACAAGTAGTCTTTCTCGTTATTACTGCTACGAAGGAAACTACATGTTGTGACTAGCAATCAGGTTATGTTTCCTGTGACTGGCTTCCCTAACTGTATACAATCCCTGGACTGGAATGGGCCAGAGTAGAAAGAACTTCCTTCACTTAGCTATACAAAATTGAAATCTATATCTCTGCGTAATAACACTGGAGCAACCAGCATACACAATTAAGCATGTGACGTCACTTATTACAGTGAGATTTTGAGTCTGTCTGCTGCCAAAGCAAAGCAATGCAAGAACTGCTTGAGGTGCTGAGACATTAGTACCAGTGAGGTGATTCAAGAAAATCAACTGAGTGCTACGTGTACCGTTTTTTGGTAGAAATTTATTAAGAATGCTAGCGGTTCATTCGTCTGCCAGATCATACCTATTAAAACAAGTAGGCATAATGTGCATCAACGCTGCAGAGAGAAATTTATTTACCAATAGTGAATGCCGTTCAACACTACCTCTATAGCTTTTTCAGCTCCAGAGAAGCATAGCACAATGAGAAACGTGGTGCAATAAGATTCTGCAACTTTATCAACACACAGAAACTCTTAGAGAGCACCACAGATGATTCTAGATGGTAAAACTAAGCTAGCCAGGCTGCCAGCATTACAATATAGCCTCGTTCCCAGGCTTCACTCCTCAGCTTTTTTCGCACCATGTTTTTCTACACAATGCGGGAAAAGCTGGGGAGTGGAGCCTGGGAACGAGGCTATTACTATGTACTTGGCTGCTTTAATTTATGTGTAGAATACAATTTTGTCATGATTTTTTACCTAACCTCCTCCGCAACTTTATCTTCGCAGCACAGATGCAGAAATGAGGCCTACAGTAGCTCAGTCTAGTGGAGAGATAGTTGTATATGACTACATTAGTCCATTCCATTCCAGTCCGTTCCGTTCCATTCCAGTCCGGTCCAGCAGTCCACTGATTGTATACAGCCCCACTGGCTAACTGTTTGTCTCCATGCATGTTGTGACTAGCAATCAGGTTATGTTTCCTGTGACTGGCTTCCCTAACTGGCTACTGGCTAGCTTTTTGTCTCCATCATAAGATCAAATTATCTGGGAACATCAGGTAAACAACAGATCTGGTGCCCACACATGCAGTTACGGGAATAACAAAGTGGTTGATTTTCCTTGTGAGGTCTCTTAGCAACAAGGGAAACCCTCAGCACATTATGAAGTAACCATCTACTACACTGCAACACTCAGAAGTTAAAACAACGTATTCATTTATACATATGTGGCCACCTAGAATAGCCTAAGCAGTGAGCAAAGACAAGATATCTACCTGTACAAGCACCACGTAAGGTTCTTAAATTGTTTGACAAGATTCCTATAGCCTCTCTTCCTCTCTTTACCACATGAATTTATAGTACTATCCTGGTGGAGCACGAGCAGAGGCTGACATTGCGAAGTACCTGGAGAAGAACATGACCATTGTCAAGCTTGGATACAACTTCACACAAGCCTCCTACAGAACGAATGTGGACAGGTTCATCATGAGGAATACAGATTTGGGTAGGTGTAAGGTGCAGTGTCATATGTACTAATCCCCTCCCCTCTGTGCTAGAAAAACTTTATGCTAGTCAGTTTTGCCAGTGAAAGCTAGAGAAAATGTATGCAGTGCATTGAAGTGGGACTGTCCTTCTACTTTGGCCATGCACGAGAGTGAGGCGAGACCATGGCAGCCTGGGGGAGGGTGCAAAGGACAGTGTAGTGCATGTACATGTATATCAGCTTCGACAGCAGTGGTGCATCA
Organism: Phakellia ventilabrum; assembly: GCA_963921505.1. NCBI lineage: Eukaryota > Metazoa > Porifera > Demospongiae > Axinellida > Axinellidae > Phakellia > Phakellia ventilabrum. The sequence goes on along the minus strand of OY997378.1, from coordinate 7,127,709 downwards.
TTAGACGTACTTACTGGAGTATCATTTACCAACCCATTTGGACTGTTTTGGAAACTGTGTCAGGGTATTAGCTGATAAGATTCCAGTAAGGGTGGAATGGATGCAAGAAATTGAATATGGGCAATGTTTACCATTTTATTATGCGAGGTACAAATTGCAGCTTTGATTCAAAGTTTGTATATTTTTTTAGGTTTGAAAGTGGTACACTTTGTTATACTCTTTTAGGTCACTGTGTAACCAGTATAGGCAATTTTTTTTTGCATGTAGCCATTTCTGATAAAGATGATCCAGTGAGACCCAAGTAAATATTGTGGAATTATTCTTTCATTTAGGTCGCAAAAAGAGAGCAAGTATCACTGTTTAGAATGAAGTAGCAGAACAATCATGTGTATGGTAGCAGTATAGCTGTTGGCAGCACAACCATTCATTAAGTTCTCCCTTGAGTATGAAATGATAACTTTCTGTTTTTTACTCCCAGATGTAACTATTTTGCAGATTTATATACTTTTTTTCATTCTGTAATGCAATTAAGCACATTATCATCATCACTACTGCACTTACTGTGTACACAATGTACCATAGTTCATAGAACTGTGATACTCTTCACACACTTTTGTGCACACTCTTTGTACAACTTTAGTTGAGCTTCTGTATCACTGAAATATGTGAGGTATACAAATTCTTCTAAAAATAATATCTTGCAAACCACAAAGCACGCGTACGGTGGTACGTTTTGCCTCCGCGAGACTGGTTTCCATATTCCTTACAGTAATTGTGTGCTCCAATAGTGCTATAATTACGTAGTGATGATGTCATCATAGGAGGAATAATGATATCAGGCGTATCAAGTTTAGGTGTTCAATTTATATCAGACTAGGTATTATAAAGCATAGGGGTTTATAGTTGGTGTGCTAAACATGCGGTGTCGGTTAGCCTCATTCCCCCGCAAGAACCTGGGAACAAAGGCTAGGCCTCGGTCTGCAGATATTACCTCAGTTGTATACAGTCCTCCAGACAAGGAGAGTACTTTTTTTTATTTTAAGGTTACAACCACTTTATATATTATACCCCAATCATGCATGTTGTGACTAGCAATCAGGTTATGTTTCCTGTGACTGGCTTCCCTAACTGGCTACTGGCTAGCTTTTTGTCTCCATCATAAGATTAAATTATCTGGGAACATCAGGTAAACAACAGATCTGGTGCCCACACATGCAGTTACGGGAATAACAAAGTGGTTGATTTTCCTTGTGAGGTCTCTTAGCAACAAGGGAAACCCTCAGCACATTATGAAGTAACCATCTACTACACTGCAACACTCAGAAGTTAAAACAACGTATTCATTTATACATATGTGGCCACCTAGAATAGCCTAAGCAGTGAGCAAAGACAAGATATCTACCTGTACAAGCACCACGTAAGGTTCTTAAATTGTTTGACAAGATTCCTATAGCCTCTCTTCCTCTCTTTACCACATGAATTTATAGTACTATCCTGGTGGAGCACGAGCAGAGGCTGACATTGCGAAGTACCTGGAGAAGAACATGACCATTGTCAAGCTTGGATACAACTTCACACAAGCCTCCTACAGAACGAATGTGGACAGGTTCATCATGAGGAATACAGATTTGGGTAGGTGTAAGGTGCAGTGTCATATGTACTAATCCCCTCCCCTCTGTGCTAGAAAAACTTTATGCTAGTCAGTTTTGCCAGTGAAAGCTAGAGAAAATGTATGCAGTGCATTGAAGTGGGACTGTCCTTCTACTTTGGCCATGCACGAGAGTGAGGCGAGACCATGGCAGCCTGGGGGAGGGTGCAAAGGACAGTGTAGTGCATGTACATGTATATCAGCTTCGACAGCAGTGGTGCATCATTAGACGTACTTACTGGAGTATCATTTACCAACCCATTTGGACTGTTTTGGAAACTGTGTCAGGGTATTAGCTGATAAGATTCCAGTAAGGGTGGAATGGATGCAAGAAATTGAATATGGGCAATGTTTACCATTTTATTATGCGAGGTACAAATTGCAGCTTTGATTCAAAGTTTGTATATTTTTTTAGGTTTGAAAGTGGTACACTTGGTTATACTCTTTTAGGTCACTGTGTAACCAGTATAGGCAATTTTTTTTTGCATGTAGCCATTTCTGATAAAGATGATCCAGTGAGACCCAAGTAAATATTGTGGAATTATTCTTTCATTTAGGTCGCAAAAAGAGAGCAAGTATCACTGTTTAGAATGAAGTAGCAGAACAATCATGTGTATGGTAGCAGTATAGCTGTTGGCAGCACAACCATTCATTAAGTTCTCCCTTGAGTATGAAATGATAACTTTCTGTTTTTTACTCCCAGATGTAACTATTTTGCAGATTTATATAATTTTTTTCATTCTGTAATGCAATTAAGCACATTATCATCATCACTACTGCACTTACTGTGTACACAATGTACCATAGTTCATAGAACTGTGATACTCTTCACACACTTTTGTGCACACTCTTTGTACAACTTTAGTTGAGCTTCTGTATCACTGAAATATGTGAGGTATACAAATTCTTCTAAAAATAATATCTTGCAAACCACAAAGCATGCGTACGGTGGTACGTTTTGCCTCCGCGAGACTGGTTTCCATATTCCTTACAGTAATTGTGTGCTCCAATAGTGCTATAATTACGTAGTGATGATGTCATCATAGGAGGAATAATGATATCAGGCGTATCAAGTTTAGGTGTTCAATTTATATCAGACTAGGTATTATAAAGCATAGGGGTTTATAGTTGGTGTGCTAAACATGCGGTGTCGGTTAGCCTCATTCCCCCGCAAGAACCTGGGAACAAAGGCTAGGCCTCGGTCTGCAGATATTACCTCAGTTGTATACAGTCCTCCAGACAAGGAGAGTACTTTTTTTTAATTTTAAGGTTACAACCACTTTATATATTATACCCCAATCATGCATGTTGTGACTAGCAATCAGGTTATGTTTCCTGTGACTGGTTTCGCTAACTGGCTACTGGCTAGCTTTTTGTCTCCATCATAAGATCAAATTATCTGGGAACATCAGGTAAACAACAGATCTGGTGCCCACATATACAGTTGCAGGAATAACAAAGTGGTTCCGAGTTCTCTTAGCAACAAGGGAAACCCTCAGCACATTATGAGGTATCCACCTACTACCCTGCAACTGCAGTAACCACTCACAAGTTAAAACAAACTATTCATTTTTACGGTGATATAATAATATGTGGCCACCTAGAATAGCTTAAGCAGTGAACAAGGACAAGATATATCTACCTGTACAAACACCACGTAAGGTTCTTAAATTGTTTGACAAGATTCCTATAGCCTCTCTTCCTCCCTTTACCACATGAATTTATAGCTAGTACTATCCTGGTGGAGCACGAGCAGAGGCTGACATTGCGAAGTACCTGGAGAAGAACATGACCATTGTCAAGCTTGGATACAACTTCACACAAGCCTCCTACAGAACGACAGTGGACAGGTTCATCATGACGAATACAGATTTGGGTAGGTGTAAGGTGCAGTGTTATATGTACTAATCCCCTCCCCTCTGTGCTAGAAAATCTTTATGCTAGTCAGTAGTGCCAGTGAAAGCCAGAGAAAATGTATGCAGTGCATTGAAGTGGGAATGTCCTTCTACTTTGGCCATGCACGAGAGTGAGGCGAGACCATGGCAGCCTGGGGGAGGGTGCAAAGGACAGTGTAGTGCATGTATATCAGCTTCGACAGCACAGATTTGTGGTGCATCATTAGGTGTACATACTGAAGTATCATTTACCAACCCATTAGGACTGTTTTGGAAACTGTGTTGGAAGTTGCCAGGATATTAGCTGATAAGATTCCAGTAAGGGTGGAATTGATGCAAGAAATTGAATATGGGCAATGTTTACCATTTTAGTCTTTGTGATACAAATTGGCAGCTTTGATTCACAGTTTGTATGTCTTTCCTGGGTTTTAAAGTGGCACACTTGGTTATACCCTTTTAGGTAACCAGTATAGGCAAAAAAAATTGCGTGTAGCCATTTCTGATAAAGATGGTGTTTTTAATCCAGTGAGACCAAGTAAATGTTGTGGAATTATTCTTTTATTTAGGTCGCAAGAAGATAGCAAGTAGCTATCACTGTTTAGAATGAAAGTAGCAGAACAATCATGTGTATGGTAGCAGTATAGCTGATGGCAGCACAACCATTCATTAAGTTCTCCCTTGAGTATGAAATGATAACTTTGTTTTTTTACTCCCGGATGTAACTATTTTGCAGATTTGTAATTTTTTTCATTCTGTATTGCAGTTGAGCACATTATCAGCATCAGTACTGCACTTACCTTTGCTGTGTACACAATGTACCATAGTTCATAGAACTGTGATACTCTTCACACACTTTTGTGCACATCTTTGTACAACTTTAGTTGAGCTTCTGTATCACTGAAATGTGTGAGGTATACAAATTCCTCTAAAAATAATATCTCAATGTGTGCTGGCAAACCACAAAGCGCGCGTACAGTGGTACACTTTGCCTCCACAAGACTTAGTTTCCATATTCCTTACAATAATTACATGCTCAAATAGTGCTATAATTACATAGTGATGATATCACCATAGGAGATTGGTCACATGATATCAGGCATATGAACTTGTGCTTAGGTTTTCAATTTATATCAGACTATGTATTATATGAAGCATCGGAGTGTGTGGTTGGTATGCTAAACATGTGGCCTCGGTTAGCCTCATTCCCCCGCAAGAACCTGGTTAAGGCTAGGCTTCGATCTGCAGGTAGTACCGCAGTTGTATATATATAGCTATTTAGCATATACCAACCTACTTCATATGCTTTGTACACTGCAGCTGTGTACTTATGTATATATAAATATCTCTATGAATAACGCTGTAAGGATTTCTCAGATGGTAGCATCTATTCAGTTGCAATCTTACCATTAATTTTTAGAGTCTTGGTCATTCGTGGACCAATTATGTCTGTTTATCTACAGGTTCAGTGAAAGGGGCTGGACATAGCGCAAATCGATGAATGAATGTATGTCTATTTACATGTATAGCTTGAAGTTCGCCATTGGAATACAGTAGGTGGAGGAGCCACAGTACATGTATAGCTACTTACAGGGAAAAAAATTGGGGTGGAGGAGGGGGTGGCTATAGTTTTCCCATCCCCTACACGTATGAGCTCAAACAATGGGGTACATACCCTGAATTGCAAATAAAAAATTATTGTGTGCAAAATTTCTGTCTGAATACCTACAATCTACAGACCTACCATTTGGGCGCTAGTTATTAGAGTATAGCCTGGAAAGGTACTTTACTGTTTGTATGGTTATACTGCAGTAGGTAGTAGTAACACAAAACAACATGATTAGTAATGCTTATGATTGAAACTACACTGTCACTGAGTTCTGTGCTTTACAACGCTGATATAGACTAACATATTTGATCATGTGCATGCATGTAGTTGTGAATGCTATACAATCATGAAGTAGCTGTAGTATAAAAGCATAGCATAATGATTGTGATAATTATTACAGTGGCAATATTGTTATACAGGCAAAATGATAATATTAGATTGTACACTTACACTTAGCAACAACAGCATCAGGAAAGAACCTGAGTGCAACAGTTGCATCGGGATATCTGATAATTAAATATAGTCCACTGAACTTGGATGGTACGCAGCAAGGCTGTTTAGTCTGAGGCACATCCGCTTCGCCGCTGCCTATGGCTGATTGCAGCAGTAATGCATAGTTCGTAAGGACACTAGCTCGGAATACTGATGAAGATAAGTGAGAACAGGAGCCACTACAAGCTCCAATATCAGCGGAATAAGGCGCAAGGATGACATCCAAACCTAAGTCATTAAAGACCGCATCAAATGCCTGGCGTTCACAAAGTTCAGATCCAGATGCAGTACCGGTAGAACGTTTGAAATCATAGTTTCGGAACAAATATTGTAAGAATACTGTTTCTTCGTGTCTACTTTGTTCAGGTGTATTTATTTCAGGCTCTTTTCTGTCTATTTTGGATTCCTTGCGGTCTACAAAGATGACCAAGTGAGTCTGGTGTTCATGTTCAGCTAAGCCTGGTAGCTGGACCATAGGAACTTGTCCTTCAGTACTGCAGCCAGCTTCTATTGTCAACTCGAAAACTATTTGAGCATCTGGTGTCATGAGCGGATAAAGTTGCTGAAGTTCTTCGTTTACAGGTAATTCTGTCCAGTTAGATGATTCTGGCCTAGTTATGCTAATTTTTTTTACAGCTGTAACTGTTACAGTGCTGGTATTCTCTGCATTGGAAACCATTTTTGTAGTAATGGTAACATTAGCTCTGCCTGGATCTTCGTCTATTTTTGATTGCATTTGCACATACACTCGCAGTACACCTTTGGAGATTGTCACCATCTCCTTCTCTTCTTCATGCTCCTCGATAAAAAGTTTTGTATTGAACGTATACTTTGCCAGCTGTGGGCATTTTCCACTGATCTCAGGCTGCAAGTCAGCTTTGGTCTGAACTCCATCAATTTCTGCATAACATAAAAGTGAAAAAAATGATCCGAGCTTCAATTAGGGTGATGGAAATTTAGTGGGCTGTATGTTATATCATTATGCAATTTAAACAGATAGCAAAACAATGACTGGGTTTTGAAACACAGGCGGATAAAATAACATACTGAACAAGATTAATGATAATAAAACACTCACCTTCTGTCAACGGTAAGAAACACCAGACGTTAGAAGTACTTGCTTTGACACCGTTGTTCAAATCGGCCGTCTTGCTGTGATAGATATTTTGCATGTAGTCCATTGCTGCTGTAGGTGGGCGGGGAGACTCGACGGTTGATTCTGTAGCTTCGTCGGTCAATAACGGGAGCCCAACGGTAGGCTTTATGAACACACAGACGTGTGTAAAGACGAGTAAGGCGAGAAAAAGATTATTTTCCATCGTGTAGTTGGCGTATTTTCTTATATCTCACTACCAAAAAAGTTCGCTGGCTTTTATGCTGCGAACGAAAATAGCTCACCCACACAAATGGGAGGAGCTCCCAACTGCGAAGTGTGCGGTAAAACGAGGTACGAAGTAACAAACAGTTTGTGCCACTTTCTTTGAAGGGCGCCGAAGCATTTTATTTACCTTTATACTGGATAGCCTGTGATGATACTAAATACGTAACGATCTGTTGGGGGCTTAGCAAATGAACGTCATCGAAATACCTTTCCCACATGAAAACCGTTGGTAGTTTGGAGAATAACAACTACAGGAATACCACTACAAAGCTGATACCACCCTTGACGGCTTGAAAACCACACATACTGCTACTGCATTGTTAATTTTAAATGTTTATAACTTCACTGAGAGGCTTGCTGGAGGTCTCTAGAATTGACTTCCTATGGCATACATTTGTTTGTGGAATAGTACATGATGAAGAATATCCAATTACACTTGTCATATGCGCAATTTGCCCTTTGCAATTAAAAACCCTGTGTTATTATTATAGCATAAATGTAAACAAGGCCTTGGTCTATGATTGAATTTCATTCCTCGTGAGCCTGTTCAGGGCCATCAGTTGTACACAAATAGCCAGTGCAATATGGACGATGAGTGTGACACAAATAATGCATGACTGTAAGAGTGGTAGTGGGGGGGTTAAAAGTGTACCAGGATTCGGTTACTTGGGGGACTAATTCCAACCCGACAACTTCTTTCTCTTCTTATACCACCCTACCATCTCCCATTACCACCTTATCCATATGTTCCCCTCTCCTCCCTAGCTGTAATGCTGCTTTTGTGCATAGCTGAGAGCAACAGCCTCAAAATGGGCCTTTTCTGCAATATTTTGGTAGTTATGTGTCAAAATTGTATTATGCCCTGCATGCAGGCTAGCTACATTGTAGCTAGGTTTCATTGCTGAGTCACCAGAATGGCATAGCTAGTCTGCATCACACAATTGAAGATCAATGTCTTTCTTTACCATAGAAAGTCCAGCCACTTTGGCATAAAGAATTCAAGCGATCACACCCTTCATGATATGATGCTTATGCCATTTAGCATGACAATAGCTACATTTGCCCCCCCCCCCCCCACCCCACCCCCATGGAGCTTGCACTGACGTTTGTCTTGTAATTAATACCAAGTTAGACTTTAGCCTCATACCCTGCCATGTATTGGTTACGATTAGCTAGCTATATGGAATCATGTTTAGCGTGCATGCATGTGTGGTCAATAGTTATATATAGCTCACCAAGAAAATTATACATGTGTAGTCCTCTAGAAGTTTCAGTAGCTAGCTATAGCTATAGCTAGTTATATTTTAGGTAGAATATAAGATTTCATAAATTTCACACATGAAGTGTGCTGTGGACAATGGTTCACTTTAATTATATTACATTACCAGTAGATGCCTGCACCAGACCACCCTGACTGTCACGTATGGACCAGGGTAGCTATCACACAGCCAGTCATGTGTGAGCACCAACCCTCAAACTTTAATCCTCAATTCCAATTGAAAAGGTCATTCTTAGCTCTAATACTGTTTATTCAACATTATCTGATAACTCTCCATAAAGCTAATTTGTGAGGGAGATTGAAAATGACTCGATGGAATATTTCTTTTCTGGATATGCTGATCACAAGTAAAGTGGACACCAACACCTTTCATACCGAGGTATAGCTACTGCAAATACATACAGACAGGTAGCTACTTGCTGGGGCGGGGAACAAGGCTAGGTGTTTGCATCCCTCCCCATGCATTTCAGGACCATCTGGATCAACCCTGAGACCGGTCCTGTCTTTCCGGAGCACCAAAAAATTTCACCACTATGCGCGTTCATACGTGAGGCATGTATTGTGGAGCCACGCCTTCTCAAGTTCTGCAAGCGATGAGCGCGAGGCTATAGCTAGCAAGAGCTATGGCTAGGTTTTGCAGCAAGTCATTCAAAATTATTGCAACTTTAAGTTGAAGTACACTCTGCATGACCATGGATTATATATGTAGCTACAGTCAGGTGTGGCTCCGCAATACATGCCTCACATAATAATGAAGCTACGAGGGTTCCGTGCTGTTGAGAACACCAAGCATTAAGAGTTGCAGTTATCCAGCATACCAAAAGAAGAATCACCCATGCAGTGTAGCTATTGATCCAAAAACCCAGTAGCAATATAAGAATCCTTCACTCTTCACTAACAAGTATCCACATCTGTTCTCAAATGGTATATATACTGTAGACAGTGTTGAGTATTAGCTAAGGCAAAACAATATAACAAGGCTGCAGAGTGCAAGTCGATGGAAAAACTTCTTGTATGCTTTAAAGAAGACTGTCATACAAATAGCAAGTGAGCAGGCCAAGGCAGCTAAGAATAACACCACTGTTTTTATCCAGAAGGCAACGTGCATAGTGGTTGAAAAAAATTAGGTGGTGTTGCAGAAAGTGGTCCACGAACCGGACCAACCAAACCAGTGACTAGGCTACAGCTGTCAAGGCTAGTATGACTATAATCTTTATTTGGTTTCAGATAAATTAGCCATGTATATAGCAGAGCTACATTATACCAGCTATCCTCATATCCGTTCGGTTTGTTACTGCCGCATGTACTAGCAAAACGTAATATATTCGCGCCTAACTAATGTGCATGCGCTATTGAAACGTCGCCCTCCAACGCACGTGCAACTACTTCAAAGTTTCAAAGTTTCAAAGTTTCAAACTTTTTCAAACTTGCATGATGTGTGTTATGTCTTTAACTAATGCGCATGCGTAATCAACTACTCGTGGCATGTGGCGGCGGTCGGCAATACTTGCTCTGAGTGTGACGCTCAGGGTCTTCGATGGAACGCTTCGTTCTACTTAAGAAGATAACTGTCCGTGTATATTGGTATAATTAGATTTTCGTTTTGTTGACACAAAACGAATAGTGAAAGATATTATTACTCTGAAGAATAGTACAGTCACATGGCACGTTCAAACAAGCCACTATATAGCGTAAACGTAATCACAATAATAATGAATATCGTTACGCTTCCCCCTCCTGAGGTTAGACTGTCGCCCCCATGGGGTAAACAAAAAATATAAAACCACAAACACAGGATAAATGGGATAGTTCTGAGTCATTTATTCATAGCCATTGATCGGGTTACGGGCCCACTGGATCGTATTGGTGTACAGGTAGCAGACTTTAGCGGTGTCAGAGTTAGAACCTTGGAGTACTGCGATTTCTCTTGTGACAACAATTTCTCTTCTGCCCTACCCAAGTATTATCAGCTAGTTCAGGGTAACACTTCTGCTGTGCTTTTTCAATATTACTTTGTGCAAGTTTCCATGCGTAAGTGAGGCTATCAGCTAACTCACTCTTATAGTCGTCCAAGTCAATCATATAGGCAGTACGTGGCTGGCTAAGAATATTCTCTGTAGGCAGTTGAGGGTCCCTACCATACAGGAGATAAAAGGGGCTCTCTTTGGTAGACTCTTGATGGACGCACGGTAGGCAAACAATAGAGAGGGCATTCGTTGATCCCACTCATGGGGTTTCCCCTCTGATGTTTTACCAATCATATTGATTGGCAGGGGGGGTAGGACAAGGTCTGCGTCTACGCAATAGTCGCGTGACATAAATTGCATTCCGATCATTCTGATCAAGCACGTGGAGTAGGTTGTATTAATACAAGTAGTATGGCGATCTCGACATCCAGCGTTCCTCTGGGCATTGCCTGCGTTGTACCTGCTCCAAAACCTACTCGCCCGTGGTATGACCCTGCTATCGACGCTCAACCCGACGACGAAGTGCTAGTATTGTCTGTTGGACCGCCGTTTCGATACACCATTCCGAGTTTTGATGTGCTAGCTGTGAAGTTGAGACAGATGAAAGTGAAGGGTTATACGCCTGAAGGTGAAGAGAAACACTATGATATGTTCATCCGAAGCCTTCCTTCCTTTGCCCGTTCGTACCCAGTGTGGATGGTGATAAGAGATGCAACTGTAAGTTTTCCAGCTAGCTAAATAACGGTTGAACACATGCCTTGGCCTGTTTATATAATGTTCACTTTTCCACAGGTCAGCGAGTTTAGCCTCTGTGTCAAGACAGGTGGATTGAATCTTGTACCCCAGGGAGTCTTGATTGTCTGGGAGTGGGAGTGGCTAGATACCTACAGTAGCCCCGAAATGTCTTCAAGCTCTGAAGAAGACAACAATGGGTGTCACTATAACCCACATATATATAGTGATACAGAATCAGAGTCGGAATCAGAGTTTGTCCTACCATCTCAAACCCACATCGTGACGTTTAAGTGTATTGGGACAACACATCACGTGGATGCCCAAGAGGCACTCAGAAAAATTAGCACACTACTGCAATTCAAGAAGGGAAAGAAGTTCCTGTGAAACTTGTTTGTGAGCCTGAGAATCAATATGATTCAAAAGCTATTGCTTTCAAGTGTAATGTGGATGGTAATTGGACCAGAATTGGGTATGTAGTTCGTGAAGCCCTGGACTGTCTGCATACAGTACTGGCTGCTAAGAAAATCGTCTATGTCAAGTTTGCATGGGTGAAGTTCATGGTTGAATGGACTCGCTCTGGACCAGGATTTTATGCAGGCATAAACATTGCACTGAATGGCGAGTGGCCACGAAAAATGTGTCGTTGTGCCAGTACACGCTAGCCACACTATATACATCATTACTGGTTCAGTTATTTAATATCACATCATATTATACAGTGTTCTATTATTATTCCTCATGATCACAATGTCATACTTGCATACTAATTATTTCACATGTCATTATTGGGTATAGGAATGTTCAACAACATGAATTTGACTGGTACTGATCGGGGGTAGTTCAAGTGGTCGATTATGAAACTGTGGTCGCACAGACAAACTCCCCTGAACTGGCATGGTTGCACGTCTGGGAGCAAAAGCAGCAGGCTGCTCTCGTCGTGGTGGTCTTACAAACTTCCGTTTCTTTCCTGGCTTTGGTTCACTGAACTCGGGCAAGGGATCCTCATAAAAAACGAGTGTGGCTATAAAACGGTAGTTCAGGATCAAGCTGCTTCATGAATTCCACACAGGCTTTCCGGAATCCAAATTTCACTTCTTTAGTGGTGAAATTGCGGCCAATGGTATCTCGCAAGATGCTGAAAAAACATTCAACATCGTCCGTGCTACTGGCCCTGGGATGCTTGGGTTGCCTATCACTGTTGACACACTCTCGTCTTCTCCACTTCCGGCCTTCAATATTTGTCACAACGGTCTCCTTAGAGAAACCAAGGATGTTGTTGAGTTCTTAAATGCATGTATGCTTACTCAAGACATATACACACATAACTGTTCACTTCAAGCAGACTGAAATCATATGTCTGCTTATACCAGGGCATCAGGTCATCTAGGATGAGGTTGAGAAATTCGTGATTGAACTTGCACCGTTGCAGTTCCTTGAGCCCACGATCATCACATGCCCTCCGCCAGTTCCATACTGTTTCAGTGTACTGGGCTTCATATTCATACCCCTTTTGTTTCATGAACGCAGTCAGGTTGGGGTTGAAAAGGCGCTCAGCATCTACAACAGACTGCTTCCGTGCCCCCGTCAGCGCAGGGTACGTGAGGTCAGATGATGGGTCTGATAGAGCTTCTACAAACCACTCAAGGTGCAGCTTGTCTGTGAATTGGTTGTTCTGCATACAAAATTGGCCGGACACTGTCCGACAAATCTGTGAAATGGTTAGTCTGCAAGAAAAACTTCCCAGACATTGTCACAGATTGAGATAATAGCAAAGCAAAATGACTTGGTTCCCTTGGGACACAGTAATACACAAGGGCAGAACTATGACAGGTAGTTTCTTTGAATGTCATCTCTATAGTGTTTTTATTTAGTAATTCACATTTGCCAGACACTGCCCAGCAAGTCTCTGAATTGGTTAGCTCTGTGCATGATGTCAGCAATTTACAGTTTATCACAAAACAGTAGGAATGCATGGTTCCATTGTAGTTTTGAAAGCTTCAATAAAAATTTGTCAGTTGTGTAGACCATGCCTAGCGTAAGTCATTGATACTCACCCATTCGCTAAGTTCATATTTCGCGCGTACTTGGGTGCATTTTCATTTGACAAACGCCAATCGAACGATCTGCTTTCTGTCGGCATTCTGTACGAGAAACAAAGTCTCTGGCATGGCCACAGCAGTTGTGACGTCACAGGACAAACACCATATACATCAACTGATTCTCACCCTTCTCTACGTATTGTCACCATCAATACATTTTAGAGCAATTTATTGTCACCCAGTTTTGCAATCGAACTTACTATCTTGCTCACTACTGCCAGTCAGACAGGTGGTCTACCTTTAGCCCTCTTCTTGTGGTCAACGGTTTTAGAGTATTCAGCGAGTGCCGATACTGGAACTGTAGTGGTTTCTCCTTAGTTACTCGGATCCATTTAATTTTAATCCACTCCACCTTGCCTTTCACTGTGTTTATTTTGTGATTGATAAATACCTTTGACACAGGTTCAAACGAAACAAAATCCTCCTGTGTCATCTCAGTGACAGTAAATGGATTCTGTCGTCGGGCATTTAAAATCAACTCAGACCAATCATGAGGGACATACAAATGGTTTGTCTTCCGTCTGGCAGTTTCGATTGAACCAAAATCCCGGTCATTGGGATGGTATGAATGGCCGACTCCCAAATTTTGGTCAGTCGTAGTAAACGGGTAGTCACTGCTGGCAACCATGTATAGCCACAGGGAGAGCATGTATACATTACGATTCTGACCTCCGCAGGAATCGCTAAACGTGATGAGATGGGTTGCCGTTGGACTAGTGTCCTTGATGTACCTCAAGATACACGAACCAATGTCATGCGAGCCCCGAGATGCTATCCCCTCGTGCCAAACAAACATATGACCTGAATCTGACCTACAGTCATGGATGCCCAAGTTGTATGTCCACAACTGACGTTTGTAGAATACCACATTGGTTGTCAGGACAGGGGTAGGGAATGACTGCTGCAAGTCAAACGTCACCACCATGGTGTTTGCATCAGACTTGGAGAGAGCTGTATCTTCCTTAAGTTGCTGATACGCTCGTTTGGCTTTGCGGAGGTGCAGTTCCCACTCTCCATGCAACTGCACAAGAGTAGCTTCATCCTTCTCTGCGTTTGTCTGCACCTTGTAGGAATTGCATGTCTTGAATGTATCGGTCTTTGGACTGTGAAGAGGAAGGGAGGGCAAGATAAAGACAAGTAGGGGAAGAGGGAGAGTAATATAGAGACAAGGAAGGACGGGAAAGAGAAGGATGAGAGAGAGGATGTGTGAGAGAGAGCGAGAAAGAATGAGAGAGAGAAAGAGGGAGGCCAGGGGTTCATTTGGGGGGTAGGCGAGCAAATTTAGGTTGCCGATTTTTTCTATGAATAAGTGTAGTAAATGCAAACATAACACAACATGTAATTTACTTGAAAATGCACCAGAGACGAGAAAGTAGACATGGTGCAGGCATACTGTACTCTATTAAGGTAACTGTTAAGTACCTTCCAAATGACAAGTTGAAATCCTGGTTGAAACACTTTCGGTAAATCCATTCACTGACCGGAGCTTTCTCCTTAGTGGAACAGACATTCTTGTATAGCAGATACATCTTGGTGATTGACAGATCGGGGCTTACTGCCTGTGGGGGATAATTATCGGAGCGTGAATAATGGCTCTTATACTTGGGAAAAGACTGGATGTGCTGCTTCACAATTTCAAGGTCAGCATCAGTGGTCTTATTCGCTGGTGCATGTCACCCTCTCATATGAGCATGTGGCTATAGAAGTGACTATAGCTATCTTTTTCCAAGTTCGCCCCCAGGCTGCAGTGCTGGGTGCCCCCCGGATATTCTATCAGAGCTGCAGGGCATGCACATATACATGTGGTCGCCTACTACCGGCATGTGCATTGTGACGTTATTGGAATCCTGCTATGAATCTGCTTCGATTGCATTCAGACGCCTAAATGGCTAAGGCTGTAATTTAGCTTGAGCTTTCAGAGCACGGCCAAGACGTCCATTAGATACTGCGTGTATCCTTACAAATGCTATCTTGCATACGCGAACGGATATCCTTCCATTGCTCACATAGTACACCCTCGTGCTGGAACGTCGTGATGAAGACCCTTTTGACGTGTACTGTCTGGCAATGTCGACCACCTTCACACAGCCACATAAGTACACATTTTGGACATCAAAGTCGGAGATGCTCCAGAATCCTTCAAAGAGTTTTTGTCTTTGACCCTCGGGAACTTTGTGATAACAGTCTAGACTGCAACTACATGGAGTGTTATCCATCTCCTTAGCAAGTACTTAGAAAGCATACCAGAAGTAAGAGCATAATGTGTGTGTGTGAGTGAGAGAGAGAAGCTTGAAACACCACTGGCAGATAGCCTATTCAGATGTGGAGAGCTCACACGGACCACTACTGCCCTTTAGGCTAAAATGTAGCTTTTAGCTTACTCTTGTACGTGTACACAAGGCGTGCCATTTTCATCAAAACGTTTTTCAACACAGGTGAACGTTCCCTCACCCGTGACTGTTTTTCTAGCGGCAGGCGAAGTTGCACGCGTCTGGTGTCAGTATAGTTAGGTAAGTGGCTGGTCCCTTGCACTTGTCTGGTTCAATTGGCGCGCCCAGCTCAGCAAATGATAGCAGTCTGTTGCTGAGACTGGTGGTGCATTCGCTCGATAGGGGTTTGCCCAAGAAGATAAGTCGTCTACGTAGTGGAAGATAAAGTGGACTCCACGCTGGCGTATTACCCACTCCATGGCGTCTGCCACCGCTGTGAAAATAAGTGGTGCCGAGCGTAGGCCAAATGGAAGAACCTTGTCTACCAGGACCTGACCCTCCCACTGCATGCCTTGCAGCCATCTGTCTGCGGGGTGGACTGGTATGGTTCGGAACGCTTCTTTTATGTCAGCCTTTGCCATAAGAGTGCCCTGCCCTAGCTGGAGGACTGCACGAGCAACGTTGTCGACCGAAACATACGAGAGTGAACAGAGTTTTTTTTATCAATGAAATCATTCACGCTGTGGCCCTCCGTGGCTGAGAGATCCACAATAAGTCGCCATTTTCCCGGCTTGTGCTTTTTTGGGATTACCCCGAAAGGGTTTATGCGGATCGGAGCCGGGGGGGGGGGAGGGCAGGACTAGGGTCGTGCGGCTCATACCGAGCTCCCTCTGCAAGTACGCCTCCACCACCACTGGGTTCTCAGTTGCTGAGCTCATGTTTCAAGAACGAGACTTGAGTTCGTGTGCCTGCAGGCTATAGTAGCTTCGCTTGTGATTGAAGTACATTAGAAAAGGGTGCTGTAAGCCAGGCCCCACCAGCTTGCTCCTTGCACTATTGTCACTTCTTGCATTGGAACCCTTTTCATACCATCTATGCAGCTTTAATATAACAGTTTATATTTGCAGTAGCTGTTGTATGTATTGAACTTCCTGCATACTTCGTCCTCCTTGGAGAAACTGCTCCATACGGGGGCCTGAAATGGTGCTTGGGTTGGGTTTGGCCTTGGATGCTTGCTTGGGGAGGGGGGCCCACTCAGTGCTGTGGTCGATCAAGTGGCATGATCTGCACAATGAGTCTTTGCTCTTAGCCTGGCCAGTAATGAAAAGTTTATGTTATTTGATGATATAAAGACTAAATTAATAGAAAATTTTCAAGGGCAAGTCCTGATACCATTGCTGATTTTAATGTAGGATAATGAAGCGTTGGATTGGAATCTCATTGGAGACAAAGGTGACTGTTACTTAGCCAAGGTACCAAGATTCAGTCAGGTATGTCCACCTGAAGAGCTACAGATGGCTAAATTTGGTAAAATCGTGATCACCTACCTCATAAGAGGTGTCACGTGCCACAATAACTCTGCGCCTCCTTTCCGCAGCTGCCACCGGAAATCCAGGTTCTCCAACTTTGGCTCGATGTTTGTCATCAATGCAAAGGAAGTTCGAATGCTCCCTCACTCAAGTTGCATATTCTTTCATATCTTTTGAATGCTCCCTCACTCGAGTTGCATATTCTCTTTCATATCGAAAGATAGCTGCAGCATAGTGGCTATCTTCATGTTCTTTGCAAAACTGCCTCTGCTGTATCATAAACTTCCTGTTTAATCTCTCTGTGTAATGGAGAGCAGCATGTGTTCGAGGTGTTTTAGGCTAAAACTGTAACCGCAGCCACTCCTGGCTAGGAATTGGACAATCTGGTGGACATCGTGCCTGTACCTGCTCCAACAGATCACGAACAGATATTGCCTTCGCCAAATGAGTAATAGAATCATGTCGCCAGTCATCCACAGCAAGTCCAACATCTTCACATAGGAATTTGGAACATTCTGACCAGAACGTATCAAACTTGGTCTTGTGCTCCTCTGTAGTGACTTCAGCAAGGTTAGTTATTGTTTGAGGATCTTCGTGTTCCATTTCCAACAGCTGTTTGACTCTTTTGTCAACTTCTTCCTCCATGGCATTGGTAGCTGCTGTTCTGTCACCTGTCAATTCACGATAATAGCACCGAAGAACACATGGCTTAATTGTTGAGGAGATCCGGCAAAAACTAGATAGGAATGGATGGATCCGTTTCCACCTCTCTTTCCATATGACTTTCATATCCCCTAATTGAACTAAATTTCTTTTCTTATTGCAAGCATGTAACATATGGCGAACATGCAAATGTCTTGATCACAGTTCAAACCCAGTGAATATGCTAACCATGTGATCAAGATATTTGTACTAGACTTGCGCATTGCCTGTGTGCTAAATTTAGGAAAGGTAGGGTGTAGCTTTTCAACTACATGTAGGCTTTGTTCAAGCACAGTTGTGTCCTTTTCAGAAGGATCACCATGCCAAATGTAGTGCAAGTCTCCAACATTATTGCCTGGTTTGTACATCAGGTGTACGACAGGAATGCTAAGTCCTCCTTTCAATGTCTGCAGTAACAAGTATGTGCACAGGTTCATATGACGAAGATTCCTGGATGATTTTGTTAATACTCTCTAGACTCACAGGGACTCTGCTAGTAGAAGAAATGAAGGTATAGGAAATACAATCAGATACTTTCCGTACAGGCTCTTCTGATGAGTACACGCTTATCATTCTCTTGCTATGCTCTTCCAGGCTGTCTGAATACTTTGATACTGTGTTTACTAGCTGTTGCACTTCAGGCTTCAAGTCCATCCAGTGTTCACGTTTCCAATAGTCACTAAGAAGCACTGGTACACTGCTTCGCAGTACACTTCAAATTCAACTCTTGACATGTTCATAGATTCTCGTTTCCTGTGTCCATGTAGCTCAGGCCGGTTGAAACCCTGAAAATCTTTGAAGACTATTGGAATGGGGCATGACTGCTGATTACAGACGTGATAGTGTCCATCAATATACCACAGCAGGTCTGACAAAGCTTTTAGCAAAGCTGTTTCACACAGCTGGACTTCAAAGGAATGCCACTTCACTTGACGGTCCTACAAAAACTTAAGTAAGGCATTGTAGAGACGATCTTTACTGTTGTTTTCAGGCTTGCTATCAGGAAGTGTTTGGAGTCTACCTCCCTCTGTGCTCTCATCATGATGTCCAAAGCTGAACAGAGTGGCTCTCTTCGTTGTTGAGCTTCATCACTTGCTACATATTTTACAAAGTGACCGAAGATCATAGCAGCATTGTCAAGGGCCAAGGATACATCGATATGGTCAAGTTTGTCCTTTGACTGGGACTCTCACTTCTCGGTTTCTTTGGTTTCTTCGAGGGTTTTCGGGGTGACTTCTGTGAAGGCTCAATGTCACTCTCGCTGGGACTCCTCACTTTCTTCCAGAGTTAGGGCCAGGCGAACTTTATGAGCCTTTGCTGCAGCTCTACTTCCTTTGACCTTCTCATAAAATTTTAAATGCACCGCTTTTGAGTGTGACATCTGTGCAGTAACTAAATGCCGTGTACTATCATCACATTGTAGTGTAGTTTCAGTAGCTCCGGCTTTACGTAGTTTTGTACAGCTCGGTGCTGCAATACTGTAACGTCCCCCCAGCCATTGGACGTAATTGTTAAAGTGCTGTACAGGCTGGCCATTGGTGCGAACGAAGAGGCAGTTGACCAATAGGCCATTCCAACTCACACTTTAGTTTCAGTTCAGCACCCACATCCAGTTCACGATACGGGAGAGTTTGAGGATTATTCCATTTAATTATCAAGGGGCAAGGATACATCGATATGGTCAAGTTTGTCCTTTGACTGGGACTCTCACTTCTCGGTTTCTTTGGTTTCTTCGTGGGTTTTTGGGGTGACTTCTGTGGAGGCTCAGTGTCACTCTCGCTGGGACCCCTCACTTTCTTCCAGGGTTAGGGCCAGGCGAACTTTATGAGCCTTTGCTGCTGCTCTACTTCCTTTGATCTTCTCATAAAATTTTGAATGCACCACTTTTGAGTGTGACATCTGTGCAGTGACTAAATGCCATGTACTATCATCACATTGTATATAGTGTAGTTTCAGCTGCTCCGGCTTTACGTAGCTTTGTACAGCTCGGTGCTGCAATACTGTAACGTCCTCCCAGCCATTGGACGTAATTGTTAAAGTGCTGTACAGGCTGGCCATTTGTGCGAACGAAGAGGCAGTTAGTAGTCGAATTGCACAGTGGGTGGACGTGTAATACATACTTACGCAGGAGGTTGTAGTCCACCCGTGTCAGTGTGATGCTGGTGCTGCGAGAGTACGACTGCCCAGGTCTAGTCGCAGGCGCAAGGCTTTGATGGCCTGGGTATAGGATTGCTTGGCTTCTGCATCAAGTAGCCCTCACTCTTGAAGAGCATGCCCACGGAGATGACCTGCTAACTGTAATAAGAGCTCCTCTTCAGTCCAATCATACCAGGAACGGGCTCGCTCCATTCACAGAAGCCACTCATCTATGCGGATCTCCAGGTCTTCACTCGTGAAGGGGTCTACTGATGGGGCTTTCCCTCGCCGAGTTCTCGATGTAGCTGGTCATAAAGGCTCCTTCCTCATACGGGTATCCCCTCCCTCTCGCATCTCATGAGAGCCTGCTGCATGTGTCGTGACTGAGTGCAGCTCAGATGCAACAGACTGAGAGCGTAGCTGATGCTAGCCCCTCAATTTCACTATCCTTGGCCGCAATCAACTCGTCATAGTCAGCCAGGCACTGGCAGTTGGTGTGCCATAAATCACGGAAACGGGCCTTCTCATCATGCAACTTATGCTCAAGGCCACCCACCTCGGCCTTCAAAGCCCGATGCTCTTCAGCGAGGGCATCTAGCTGCCTCCTCAGGAAGTCTGCTTCCTGCTCCTTTTTCCATGTTCCGAGGGCTTGGGAAACTTGCCATGGGTCTCCAAATCAGGGGTGAACTTTCTGAAGTGAACTTACTGTAATGGTTCAAATACATATTCTTCAGCATGTTCCGTGTCACAATGCTTTTTAAACCCCCTGTAACTAAACTCTGCAAGTTTAGTCCGTTGATTTTTACACCTCTAGGTTCCTCTGTTGCAGGGGCAGTCAGAAATATTCCTTTGTCGTCCTCGAGAGAGAACTCGGATGTGGGATTGGCACCTTCTAGAACGACTTGGGCGTTCTAGGACTCCTTACCCTCTTCATCAATCATTTGGCAAAGTTCATCAGTGGATGCCGCTGTAGGCACCTCCAGAGCCGTCGCTAGCTGTCGGAGATGGCCAGCTTTCAGTCTCTTTGAGTTGAGAGGCAATCTCAGGCTTATGGGCGTGAAGGAACAACTCAAAGAAACGCAGGCAGTGTATGTGTACATGCCTTAGTTCATGTCTTGATAATGGACAAAAAATGGCAAACACTTGCGGGAGCACTGCTTGGATTCATGTCAAAAAGGAGCATCTCAAGAAACTTATACATATTGCTGCAACATTTCGCGTAACGAAGGTTGAATGAAGCAAGCAATCCTAGAACACAGTCTTTCTTATCGATCTCATAGAGTAGTTCATTGTCAACAACAAGAAATACTTGTGCATGAGGTGTCCCCATAGACAACAGGTAGGGCTCCCCTGCTTTCTCTCACGAACAACTTGAGTAGGCTTGCTCATTTCCTGGGGAAAAGGAGGATAACATCATTAAATAACTATAGGCTGACCATAATTGAAATAAATATACAAACAGTGACAATCCACATGCAGAGCTGAATGACAGAGCACAGCAGCTAACTGGCTTAGGTGGAATAAAACAGAAGAAACTGTGCATGTTGTTGCATGTAGTGTGCATGTATTAGAGTTGTGCATTGGTTAAGCCACAGAAATCTAGTTCCTTGTTTCTTATCACTGCCCATATCTAAGGCTCAGCCATGCATACTTACACATGGCAAATTACGTGATGACTCCACGTACAGAAACGGTGTACTAAAAGTACCAGTGTAGCATGTGGCTGCTTTTTTCACTAATCTAGTCAAGGCAGCAGCAGATTCCTTGTTGTTCTAGTTCGAAGGCTACCTGGTATACTGGGAAAAGACTGCGTTTAGAGCAGTACCATTACGAAAACTTTCTGTGAACGGTGAGAAGCCTGCCTTTTCTCTGGTAGCAAAGACAGATAGTTATACCGAATGTCCGACTCTACAAGCAAGGAAGCAATGCATTATTATTGGAAGATTGTCTGCTAGTCATCCAGGCCACAAAATTAGAAGACTTCATCACTCTGTACATGGTGAGTTCCAATGCAATACTATTGTCTATGCATTCTCCTGTACCAAATACCTTTAGAGCAGGGAAACAGTATGTTATACTGTTGCCACTTCTTGCCTGCAGTTTCTGTCAGACAGCCTTGTACCCGTGTGACACATGCACTTCAGTGTGCTAATTTGGGTGGTCCTCTCCATGACCATATCTCTACTACATACAGTCTGCAAAGAGAGTCTATACTCTATTCATCAAAGTACTTCCATGTGATGGAAGGGCTTTCTCCAGATATCATGCACAGCAAATTAGAAGGGTGTTTGCAATATGAAACAATAAAGTATTTAATGCAAGAGCAAACCCTTTTGTCTTTGGATGACCTCAATAGTAGGATTGACAACTTTCCGTATTGCTATGCTGATGTTACAAACAAGCCCATGCCAATTGCTGCAACATCGTTATCATCCACAGGCCATTCCATGAAGCGAAGTGGTCAGTTTATTATTTTTCATAATTGTTTTCTTTATAGCTTTTAATAATCCCAAGCATGCTTCACAAATGTAGTGCTTAGCTTGACTACTGCCATTAATGATCAGTGAGCTGGTACCGGAACAAGACCCACACTGGGAGAACTCTAATCTCATGCTGACGATTACCGATTACTGCTTTGCACCGATTACATCTGAGGAAGTTGTTTCATACCTCAAGGCCCTTATCAAAGAGCACCATGAAGCCTTCTGTGAACTATAGCTATCCTGATTGTCCAATTATTCCGAAGATGCATTATATGATATATTTGCCAGAATGGCTAATTGGTATTTTGCCTTTACCATGTGATACTGCTCATGCATTAATGACGGCATTAATGTTTTTACTTCTGCCTACGTATGGTCCAGCAAGCCAATACTGGTGCACGAGATTGGCATAGTCATTTTAAGTCTTTGGCTCACCGAGTGAAGAGCTTCAAGAATATTGTGAAAACACTGGCTTCTAGCATCAAATTATGATGTGCTAATACCTTGCTCCAAACTAAAGTGGATTTGGAAAAGAAACTACCTATGGGACAGTCAGGTACACTCTGTTATAAATATTGCATGATTGCATCTGTGTGAGACAACAGGGATATTGGTCTCAATCCGCAAGTCACTCATAGCCAACACTAGCTCCTGTCATACAATCTTATACATTTTACTTGGCTACGAGTGTCCCAAGGATGAGACTACTACCCCTATAGAT
Organism: Phakellia ventilabrum; assembly: GCA_963921505.1. NCBI lineage: Eukaryota > Metazoa > Porifera > Demospongiae > Axinellida > Axinellidae > Phakellia > Phakellia ventilabrum. The sequence continues at coordinate 7,104,826 of OY997378.1, read as the reverse complement.
CTTTTACCATTATGATGTAATGGGGGATAAAAGTGAACACTAAATTGAGAAAATAAAGCAAACGTGCTTTGATGTATTTTTCTTGTACAAAAACATAAAAACATGCTTGTTTACATAATCATGTTCTCCTGTTACCTAACTATACTGGTAACCAAAATACACTACACTCCTCCTCACTAAAAAAGATACAATGTCATGAAAGGTAACTCACTACATGTAGACTAAAATGTCAAGTGCATAGAGAGTCTCTCTGGAGGAGCACGATTCCTCCGGGGTCGTAACGGTTGGTGGTGTAACAGGAGTCGGTGACATATTCATCGGCAAGGTCGGTTTATGATCATATTGCGAACCATTACTTGTTGCCCAACAAACAGTTCTCTCTGGCGGGCGGGCATGCAGGTCATGTTGCATCTTCTGAGCAGCTTGTTTTGAAGCAACTTGTTCTTCAACATTAGGTAACAGCTGGTCAAACCGTGTCCTCACATTGCTCTTCAAAAACAGGATACACGGCACTACATTGGTTGTTGCATGGGCTGTACTGCGATAGGTAAGGAGGACGTTCCTCAATCACTGCCCTAATGGGGATCCATGGTGCTTTCCAGCCTCCATTGTGTTCTTAAATGTTTTCACGAAACGCTCTGCTGCCCTATTAGAGGAGGGGTGGTACGGAGCACACCTGATGTGCTCTATGCCATTGCACTGAGGAAGTGAGCAAAATCCACAGATGCTAGTTGTGGATCGTTGTCCGAGACCAGTTGCTCTGGCAACCCATATGCTGAAAACAGCTTCCGTAGCTCCTAAATTGTTGCTGAGGTGGTGATTGTTTTCATCTCAATACCCTCTGGCCTCTGGGAATGGGCATCTACCACAATCAAGAACGTTCGTCCACCAAAACAAGGCCCAGCAAACTTATGTGGATCCTTTGCCACGGTCGGGAAGCCCATTTCCATGGGTAGAGCAGTGGCTTTTGGTCAGTATACAGGGTGAATTGTTGCCCATAAAGATATTGATGGAACTTCTGCAAGAGCAAAGTACTGGACTTTTTCGAAAGTGGAAATAAGAAAAGGAGAGGAAGGGTCCCAAACAGAGGATCTATACTCAAATTGGGGCTAAACAAGAACAAGGTAGAGTTTAAAAAGAACAGAAGGTGAAGAGAAATGATAGAAGTAACAAAAAAGAAAGTCAATTGGTTTCCTAGATTTAGAACATACAGTGAATATGTAAGGACCAAGAAAGATCAGAGGAAAGAACAACGCCCAGATATTTAAAAGAAGTGACAAGTTCAAGTAAAGAATTGTTAAGGTAAAGTGAGGGAAGGGAGGAAAAGATGAAGGCTTGAAGGAGACGAACATATATTTAGTTTTAGAAGAATTAATAGTGAGTGAGAAGAAAACCAGGAAGAAATAGAGTCAATGTTAGCCTGAAGAGGAAGAAGAATTAACTGGGTGGGAGGGAAGAATATCATCGGCATACATTGTTAGATTTGCATAAGAAGAGGTATAGTTATGATGAACAAAAGAGGACCAAGAATAGAACCTTGAGGAACACCAGAGAGAACATTAGAACTAAGAGAGGAGGAACCATTAACAACGACAATTTGAGAACGATTGCATAAATAATCATGAAACCAATGAAGAAGCAGAGGAGGGATGTCAAGAGAAGCAAGGCTGTCGAGGAGAGGACGATGGGGAACCGAATCAAAAGCTTTACGTAAATCAAAGAAGACAGCACAGACAGATTTATAAGAGTCAAGAAAAGAAAACCAGGAGTTAGTAACAGAAAGAGCAGATTCAGTAGAAAAACCAGGGCGAAAACCAAATTGACAATCAGTAATAATATTACGGTGAGTACAAACATCAAATATATAATTATGAATATGGCAATCGTGTCCAAATAGGCTTGGCCTTGGCTCTACAATAATCAAGGTGAACATGTGAGTCTGAGATTCGTACTTTACCTCCACATTCATCTCACCTACCACTGGCATTGGCTCTACATTATATTATATGTCCTGAGTGCTACTAAGGCTCTTGATTGGTTCACCTCAGGGAACAGCTTCTTCCGAGTCTCGTTCGATATGATGGATACAGCCGCTCCTGTGTCGACTTCCATTGTCAACTTCTTGTTTATCTCCAGTACCACTGCGACCGGGTATGATGATGGATTGCCGATTCGGAACATCGGAAGGTCAGAGTCCGACTCGCTCTTGTCATGTTGCTCTGCCCACACCCACTTGGTCTTTCCCTGTTGCTTTAGGATGCGCTGCTTTCCTGCTGACCCCTGGCCTTGCCTCTTTGCTCGGCAGGCCCTAGCAATGTGACCCTTTTTATTGCAGTTGTGGCAGACGGCTTCTTTAAACCAACATTCAATGGGGGTGTACCACAACGGTAGCAAGGTTTGATGTACCACCAGGTCGTGTTGCCTGGGTTACTTGCTGTACAGCAGCATCAGCACCTTTAAGCTGCCATGAGTTTC